>CP135558.1:1056468-1211117 GCA_032402905.1 Khaya senegalensis | reverse complement strand
CCAAAAAATGAATAATTACAAAACTCACATTAAATTATATTTATTATTACTACAAAAAATAATCTAATTGAAAAGTTCATTTATTCAATTATTATGTAAAATTATTAAATATAAATTTTCAATTTTTTTATAATATAAAATAGTCAATAAAAAATTATTAAATATAAACTTTTTTTATATATATTTTTATATCTATTGGATTAAATTAGATTGATTTGATCGATTTGAATTAAATTTAATTTAAAAATCAGTCTAATTATTGCGCTTTAATTTTTTTAAACTGAAACTAATTTTATAAATTTTCAAATCTATTCAAATTATGGATTTAAATAAGTTTGAGTCATTCAGTTTTGATGTGCCCATCCTTATTCCATACAGTCTATTTGAAAAAAATACAGCAACGAACCCTTTGTATAAATAGTCAAACAGCAGAAAATATGCGTTATGTAAACTTCGACTAGGGTGATTTTGGTAATTAAGGAAAGTATCCAAATTTAATAAAGTCATAAAAGCGTTTCCTAGTAAATATGTATATATCCTGATATCGAACGAATCAAACGACTTCTTTTATTATCTTTCCCCTACCCAACCACACACACCCACCGCACCCCGCGCGGCGTGTTTTGTATGGCATTCCAACGTACAGATTAAGAACCAATGCTAAAGTCATACTACTACTACTACTACTACTTTTTTTTTTCTTTTTTATTTAATATTTTAATTTTTTCTTCATTTAATTATATAAATAATAATATTTTTGTTAACTTAAAAAAATTTAATCTAAGTGAGAATTTAAATGGTATTAACATATCATCTATCGTACTATATATGATTTTATTTTGTTATTTATGTGATAAAATGATGTGCTACTTAATGCCATAATATACATCCAGCTGGCCTTTCTCTTTAAGCAACACCATAAATTTATGGGATGCGATGCAAAGGTAAAGCAAACTACTGTTAGCGGTACTTGAAAATAAAAGATAAGTTATCTGCTTTGAACCTTTAAAGAGAGTCTGACGAATGAGAGAGAGAGAGAGAGAGAGAGAGAGAGAGAGAACTTCAATCGCAAAAAAGAAAAAAGCAACGAAAAGAAAAAGGTATATGTATTGTTTTTCTACTGTTTAATTATTAATTATTTGGGAATTTCTCTCTTATCACCAAACACAATCAAATGAGAGAGAAAACGTGAGGTACGTGATTGCAGAACAATTCCAAGCTTGGTAAATGAGAAAAATCGAGATGCTTGTTCCAAAGTCGACTTATTGGTAGTATTTATAACATCTTCACTTAACTTGGTAATTGATGAGCACAAACACAGAAAATTAACATTCAGATATAGAACGCTGCCGGTCGAGGTCTCTTCCTAGAAAATTATGAAAAAAGAAGTGGAGGATTCAGCCCGTACGAGCCCTGTTTGTGGTGCTGAAATCCCGATCCAAAATGGTGCCACTGAAGTTGAGAAGCAGTGGCTGTCCCTCGTGAGTGAGAAAGCCAACCATAAAACTTGTACTTGGAATATACAGAAAGTTCCCAGGATATTTCGAGAGGTTGAAGCAAATATGAAAGACTACGATCCTTTAGTGGTTTCCATTGGTCCTTATCACCGTGGGAAACCTGAACTTCAGTTCATGGAGAATCTTAAGTGTCAAATGGCCTGCCAGTTTGCCGAAAATGATCAACCGAAGCTTCAGCAACTGTATACCAAAGTCAGGAACGTGGCCAAACATGCAAGAGAGTTCTACAAGGATGACGATGAGCAGTCTGTGTCGAAATTGGACGACAGGGAGTTTACCCAGATGATGTTTCTCGATGGCTGCTTTGTTCTCCGTTTCATTCAGCGCTCCACTAGCGATAATCGCGGCGATTTAGATATGAAAGCCAACGTCGCAGCATGCGTCAGAAGAGACTTATTATTACTAGAAAATCAACTTCCTTTTCTAATCTTTATCGAGTTGACGAGCACTGTTGCATTAAAAAAAATGCTGATCAAATTCTTCGAAAATATTACCGGACCGCCCGGAAAAGATAATCCAAAGAAACCAACTGATATAGAAAAAGGTAGTCATCAGATGGAAGATGATCCACCTTCTCATCTTCTTGACTATATTCGCATGCAGCTCGTCGATAAAAATGCACTTTCAAAAGATAACCTCGGCCACTGGTCTTCATATCGTTCAGCCAAGGAGCTTAGGGCCGTGGGAATCAATATCAAGCCAGGCAAGACGAGTAAATTCACCGTCAAGTTCGAAAGAGGTATTTTCACAGACGACCTGACACTTCCGCCGATAACCGTAGACGATTCTACGAAATCCATGCTTCTAAACATGGTTGCCCACGAGGCTTGCCCTGGTGTGCGTGAAGATCTCGGCGTCACATCTTACATTTGCTTATTGGATTCACTGATTGATCATGCTGAAGATGTAAAGGAACTTCGATCAAACCGCATACTTCTGAATTTTCTTGGCAGCGATCAACAGGTTGCAGACGTTTTCAATCAGATAGCAGATAATTTGGTGCCAGACCCTCGTGCTTATGCTGAAGTTAAAAGCGAAATTGAAAAGCATTACAATAACAAGATCAAGTGGTGGTTGGCTGAGTTCTGGCATACTCATTTTACAAGCCCTTGGACACTTCTTGCATTTCTTGGTGCCATAGTTGCCCTGGTCCTCAGCGTTATTCAGACTTATAAATCTATATATCCCAGCGATAATAACACACAAGACGAACCACTGCATTAAATTTCTTTTCGTACACTATTTGGAGTGAGTAATAGTTTTAACATTATCAGTTTGGGTTTGTGCGTGTGTGTGTGTGCGCTTTTTTTTTTTTTTTTTAAATTTAAATTCCAATTAATTTCTGTTTGTGAGGCAAAAGGATTTGCGGTCTTTACTAGTTTGAATAAAATCTAAGGGATTTCTTCTTTTCTTTTCTTTTCTTTTTTGTTTCTTTTGTTTTTTGGGTTGATTGCTAAGTTCTTGTTGGTCACCAGGTATTAGTTGAGATGCTTTTCACTTATTAAAATTTTGATAAGCACTGGATCAAACTATGAATTATTGCAAATATATATCTGGTTGAATCACGGATAAAATAAATAACTATTATATAATAAATAATAATAATTATTATATTGAAAACATCTTATGCAAAAGCAAGGCGCGGTTAGTTATAGCCTCAATATAAAAGAAAATTACATTGTATATTTCTTATTAAAGTAATGTAATTTTACATCTTAAATTCTATACCCTTTACGGGAATGCACTCGATATATTTTAATTGGTTCGTACATAAAAGTAAGGCATGTTTGGGATCAATTAAATTTTCTTATCAGTCTTAGTCTTCCATACAACAGCAGATGCATTAATTAGATACCTTTATCTTGTAACATTTTAGGGAAAAATGATTACAAATATTGCGCCAGTTGAAGAAAAAAAAGAAAAAGACAAAAATTACTGCAGAAGATGTATCAAAATTATTTAGTAACTGGACGATGAATACATGCACAAAAGCTTTGTATGATAATTTAATTTAATGATCATGAACAGTTTGCATAGAAAGGAACAAAATAATCTTAACTAATGTGAGATGAATATTTTAGTATCTTGGTAAACAATTAATTATAAAAAAGTATTTGGGTTCAATAAATAAAATCGATATTAATTAAGAACATTTCCTTGTAAAAGTATGCATCTCATTTCATGGAATAAATCGATTGCATTTGTAGGTGACTACTAAATTAATGGTGGAAGAAAATGCTTAACGATTTAATTGACAGTGTTTTTTAGTGTTAGGATAGGTTTATTTGCAACCTGACATTTGCTTCTAATAGTCATATTTTAATAGAATGTTTTGTCACGCAAATTTGACAAAATATTTTAATATATTTTTTCTATAAAAATAATTTAAAACAAGTCGTATTATTCTTAATATGTGTCCAACGCATACCTATTTAACATACAGTGCTTGAAGAAAATAAAAGAGCAACAAGTTGGTATTGCTAAACAAAAATAATAATGGGTATCAATTAGTCGTTGATGGAGTAAAGTTAAGGGCTGCCGCTTAAAAGAAAACTAACAAAAGCATCATGTGTATATGCAATAATAATAATAATCATCATCATCATCATCATCTACTAGATTATTTAGCCGTTCACGTAATAATATCTGGTCATTATAGTGACACTTAGATGAAAGATTTAATATTCAACTTAAAAGGAATATTTCGTTAAACAAGTCCCATATCCAGCCTTTCTCGTTAAGCAAGACCAGAAACTAAAGAGTAAAGTTCACGGGAAAGGATGCAAAGTTAAAGCAAAATATTGTTAGCCACTAATGAAAACAGAATATAAAACTTATCATTTCACACAGGTATTTTCTTTATAGTACAACTATTCTTCCTCTTCCATGGAATATTGTCTGGTACAAGAGAGACAAAGGTGACAACTATTGGAAATGGAGATAAAAGATTTTAAAATCTTCCCTATTATTATATTTTAAATTTAAATATTTGAGAGTTATAAAACTTTTAATTTCACTAATAAAATTATGAGAATCATAATATTTTTAATTCTCATAATAAATTTTATAGAGGTTATGATTTTTAAATTTAAAATTTTAGTTGTGGAGATGAAATTCAATAAAAGTTATAAATATTTTAAATTTAAATTGATTTTAATTTTTTGTTTTAATATTTAAGACTAAATGTTACTATATAAAGGATGCTGTCTCTTTGTCCAAAATACACTCCACTATCTATTTTTTTTTTTGAAACTGTATACACAATTTTCTTGCAACTACAACAATAAAAACTTGGTATTTTATTTTTAATGCTTGTCCTCATCAAAAAAAGAGTGGTTGCGAGTTAGGGTTTTATTTTAGAGTTAAAGGGATTTGTCAATATTCGCACAAAAAGACATTTGACTTATAACATAACATATGATTCCTTCCCAAGGCTATGATTTTCTAATTACTTTATTAATTAATTTATAGTTGACATTCATAATATAGAGTAAATTAGTTAGTTTATATTAAATGTTTAACAATCTAAAGTGAACAAAATCTAATAATTAATTAAAAATTTATTTCTTTAATATATAGGTTTACTTGTGATAGTTATCTTGTATTATTTTATTATTATTTGATTATTAATCGATATATGAATTCCATTATTGTTAATTATTAGTTTTTTTCAATTGTGATGGTACTATTATAATTTGTTTCTATTTTGGTTTGTTTGTTTCCTAGCAATTTTGTTTTGAAAAGAATAATAACATTTTTATTTTATACAATAGTTTTGTTAAATTTATAATTCTTTCAAATTTTGTGATTTGTTAACTTTTTACATATTAGGAATAGTCTCATTCTAGAATTTTATTTTTTGTTTTAGTTTTTTAAATTTAAAACATTTAAATTATATTTTATTTAAATTTAAAAATTAAATTACTTTATTTTGTTTAAATTAAAATTAATAATTTTCTTTGAAGACTTTTCATTTTAATTAAACTTGGTGTAAAATTTCTATGAATATTAGTTTAAAGTACAAGGTTTCGCTTTAGTCGTAACTTATTTCTCTTTAAATATAATTTTATTTAAACTTTTTTTTTTTTTTTCTGTTTCAAGTTAATTTCATAATAAATTATTTGTCATTGTGTAGACTTCTTATTTTCTTTACTTTTTAAAATTTTTCAATAAAATGAATAAATTTGAGGAAGCAAATAGTGTAAAGCTAGAAAAATTTAGTGGATAAAATTTTAGGAGATGGCTAAGAAAATTGAAATATTGGCTCATTATTTAGGCCTAATCTTGGCCATTGAACCCAAAAAAACCTCTAAATCTTCCAGTTTGACAACTGAACTTTCAAAAGAGGATATAAATTATTTATGTGATAATAGAATTTTGAGTATTTTGTCTAAACATCTGTTTGATGTCTAGAATCTACCAAAAATACCTTAAATTTATAGATGGCTCATAAGCAATCTATAGGATAAAAGATACTAGTATCAATTGATATATTTTAATTAACTATTATACAAGATAGTAGACCATGAACTTATTACGGATCAAATTCATGAATTTCAAGAAATTTTTAGGAAAGTTGAGAAAATAGATATAAAACTATGTGAAAATTTTAAAGTATCTTGTTTGATAAAGAAGTTACCCTTAATTGGTCTTATTTTGCCAAGTCCCTTAAACATAACTATAGAGATCTTACCATGACATAAGTGATAAATTCTGTTATGATAGAAGAAAAAAATAGATCAAGTAATATTAGCACGAATGAGACTTCTAAGATGAATATTGACGAAAATTCTAAAAATTTAAAAAGGAATAAGGGATATGGTTATAAACCTAAGAAAAAGAATTTTAAGACAAGTAATGGTCAACACTCTAGCACTTCTCACCTTATAATTATGGAGTGGCTATTTATTGAAAGGTAGTCAATTCAATTTTTTGATTACTGCAGAAGGAAGTTCATCAGTGAGCTGTTAAAGAATTGAAAAGTTACTATTTTGTAGTTGTGGTAGTCGAGTAGTTAAGCTGATGTTTTAGTTATATAACCTAGTGCTATTTTTAACCTATTATTTTCCTTATTTTGTGGAGATATATAAGCTACTAGAGGCAATTTTTCAAAAGCACAGAAAAAAAAAGGTTGTGCAAAAGAAAGAAAAACAAAGGAAAGGGAACTTGAGTTTCTGAAAACTTTCTGTGTTTTTCTTTGTCAATTTCTTCTTCATTTCTTTGAGATCTTCGATTGTAACCATTATAATTCTTATTTCTGAATAAAGAGAGGGCTGGAATCTTTCACCCGTGGATGTAGGCAACCATTACTAAACCACGTAAAACAAGTGTTTGATTTTTTGTCTGTGTGATCCTTTGTTTTTTTAATTTCTTGATTAACGTACTTACACTTAATCCTTGTGGCTGAATCAGGTCAGCCTTGGTTCAAGTTCTTTATTGTTTTGGCATTTAATAAAACAAGTTTTCTACTGGTTTATTCACAGCCATAACTTGAAGAATTCTAAAGGCAAAAGAGATATGTTATACTATATTTGTGGAAGGACCAACCACTTGACTAAGAATTACTTTTACAATAAGACTAAAGCTTTCAAAAAGCTTTAAAGATAAAGCCTAATCAATTTCATAAAGGGCAAAAGAATGTTGTTCATATGTTAAAGCACAAAAAATCTATTTATGGATAAAGACTATTTTTGTGGTAGCTTATTTAAGTTGAATAATGTTTCAAACTTCAATAAAATTTATGAAGTTCTTAGCATTAAATCTTCTAATGTTTGATATGGAAGGCTTTGTCACACAAATTTAAATATGTTTAAAAAAACGATGAATCTTAGCTTAGTTCCTAAAGCTTAAATTAACTTCAAACAAAAATGTGAAATTTGTGCTCAAGTCAAACAACCTAAGAAATCTTATGCGTCCATTAATACGAATACTCAAGTTTTAGAATTTATTCAAAGTGATATTTGTGATGTTAATAGACCATTTACTATAGGAGAAAATAATTACTTTATGACTTTTATTGATCATTGTTCAAAATAATGTTATGTATTTTTATCAAGATCAAGGATGAGGTTTTTGATAAGTTTAAAATGCACAAAAATAAATTAGAGAACTAATTAGAGAAAATGACGAAAAAACTTAGATATGATAGAGGTGAAGAATAATATACTATTAATAACTTAACTACATTTTGTGAAGAAATTAAAATTATACATGAGCTAACACTACCATACTCACCACAATCCAATGTTGTTACTGAAAGAAATAATAGAATATTGCTAGATATGAAAATTAAAATTTTGTTAAATTCTAGTTTACTCGATAACTTGTGTGGAGAAGCATTGTTATCCGCATTATTAAATAGTGTATCTATTAAACATCAGGAGAAAGAACCTTAGAAGTTTTGGAAAGGTAAAGCTCCTAACCTTAATATTTTTAAAGTGTAAGAGTGTTTCGCAAAATTAGGTATAACAAACCACAAAAGAGTGAAAATAGACCTCAAAATTATAGATATTATCTTTCTAGGTTTTGCTAAGAATAATAGTGTTAGTAGGTTCTTAGCCATATATACTAATGTTAATGAGATTTATAATAATACAGTGATAGAATCTAGAAAAACTACTTACTTTAAAAATATATTTCTTTTTAGAAACAAAGTTAAGAAGTGAATAAGTTTGGAAAAGCCTTCTAATAATAATCATGTTGATACTTCAAAAAAACTTAAAAGGAATAAAAGACAAAGAAAAGTTAAAAATTTTAGAGAGAATTTTTATATTTTTCTAGTTGAAGAATGTAGATCCTGCACAAAAGTCCTCGAAACTATTTAGGTACATTATGTTTTCATTCATGATAAATTTATGGCATATTATGCATGTAAGAGAATTAAATTGAGTATATATTTATTTAATCGACATTAAGTCAAAACACGCAATGTTATGAATATTTTATGTGTAATTTACTTAAATTAATAATTTTTATTTTGTTATACAAAATTAGAAAATTTTAAAACCTTAAAAAATAGCATAATTGGATTTTTTAAGGTTAAATTGGTAACTTGGTAAATAATTCTTTCATAAATTTCATAATTAAAATTTTTATAACCTAGTAAGGTTATTTTAAGTTTTTCTACCTTTAATCAAGGGTAAATTAATAATTTTACAATTTATTATATTAGTAACCAAGTCACATATTGATATCTAGGTCTAAATATTATGATTGGTTGTAAAAAAAGTAGATTTAGGACATTTCTTTCCTATTTTCTTCATTTGGCTAAATTTAAACTTCTACAAACTTCTCCAATATTCTTCCATCTTCTTCACATTTCCATAACCTTTTACCATTGATGAACCACCAAAAACCTTAGAAAAAGTAGAAAAATCCTATAAGCATAAACATTCAAGAAACAAACCAGAAACACCTAAGAAAATGTAACATCCTTAAATCTAGGTATTCCTCTGAAATCTCAGTATAATTATTTTTGTAATATATTTTAAGTTTTGGGTTGTGAAATATATAAGATAATTTTTGAAACTCTAGTTAGAGCCATTTTAGCGAAAAAAAAAAAAGAAAAGGGTTAAAATACCAGTAAATAGTAAAACTGTCATTTTATATGGGCGTTGATAAACCAAATGAGAGACGATTGAGTTAAGGGTTGTATTTTAGTTATTACTGAGAAAAAATATAAGTTAGATAATTTTAGAACAGCAAGAATCGCTAGTTTGTTGAAAAAGGATAATTTTGTCAAAAAAGGTAAAATGGTTAATTTGTCATAGCCACAACGGTAAAATTGAAACTCAAATTTCTAGAAATGTTAGAAATATTGTTAGAAATATGTAGAAAGAAATTGAATCAAATTTAGATAAGAATACCCTTAGAAAAGAGAAAAAAAAAAAGGTCAGAACAGCCAATTTTTTTTCCTAAGGGCAAAATGGTTATTTTATAAGGAATTTTCGAATTCCGAGTTACTAAAATTTGATTAACTAAAGTGAAAAGATTTAAAAATAGTCTAGGTAGCCTCATAATTTTCTTGGGAGTCAAATGTAAGCTTTGAAAAGTTATTGGATAAAAGTATAATTTTTACGAAAATGTAAAATTGAATAAGATTTTGACTTTTCAAAATTTGTGGCATTCAATTTATTTTCTTCTTTCTCTTTCTGTGAAGTCTTCTTTCTATTCTCTTTTAAGTTTTTCAATTTTCTTAGAAAAATCACGCGAAATCTCACAATTCGTCTGTTTAATCACGTTACCATAGAAGAAAAAATTATTCTACGTGTTGAGAGTTTTAATTTAATGGTAAAAGTTTTTAATTTCATTAAATTTTAGTTTTTAAACTTGTTGAAAAAATGATTTAAATAGTAATTTATGGTTTAAATGGTGTTTTAAGTATTTTTTTAATTTTAATTTAGTACAATAGCCATCACCTTTGTATTTGAGATAAGAATCCTAAACTCTAACTTTGTAATTAAGAGATTTTGTAGAATTGATGTCTAATTTATGAAATTGAGTATTTGGAAAGTAGATTAAAGTGAATAGAATTGTATAAACAGAAAAAAATTTAGTTTATACATAATAGGACATATTCGGTCACTATTTATAGAATAGTTAAATGCTTGATTTTAATGTATTTTGATATGTTTAAATGTGTATAAATGTGTTTGGGAATAAATGAAATTGGTAAGAATTGGTTTAGATGTGCAAAATAGAAGAAAAATAGAAAAAAAGGTAAAATAGTCCATTTCGAGTATTGTTTATTGGGAGTTAAGTTATGATATTTTGATGTGTTTATGTGTTAATAATTGTATTGATAATAAATAAAATTGATAGAAATTAGTTTGAATGTGTAAAATAGAAGAAAAATAGAAAAAGGAAAAAATAGTTCATTTTAGATACTGTTCATTTAGTGTCAAATTACATTAATTTAGAAGTGTTTTAAATGATTGATTAAATATGTGTGTGTGTGTGTGTGTGTGTGTGTGTGTGTATAAGAAAATTCCATTGCTAGAGAATGGGTACGAGTGTGAAATTTAAAAGTGTTTTAAATGATTGATTAAATATGTGTGTAGATATATATAGTTATATATAATTGTGTGAAATTAATGATTAAGTACTTTTTATAGTCACGTCTTATTCCGTCAACATCCATCATCGAAAGAGGTATTTTAAAATACCTTTTTGGCATTTTATGTTTAATGTAAGGATACTTTAATATAGGTATGTATGTTTTTGTGTGTGTGTGTGTGTGTCATAAATGGATTAGAAGTGTGTATATATATATATGAATTAGTTATTGTTATTATTAAGAATATTATTTTTATAATTGATTTGGTGGTAACTATATAGGTAGGTGTTGAAAGGTAGCGATGGGTATAAATTATTTTATATTGGAAAGAAATTATTAAAAATATTGCATATGTGATTATTAGAATTTTAATAAATTACCAAAATACTATTAAATAATAGTAAAAGGTAAATGGATAATATGAGTATATGATGAATTGTAGGGAGAAGTATAAATAGCCAACATTCTTGAGGTACGATTTCGAAATTTTCTTACACATCGACAAAGCTGCTTAAGACAAAATGGAACAATGATTTATTATTTACTGTGGCACTCTTTGGGGCACGTGGAACCCACAGTCATCCTTGTGGTATCCAGAATTGTATGTGAGAAACCACAACAGTTCTCTATAGCGTCGTTGGGCACATTGAACCCATGGTAGGAAGCGGCAGTTCGCCATGGCGCCCTTAAGGGCATGTTCAACCCATGGTAGCACTATAATTGTGCCCAATTTATTCATGTATTGATGTGTAAGATAAATAATGTGGTCACGATCTATAGTTTACCTAAGTATGGCTGGTTAAATGAAAAGAGAATATGATATTCATAATATTCTAATTGAATTGTTAATTGCGTAGTTGGGATGGGTTAGTCCTAACTGATTATTGTTGTAACATTTGATGTACAGAATATATTTTTGTCTTGATTAATTATTATTTGTATGGTTAGAATATTGTGATTTGTTAAATTATTTTGTTGGGTTTTATGGTTCTTACTGAGTAATTTTAAATTACTCATTCCATAGTTGAAATGATTTTCAGGTATAGCTAGTAAGATAGCAAAATCAGACAAACTCACGGGATAGTGACCTATCAAGAGAATTGGGCATACCATATTTTGATGTTGTAATAATTATACTTTTGTTATAAATTATATTTTTAATACATTATACATGTTGCAAATAAGTATATATGTTGAATGGTGATGAGTGTTTACTTTGACAATAATAGAAAAAAAATTAGTATTTTTTTTATATACTTGTTTAGAAGTCATTACTTATATTTTAAATGGGTATGAGAATCACACAAGTTGGTATTAGAGCAAATTTTTCTAAAAAATTTTTGTAAAAGTATATATATTTAAAAAAAATAAAAATAAATAAATAAATTATTTTGTTATGTTGTGGTATGCCCAAGGTATTAGAGGATGTTTCTCTAAGCCGACTACTGTAAGTATATAATTTTACTTTAGTACCTGTATAAATTATAGTATTACGTTGTTTTATGAGATAGTTTTATGTGATTATAGATATGTCTACATACAGATCAAGATTTAATATGATTATAGGTATGTCTACATGCAGACTAAGATTCGACTCCTGGTCTTCTGTCAATAGACAGGAGAACTTTATGTTTTGTAGGGTTATGGTAAAGGACATAGAGAGATTAATTATTCTAAGGGAGAACGAAAAGATTAAAAAGGAGATGAAGAATCAGAACATTATTTACTTACATATGAATCTAGGTCTTAGAGCCACCGAACAGAAAAAAATAGATGCCCTAAAAGGTATGAAGGTTTACGGGAAGATTGTTAATAAGAATAAATTAGTGACTAGTAGAGTTTATTGGATTAGAAGAGAAAGGAAGAGATATCGCCCTGAAAGGCAGTAGAGAGTGGCCTTAGCTAAGAGAAGATATGGTGAGGCTACTACCTTTACCATAGGAGAGTTTAATACCTCTTCTTCACTTAGAATTTTAGATTTCCTTATAGCGCGAGGAGTTATTATTGACCCAGAGGTACCGATGGGAGAGTTAGATTCTTATTCCTTGAGAGTGGTGGACCCTTTTTCTGTCCAGCTCACCATGCATGCACCCCCATTTCTTGTAACTTCTCAACCTGAGCCACCAGAGTTATGGTTTTCCCATAGTGGTAATGAACCATTCGATTTGGCCATAAAGACCAATTTGTCTGAGAGCTTACATTCATTCCCTAACATATATTCCCCTCCACCAGATTCCTCCAGTATCAAGAGTTACACATCTAAGCCTCTTCCAAATCTTTCTAGTAGTGATGTTAACCCGGCTGATTATTATGCAGAGACTGACCCCTCGGAGTGTTCCATAGAGATAGACTCTAGTCTGTACCCTATAGATTATGAATCTCCCGCACATACTACATGGACGGATATATCCGAGCACACTGATCCCAATGCAGAGATGGATTCTATAGGTCACTTATCTTCAGGAGATGAGTAAAGAGAGTTAGGGTCCAGTATAATAAGATAATGTGCATATTGTAAATAAGAAAAAGTATTATTGTGTATATATATATATATATTGCATGCGATGTATAAATTTTGTTGTATATATAATACTATCGCATGCAACAAAACTTCTACTTATATATACAATATGTGAGTATGGTACCTATTTTACCTTAGTGTGGTTTATTTACTGGTATATTTTGGCATGTGCTATTTTATTGGTACATGTGTATGTTGAGGATGTCATGGTATGAATTAAATGGTATGTGTCGTACAAAATGAGTATTATGGTTATTTAATCAAATATGTGATATTGTTAAGTAAAATACCAGGTCGACGCTCTATGAGAGGACGAGGGAGAGGTAAAGGAGTTAGTGCCCCTCAAGAGAGGACGAAAACTTTTGCTCCACCCCAATCAACTGAAAATACTATAGATGCAGTTGAACTTAGAAATATGATTCAGCAAGTAGTACGAGAAACCTTAAGGGGGTTAATACCTGATAATTTTTCGGTACTAGCTACTACACCTACTTCTGAACCAGCTACTGAAGTTTTGACTGCACCCAATACCAGACCAAAAATTGAAAGAGTAGCAGGGGCAACACAGAGTAGGCCCCCACTTATTCAAAGTTTACTCAACCAGCATTCCCTCAGAGAGTTCCGGAGAACACATGATTCGATGGTAGCAAACAAGTGGATAAGATCAATAAAGAATACCCTGAGGCTATTTACCATAACTGATTCAAAGAAAGTGGAGTATGCCACTTTCTTATTTCGAGGAGATGCACGGATTTAGTGAGAAATGATCCAAGAAGTAGTAGATGTTTTTGCCCTACCTTGGGTAGCATTCAAGAGATTTTTTGAAGCGTAGTACAGGTCTGCGGATGTTGTAGCTATAAAAGTACAAGAATTTGTAACCTTACAGCAGGGAGGAATGAATGTCAAAGAATACTCCACCAAGTTCAATGCTTTGGCCAGATTTGCCACCGAAATAGTCAGCACACCTGAACTTAAGAGATAAAGATTTTTACAAGGATTTCGACCAAACGTAACTATCCATCTAACGTCAGGTACACAACTTTCGGTGGATTATGTAGAAGCCCTAAACAGAGCATTAAGAACAGAAGTTAATGCTAACAAGATAATGGGCAAACCATCCACTACACCAGCATTACTTGCACCTACCACTTAATCTTCTGATCCTTCCTCATCTATGAGACGCTGCAATTTAGTAACAGGGCACAATTTCCTAATGCCCTTGATGCAAGAGGAACCATATTGGAGAATATTATGTCGGAGGCGGACAGGTTATCTATTATAGATGTGGATAACTAGGTCACATCAGAGTTCATTGCAAAGCCTCTACACCACCTGCTAGATCTCAGCAATAGAATATTTCACGACCAATAGTTGCTCAACCTATTCATATTATCAAGGGGTCACAAGCTCGATTGTATACGATAACTCAGAGCCAAGCAAAGGCTAGCCCTTCCGTAGTAACCGGTCAGCTTCTATTTCATTCTACTCCTTTGTATGCCTTAGTAGATTCTAAGACTACTCATTCTTTTATTGCCTTTGATGTGTTAGAATGTAATACCCTGAAATTCGTATATTCTTAAAATTCCATCATGAAATTTGTATTGCAGTATTTTTGAGAGTTTGATAGAAGATAGCTGGTCTGCATTCAGGGCAGTGCACAATATAAGTGAAAAAAATACAGTATTTTATTACAAGTATCAGAAATCTAGCAACTAAAGCGAAAAGATGTAATTTCTTATCGTGTGTGCATAACTATATAAGCGGGATAGGGTCAGGAAACTTGACATCACAACCTCACTTTTTTCCTCCTCTTTCTCTCTCTTCTCTCTCTCCCGCCATGTTTCTCTCTCCTATGAACAATGACTTTCGTCACTAGAGCTCAGATCGCCTCACCATCGGCGAGTGGAGGACCGCTGGGCCATCGCGAATGTAGCTTAGTAAACCCCGCCACGATCGCCACCTCCACGTGCCACCAGAGTGCCTGCCGCTGTGAAGTTTGACTGTCGATTCGTGGTGGTGCACGCCAAGTTAACCGTCACTGTCAGCGTGTGCCACTGTGTCGTCATCCTTTTCATGGTGGTTTGTCCAGATCCAGCATCTAGCCACTAGATTTCGGCGTGGGGTGGCTGATCGTCAGGTTGCCTTTTTGGCAAGATTTCTGGTGATTTGTGTTGTTCTAGAAGAATTCGAACCGATTAATGTGCTCTCCAACACTCGTACTTCAATGCGGTATGTTTAGATCTCAATTTAAATGGTGTTTCCATGATGATTCGAGGGTCTAAAGTAGGCACCCCGAAATCTAAAAATTTTATGATTTTGGTGATTTTGAATGCTTAAATATGTGTTTTGTGATATATGGACACCATAGATAGTATCCCGACATCGTAAGGATCACGATGATATATTCTATTTGTGAAATGAAAATTAAAATTTCATAGGCAAAATAGTGTTATGAATAGTACTATAAACAGTAATTGACACGTTTTTCGTAAAAATGCCCGTAACGCGTAGAGAAATATTTAGGATGTGTGTATCCTCTCCAGGATGAGTTTTCATCTTTTACGTGGGCACAGGGTACCCAGGGGTAAGATAATATGAATATATATATATATAGTTATAAGCGTAACACTATCTACATCGACCTGCAGTGCTACATGAGGTATTCTAAAATACCTATGCAGCATTGTATATCCCATGTTTGTATATATATATATATATATATATTTATATAGTAGGTACGCTTGTATATGCATAAGTAATTATGCATGTGTGATTGGACGATTGAGTAGATGTTACACTTAATATTTTGCAATGCTATTCGAATGGATATGTGTATAAATGTTAGTGTGTTGTAATTATTGTGCCATAGCAAAGTATTGAGTATAGTTTGACTTGTGATGACATATTGGGATTGGAATATATTCCCGTGCCTTTATCTTGATAGTGTTATGGTGTATTTATCTGCCTGGATTGAAATATATTTTCGTGACTTAGTACTGCTAATGTTACGATAGAACCACATGTATGAAATCTTTTTTGGAGATAAGGACTAGTAAATGTGTTTGAAAGGTAATTATATTACTCATTATGAAATTATTAACTTGCCCTTTTAATTAGTGTGGGCAAAAATGTTATTTTGTCATGATTGAGTCAACTAAGAATAAATTTGTGTGGATAAGTGGTATAATTGGGATAATTATGGATCAGTAGTTTTTCCTTCATATTAGTAGAGTCGCTCAGGACGTAATAGCATCATTATAATAAGATTGTGTTGCCTTGCGGGGTATATTGAACCCATAATAGCCCATAATTGATAATAAGACTGTGGTGTTTTACGGGGTATGTTGAACCCACAACAGTCCAAAAATGATAATGAGACTGTGGTACTCTTCAAGGTATGTTGAACCCATAGCAATTGAGAAATGATAATAAAACCATGGTGCCTGAGGGGTATGTCGAACCTATGATAGGAAGCAACTGTTCTCTATAGCGCCCTTAGGTACGTGAAAATCATGGTAGAACTATTTATCCTGCCGATCTGAGGGACCCCAGAGTGGGCGAAAGACCATTATTTATATATATATATATATTGGAGTGTATGGTGAATATTATGACCACGATCCATAATTTACTTAATTATGATCAGTGTATAATAAAATGAATTCGTGTGTATAATAGATTCAAACTGCATTGTAAAATACCTCTATCTGTTAAGAATTGCTTGTGTTGGTATGAATAGTAATGAGAAAGTAACACGTTGTGTTTTATTTAGAATTGGGACTGTCCTAATTTTTTTATGCAGGTAGAGTAGCTTATTTGTATAGGTAAACTCTTGCCGAATTTTTATAAGAATCACTATTCATACAACCAGCTATGACCTTCACTTTGTGTGATGGTTTTCATATATAGAGAAGGGTCTAGGGTTATCCTTATTATTAGTCATAATCGAATTTTGCTATAATTATGAATTGCGGTAATAGTTGAAGTCCAATTACACCTTGACAAGTTTCAGTTTTTTAAGAGAGAACTCAACCTTGCAGAAAAAGAAAGCTAACATCAGCTTAAAAAAGGGAATTAGAATCCAAATAAGCTAATAGGCTAGGCAATATCTAGGTCGCCTCACTTCAAGTACATAGAATCTTGTCTAGCCTAGCGGTATGCCTGTGAAACGAAAAGAATACGTATGAGTCCATAATAGATTAAAGATCACGTGAGATGCTTGAGGATGTTGTTGAAAAGGCACACTGTGTATATTGTAGGTCATTCGATATATTAGCCTACACATTTATACGTGTAGTTAAGGATACGATAAGGATATAATAGCGTAAAATATTATATTATCTTACTTAATAATGTGGTGTGCTCATCCCTTTATGATATTATTATTTTTCAGGTGACTACAATACAATAGTGGCGGTTCCAGATAATGCAATTGAGGCAATGATTTTTTGAAGGGGCATAATATATCTTAGGTTTAACTCATTGTTATGTAATTTCTTTTCCGTCCAATCTGATGTAGTATTCTATTAAGCTGCATAACAATTCTTTTTTTTAAAAAATATTATTTTAGCTATTACTATTTAAGTGGTTACTTTCCATAAATCTTTTGGACAAATGAAAACTGTGGTTCACTATAAGAAAACGTTGATTTTTAACTTTTTGACAACTTCAATGCATTAAATGCCATATGAATAGGAATGAAAGGAAGGGGTTGTTACATAGAAAGACTGAAAATAGAACCCTCTAATCCATCATATCCTATCTAGGTAGAGATGCTAAATGGGGATAGGGTAGAAATTGAGATGATTTTCCAAGATGAGCAGATATTAATACAGGGTAGAGAGTTAGGAGTAGATTTGATTGTGTTGCACATGCTTGATTTTGATATTATTTTAGCTATAGACTTTTTGGAGAGATATAATGTAGAAATCGACTGTCAAAATAAGAAGGCCCGATTTCAGTTAAATGATGGGGATAAATTTAGTTTTGGTGAAAGTAGACAACTTAATATGATTATCAGTAACATGTAAGCTAGGAGTATGATGAGAAAAAGATGTATGGGATACTTAGCTCATGTTGTACATGAGAGTGAAGTGATAAAATTTGGGATATAGGATGTTCCTACAGTAAATGAACTTTTAGATGTATTTCCAGAAGAGTTACCAGGATTAGCTCTGGAACGAGAAATGGAGTTTAATATAAAATTAGAACCTGGTGTAGCCCCAATCTTAAAAGCTCCATACCACATGGCTCCAGCTGAACTACAGGAATAAAAGAAGCAATTACAAGAGCTGCTGGAAAAGGGGTTTATCTACCCAAGTCATTCACCATGAGAAGCACTGATATTGTTTGTAAAGAAAAAAGACGGGTCGCTTAGTATGTATATTGACTATAGAGAGTTGAATAAGTAGACGGTGAAAAATAAGTACTCACTACTTCGGATAGATGACGTGTTTGATTAATTAAAGGAGCGTCAGTATTTTCAAAAATTGATCTGAGGTTAGGATATCATCAGTTGCGAATTGCCAACAAGGATATATCCAAGACTGCCTTCTGCACTCGTTATGGACACTACGAGTTTATTGTGATGCCTTTTGGGTTGACTAATACTCCAGCAGTCTTTATGGATTTGATGAATAGAGTATTTCATAATTGTTTAGACAGATTTCTCGTGGTGTTTATAGATGATATTCTGATATTTTTCCAGTCAAAAAGTGATCATATTCAATATTTGAGGTTTGTGCTTCAACGATTGAAGGAGCGTAAGTTGTATGCCAAATTCTCAAAATGTGAGTTTTAAATGAAAAAAGTAGTATTTATGGGACATGTAGTGTCAAAAGAAGGGATAATAGTAGATTCTAGTAAGGTAAAAGCAATTTTGGAGTGGCAAAGGCCCAAAACTGTTAGAGAAGTAAGAAATTTTTTAGGTGTTGCAGGGTATTATAAGAGATTTGTGCAAGGATTTGCACAGATTGCTAAGCCACTCACCAATCTAACTTGACAGGGAACCCTATTCCTTTGGTTAGATGGTTGTGAGGAGAGCTTTCAAGTCTTGAAGAGGCGACTAACCATTGCTCCTATTTTGGTATTGCCTGAGGATGGAATAGAGTATGATGTATTTTGTGATGCTTTATATCAAAGAGTAAGGGTAGTTTTGATACAAAATAGGAAGGTGATAGCATATGCATCAAGACAATTGAAGGATTATGAGACACGCTATCCAACCCATGATTTGGAATTAGTAGTGGTTGTATTTGCCTTAAAGATATGAAGACATTATTTGTATGGGGTTAAATGTAATATTTACACAGATCACAAGAGTCTGAAGTATTATTTCACCCAAAAAGAGCTGAATATTTGGCTGAGAAGATGGTTGGAACTGGTTAAGGACCATGATTGCGAGATAAAATACCAACCTAGAAAGGCAAATGTAGTAACAGATGCACTCAGTAGGAAAGTTGTGGTGTCCCATTTGGCTGCCCAAAAATGAGCACAACAGGAGTTAACAGAGGAAAAATTGGAAGTGATGGTGGGGCGAATCACTAAATTAGAAATTCAACCCACTTTGTTGGAAGAGATAAAGGAGAAATAAGCAGTTGACAACTGGTGTCAGAAGATTCGCCGATAAATGCAAGAAGGCTAGAAAATAGATTTTCAAATAAGTAGAGATATTCTTCAGTTCTAAGGTAGAGTGTGTTTGCCCCAAGATCTGGAACTTAAGAAGAAAATCCTAAGTGAGGCTCATGATATGTTCTACACCGCTCATCCTAGAGGTGTAAAGATGTATCAGGATCTCAAAAGAAACTTATGACGGAATGGAATGAAGAAGAATATAGGATATTACATATCAAAATGCTTAATCTGCCAACAAGTAAAGGCTGAGCATCAAAGACCTTCTAGATTGTTATAGCCCTTGAAGGATCAGAATGGAAATGGGAAGAAATTTCCATAGATTTTATTGTCGGACTTCTCAAAGTATAAAAAGGATTTAATGCTATTTGGGTGATAGTAGATAGATTGACCAAGACACCTTACTTTATTCTCATGAAGGATACCACCAATACAGATCAGTTAGCACAATTATATATTCGGGAGATTGTGAGATTACACAAAGTGCCTAAAATCATTGTGTCAGATAGAGATTTTCAATTTGTATCAGCTTTCTAGGGGAGCTTACAGAGAGTATTAAGCACCCAATTAGCCTTTAGTACTGCTTATCACCCACAGACAGATAGACAAACTGAAAGAGTCAACCAGATTATAGAAGACATGCTAAGGGCATGTTGTTTGGATTATCAAGTGTCATGGCATGATATGCTACCCTTAATGGAATTTGTGTATAACAATA
Organism: Khaya senegalensis; assembly: GCA_032402905.1. NCBI lineage: Eukaryota > Viridiplantae > Streptophyta > Magnoliopsida > Sapindales > Meliaceae > Khaya > Khaya senegalensis. Next base: position 1,190,676 of record CP135558.1, on the reverse strand, counting down.
GCTATTAAGCTACTATTAAGATGGCACCTTATGAGGCTCTCTATGGGAAAAAGTGCAGATCTCTATTGTACTGGGATGATTTTGCTGAAAAAAATGAGATTAACTAAGCTCTGGGGCTTGAACAAACTCAGAAAATGATTGAAGATGTACGGGTGATCAAGGAAAGAATAAAACAGGCTCAAGATCGATAGAAAAGTTATATCGACTTAAAAAGGAAAATGGTGAAATTGCAAGCTTTTATAAAAGTTGCTCTATACAAGCATATTATAAGGTTTGGCCGAAATGACAAATTGGCGCTCAGGTATGTAGGACCATATGAGATCTTAGAAAAGGTTGGTAAAGTGGCGTACAGAATAGCCTTATCTTCGAGTTTGGATAAAGTCCATAATGTATTTCATGTTTTTCTCCTTTGCAAGTACATCAGTGACCCTTCCCATGTGTTGCAACCTAAAACAGTGGAATTGGAAAAAAATCTGTTTTACGAGGAACATCCTGTACAGATTCTAGACAAAAAGATAAAGGAGCTTCGGAATAAGAAAATTTCATTGGTAAAAGTGTTGTGGAGAAATCAAAAAGTGGAGGAAGCAACTTGGGAGATGGAGCAGAGCAAGAAAGAAAGGTATCTAGGACTGTTCGCCTAAATTTCGAGGACGAAATTCCCGAAGAGGGGAGGAATTGTAACATTCTCAAATCTAGGTATTCCTCTGAAACCTTAGTATAATTATTTTTGTAGTATATTTTGAGTTTTGAGTTGTGAAATATATAAGATAATTTTTGAAACTCTGATTAGAGCTATTTTAGCAAAAAAAAAGAATCAAAATAACAATAAAGGACAAAACTGTTATTGTAGATGGGTGATGATGGACCAAATAAGAGATGAGTGAGTTAAGAGTTATATTTTATTTATTATTGGAGAAAAATATAGGTTGAATAATTTTAGAACGGCAAGAATCACTAATTTGTCAAAAAAAGATAATTTTGTCAAAAAGGATAAAATGGTCAATTTGTCAGGGCCACAAAAGTCATATTGAAACCCAAATTTTTAAAATTGTTAGAAATGTTGTTAGAAGTATGTGGAAAGGAATAGAATTGAATTTAGATAAAAATATCGTTAGACAAGAATTCAGAGTCACTAAAATTTGATAGACTAAAGTGAAAGATTTTGAAGATAACTTAGATAGCTTCATAATTTTCTTGGGAGTCAAATATAAGTTTTGAAAAGTTATTGAACAAAAGTATAATTTTTACAAAAATATAAAATTAGATAAGTTTTTAACTTTTTAAAATTGAAGGCATTTAATTTATTTTCTTCTCTCTCTTCCCGTGAGGTCTTCTTTCCATTCTCTTTTAAGTTTTTCAATTTTCTTAGAAAAATCAAGCGAAATCTCACTATCCGTCCGTTTAATCGTGTTACTACAGAAGAAAAAATTATTTTACACTTTGAAAACTTTAATTTGACGGTAAAAATTATTGATTTCATTAAGTTTTAATTTTTGAACTTGTTGAAAAAATAATTTAAATAGTAGTTTTATGGTTTAAATGGCACTTTAGGTATTTTTTTAACTTGAATTTGGTACAATAGCCATCACCTTTAGATTTGAGGCAAGAACTCTAAACTCTAACTTTATAATTTAGAAATTTTGTAAAATTGATGCATAATTTATGAAATTGAGTGTTTGGAAAGTAGATTAGAGTGAATAGAATTGTATAAATAGGAAAAAATTTAATTCATATATAATATGACATATTTGGTCACTATTTATAGAGTACTTAAATGCTTGATTTTAATGTGTTTTGATATGTTTAAATGTGTATAAATGTGTTTGCGAATAAATGGAATTGGTGAGAATTAGTTTAGATGTGCAAAATGAAAAATAAATAGAAAAAAGGGTAAAATTGTTCATTTTGGATACTTTTTATTGGGTGTTAAATTATGATATTTTGATGTATTTATGTGTTAATAATTGTGTTGGAAATAAATGGAATTGATAGGAATTAGTTTGGATGTGTAAAATAGAAGAAAAATGGAAAAATGGAAAAATGGCAAAATAGTCTATTTTAGATACTATTTATTTAGTGTTAAATTACATTAATTTAGAAGTGTTTTAAATGAATGATTAAATATATGTGTGTGTGTGTGTGTGTGTGTATATATATATATATATATATATATATAAAGAAAATCCCATTGCCGGAGAATGGGTACGAGTGTCAAATTTAGAAATATTTTAAATGATTGATTAAATATGTGTATAAATATATATAGTTATATATATATAATTGTGTGAAATTAATAATTAAGTACTCTTTATAGTCACGCTTTATTCCATCAACATCTATCATTAAAAAAATGTATTTTAAAATACTTTTCCAACATTGTATGTTTAATGTGGGGATATCTTAGTATAGGTATGTGTGTGTATGTGTGTGTGTGTGTATATATATTGTAAATGGATTAGGAGTATATATATAAATAGATATATATATATATGAATTAGTTATTGTTGTTATTAGAAATATTATTTTTATAATTGATTTGGTGGTAAATATATGGGTAGATGTTGAAAGGCGGCGATGAGTATAAATTATTTTATATTAGGAAGAAATTATTAAAAACGTTACATATGTGATTATTAAAATTTTAGTAAATTATCAAAATGCCCTTGAGTAATAGTAAAAGATAAATGGGTAATATAAGTATATGATAAATTGTAGGGAGATGTATAAGTGGTCAATATTCTTGAGGTACGATTTCAAAATTTTCTTACATACCGACAAAGCTGTTTAAGACAAAATGGAATAATGATTTATCATTTATTGTGGCGTTCTTTGGGGCACGTGGAACCCATAGTCATCCTTGTGGTCTCCGGAATTGTATGTGAGAAACCACAACAGTTCTCCATGGCGCCTTTGACCACGTCGAATCCATGGTAGGAAGTACTAGTTTGGCATGGCGCCCTTAAGGGTATATTGAACTCATGGTAGCATTATAATTGTGTCCAACTTATTCATGTATTGGTGTGTAAGATAAATAATGTGGTCACAATTCATAGTTTACCTAAGTATGACTGGTCAAATGAAAAGAGAACAGGATAGTAAAAAGTATACAGAGAAAAGTGGTACTATATTATGATTATTCGTAATATCCTAATTGAATTGTTAATTGGATAGTTGAAATGAGTTAGTTCTAACTAGTTATTGTTGTAACGGTTAGATATACGGAATATATTATTGTCCTGATTAGTTATTATTTGTATAGTTGGAATATTATGATTTGTTAAATTATATTGTTGGGTTTTATAGTTTTTACTGAATAGTTTTAAATTACTCACTCCGTAATTGAAATGATTTTTAAGTATAACTAGTAGGCCAGTGGAATCAGGCAAACCCTCAGGACAGTGACCTATCAAGAGAATTGGGCATACCATATTTTGATGCTGTAATAATTATGCTTTTGTTATAAATTATTATTTTAATATATTATACATGTTGTAAATAAGTATATATATTGAATGGTGATGAGTGTTTACTTTGACTATAATAGAAAAAAAAAATTTAGTATTTTTTTATATACTTATTTAAAAGTCATTATTTATATTTTAAATGGATATGGGAATCTCACAGAAGACACTAGATTCCAATTAGTTCCGTTAAAAGGAAAAAAATTCAAGGAAAATTTAAGAAGTGAGATTTTGAGTTTAGTTAGCTTGTGGTGAGTTTCGTAAACAATATTCATGCTTAGAAACATGTTAAAAGCCAATTGAAAGGATGTTACAATTTTTGACATTAGGAAACCCTTGTAGTCGAAAGTGTTTATGTGTGTGTGTATGTGTTCTTAGCTTGAAAATATAATAAATTGATGCCTATATGAATGTATCTTAAAGGATAGTTAATGTTCAAGGTGTGTATATGAATATGTTTTAATGTCAAATAAGTATGAGTTTATGCTTGATTGTATGAAGAAATGAATTTTGATGAAATGTTAGTGTATGCAACTTGTGTGGGCTGAAAATTGGATGAGTTTTTAGAAAATGATAGGAATAGAATTAAAGGCTGGAAGGATACATTTGGAAAGGTTAATGAGTGTATTAAATCATGGTAGAATGCTTGGATTTTTGAGAGCATGAATTAAAATGGTTCAGAGTGAAAATTTGGACATATACTTAACTAGAGGGGCAAATGGCAATGCCTTGTTTTGAAGGCTGTTTAAGAGCTGTTTGGGAATTGGTTAAAGACCTGGAAACTTTATGATTCAATCATGACATGATATCTTCAATATGTATTTTGATCACACAAAAATTGGTATGCATTGGCCTTGTAGGAATTTGCAAAAATGTGAGGTGGGTGTGTAGGTGTAAATGGCTTTAGCCACTGCTCTGTTTTTGGACAGCCTTACGGATAAGCAAATGAATTCAACTAGGTTTATAAAAATGTTCCATTAAGATTTATTAAGTACATTTGTATGTTGACTAAAGTCGCTAGCAATTTGGGACCAAATAGGATAAGTTAGAATGATCAATTGCATAGGTATTCACAAAGTGCACTAAGTTGGAAATTTAATGGCTGAACTTGGTTAAATTATTTCACATGATTTCTGAGCCATATTAAATAGTTTTAGTGCATGAGGATGAAGCTAAATGAATGTTCTAAGTATAGGAAAAAGTGTGACATGAATTGGTATTGATTAGTATAAGTTATATATTTTAGAATTTAATGACTACATGTGAACATAATAAAATTAGTGGACTGTTTTGATACTAAGATGTGGTGCATAAATTTCTATGACTCCAATTGACAGTAACATGCATATTTGGTCATAACTGGGTGCCTAAAAGGTTGATATATCATGTATAAAGGTTTAGGATTAAATGGATGAAAATTTGGTGAGAAACCATAAGCATAAATAAGAATGCAACTAAGTTACAAAATTTGCATACCTAAGCCTAGGTAGGATTGGCCAAAGCATCTAAAATTATACCAAATTAGTTATGTTTCTATGATTGTATAGTGAAATGATATAGAGACATGATATAGGTAGGTTTGGGCAAAACATTAAGTCATGGTATGAATGACATGACATGTGTATGATGATAATGCATAAATGAGATAAAAAATTTACATTATATGCCTTAATAGTTTATGTTTAGCACAACATACTTAAAGGAAGGAATTGTTATGGAAATGAATGATGTGGAAACCAAATATACAACATTTTCTTGTTATGTTTCATAAATGGTTGTAATTATGTTAAGTGAATTGTATTATGTTTGTAATATGTTTTTGGTGCGATGAATGAATTTATATGCTAATGCCTCAATAAATGTTAATTAGGAACATATGCATTGCATCATGGTTGTATATTTTTAAAAAAAATAGTTTGTTAATACTTTATATATAAATAAATATTTATTTTAGACCTTCAAATAGCATAGGAGAATTTTGTTTAGCAAAGGAACTAAATCTTAGAGTGATTATCCTCTTGCGAACTATGAATAGATGGATGTGTTTTCAAAGTTTTTCAATAAAATGATTTAAATGTTTAACTACTTTATGAATTTGAAATTTATAAATGTTTTATAAGTAGGCAACTAGAAATATTTGGAGTAAAAGTAGATTTAGAAATTATGTTCGGATATTTATGAAATTTTACTTATAAATGAATGATTTATGGTAAAATGATCTTATATTGATATTTGATGATATGATATAAAGTTATTAGCATGATTTCATAATTTGAGATTTTGGTGTAAGTACTTGATGTGAGTGTGTCTGTTCATAGATATGGCTATATACTTGCGTATATGTACACTTTCTGCCCTTATGAGAGAAAGAGGTAAGGAAGAGGTTACTTACTTTCGCCTTTATCATTTAATATGAGGTAAAGGAGAGGTTATCACTAGATAAGTTAATGTTTGACACTACATCTATTTTTAATCAGTGGGTTTAACAATTTTTAATTTTATATAACCACATGAAATGTAACATCTTAAAATTTCTATACTCTTAAAATCCTGTTATAGAGTTGTAATACAGTATTTTCGAGAGTTTTGATAAGAGAAAGAGTTGATCGGTATTCGAGACAGTGTACTGTATGAGCGAAAAATACAGTATTTCATTATCGGTATTAGAAATTTGACGACGAAAGCGGAAAGCAACAATTTCTCGTCGTGCGTGCACGACTATATAAGCGGGACGGGTTGGAAAAACCCGACAACACTACCCCACTTTTTCCCTCCCTTTTCTCTCTCTTCTCTCTCTCCTCCCCACGGTTCTCTCTCCTATGAATAGTGACTTTTGTCACCGAACCTCAGATCACCTCATCGCCGGCGAATGGAGGACCGCTGGGCCATTGTGAGTGCAACGCCGCCAACCTCGCCCCAATCGCCGTTGCCATGCGCCCTCACGTGCCGCCCGAAACTTCGCCGACGTCAACTTTGATCGACAATTCACGGCGGTCCACGGTGAGTTGACCGACACCTCTGACGCGTCTGGCACCGTCTCGCCGTCCTCTTCACGGTGGTGTGCCCAGTTCTGGCATTTGGTCACCGGATTTCGGCGAGGGAAGGCTGATCAAGAAGGTGTCTTTCTAGCAAGATTTTCGGCGATTGGTGTAGCTCCGGTGGAATATGAACCGATTAGTGTGCTCTTTGACACTCGTACTTCGATGCGGTATGTTTAGATCTCAATTTAGAATAAGTTTCGATGATGATTTGAGGACCCAAAGTAGGTACCTTGAAATCTGAAATTTTAAAATTTTTAGTGATTTTGAATACTTCAATTTGTGTTTTGTGGCATATGGACACCATGGATAGTATTCTGATATCGCTAGGCTCGCGATGATATATTCCGTTCGTGAAACGGAAACCGAAATTTTGTGGGTTAAATAGTGCTCATGAATAGTGCCTATAAATAGTAACTTGCACGATTTTCGAAAAAAAATTCGTAGCGTACGTAGGAGTATTTCGAATGCGTATACCCTCTCTGGGACAGTTTTCATTATTCGTATAGGCACTGGGTACCCGGAGGTAAGATAATATAATATTTAAATTGTGAAAAAATATATTTTAATATTTATAATATTTATAATTGCACGAATATATATCGTAACAATGGGTTAAATTGTAGAAAAATCTCATTGACGAGGAATGGGCATGATTGTGCAATTAGAAGTGTTAATGTCCATGTGTTAAATATATATATATATATATATATATATGTATATATATAGTTATAAGCGTAATATCATTACCGTCGACCTGCAGTGCTACATTAGGTATTCTAAAATACCTAATTATGCCCTTATGATTGAATGATTGAGTAGATGTTGCATTTGATGTTTTGCAATGTTATCCGAATGAGCATGTGTGTATACGTTAGTATATTATAATTATTGTGCCGTAGTAAGGTAATGAGTATATTTTAACTTGTGATGATATGTTGGGATTGCGTGTAATGACGCAATATATGATAACCGATTAAAATATGTATCTATGAATTTGTATTAATAGTGATATAGTATATCCATATATTTGGATTGTAATATATTTATGTGTTTTATCTTGATTGTTTTATGGTGTATTTATATGCCAGAGTGGAATATGTTTTTCATGACTTAGTACTGCTAACCTTACGATAAATCCATGCGTATAAAGTCTTTTTAGAAGATAAAGACTAATAAATGTGTCATAGGTAATTATATTACCTATCATGAAATTATTAACGTGCTGCTTGATTAATGTAGGTAAAATGGTCATGTTGTCATGACTGAGTCGACTATGAATAAATCTGTGTGGATAACTGGTATAATTGGGATAATTATGGATCGGTAGTTTTTTTCGTTACCCTAGTAAAGCCGCTCAGGATGAAACAGTATCACTATAGTAAGACTGTGGTGCTCTTCGGGGTATGTTGAACCCACAGCAGCTCCGGATTGATAATAAGACTGTGGTGCCCTTCGAGGTATGTTGAACCCACAGCAATTGAGAAATGATAATAAAAATCATGGTGCCCGAGGGGTATGTTGAACCCATGGTAGGAAGCGGCTGTTCTCCATGGCATTCTTAAGTACGTGCAACCCATGGCATAACTAATTATACTGTTGGTTTGAGGAACCCGGTGTGAACGAATGACCATTGTATACATATATTGAAGTGTACGGTGGATATCATGACCACGATCCATAATTTACTTAATTATGACCGATCTATAAAGAAATGAATTCGTGTGCCTATTAGATTCAAACTGTATGGTAGAATACTTCTACCTGCTAAGAGTTGCTTGTGTTAATGTGAATTACAATGAGGCAGTAACACGTTGTGTTTTATTTGGTATGGGGACTGTCATGGTTTTCTTGTGCAGGTAGGGCAGCTTATATGTATAGGCAAACTCTGGCCGAATTCCTATAAGAAATACTATTCATGTAGCTATTCATGACCTCCTTTTGTATTCTGGTTTTCATATATAGAGGAGGGTCTAGGATTACCTTTAATTGCAGTCACAAACAGATTATTGTTATGATTGTAAATAGCGGAAATGGTTGAAGTCTAATTACACCTTGGCAAGTGTCAATTCTTTAAGAGAGAACTTAATCTTGCTAAAACAAAGAGCTAGCATCAGCTTTAAAAAGGGGAATTAGTATTTAAATAGGATAATGGGTGAGGCAATATATAGGCTACCTCACTTTTAGTATATAGAATCATGTTTAGCTCACTGGTATGTTTGTGAAATGAAAAGAATATGTGTGAATTCATAATAAGATTAAAGATCATGTGAGAAACTTGAGAATATTGTGGAAAAGGCGCACTGGATGTATTACAGGTTATTCGACATATTAGTTTACACGTTTATTCGTATGGTTGAGAATACGGTGAGAATATGATGGTGTAGGAACTATGTTATGAGTTTACATTTGTTATTGTCAGTGTACCTTAGCAAACGACTAGGATTGGATTGATATGTGACTTTATAGTGGTATAGTCAAGGTTTTGTAGGTGAAAGAATCCTTAGTATGGGATAAAGAATGATGGACGTGTATTTGCGATTATAGTACAACGGATAGGTTATCTTGATATAGTAAGAATAAGGAGATAATATGAATGTATGATAAAATAGATTGGTAACGAACCAGTATTGAAATAATTGTGATATGTGGATCGGATATGTATGTTTCGTCTCACTTAGCTAGGCTTGTAAGCCAATTTCTAATGAAGATGTGACGTTAAGACTGTGGTACCCTGAGGGGTAGGTGGAATCCACAGCTGTCCTCCAAATGGCCCAGTGGCCTAGAGTAACAACCATGATCCATGATATTTTTAAGTATAATCGATCACTTGTAAACGCAATAAAATTTCTATCACCAACCTTCCGAGAGGGGAAATGGCATACAGAAACATTGTTATTATTTTTATTAATACCCTCGTTTGTATATATATTTAGATGTTTGAAATATTGATATCCTATGTGGGTATTGATTATGTGCCTAGAATATTTTGGTTATCTCGGACCGAGTGTGTGATTGATATTGTGTGGTTGTACCGGCTTTTAAGCAGTTCCTCTTTATGTGGCCGTGGCATTTAGTTGCTATTTATATGAAAAACTATGTATTGATTTTATATGGTCATGTAGGTGTTTGTTGTTAAGAATAGAAATAGGATTTAACGAACATAGGTGATGAAGCGATTCATTTAGAAAATATATTGTTTGAGACTGCATTACTTGTGTATGGTATATTATAAGGAGTATTACTCTGATTGAGATTGGTTATACAGAATTCATAGTTAAGACAGTACTTAGAGTTCTAGAGGATATGATATGGTATCTTGTGTACATTATTGAGCATATGCTTGTCGGTACATGTACATTGATATGTGGACATGCATTTACGTGTATGTGTGGAATTGTGTGAAATGGCCAAAATAAGTAGAGATTCAGGTAACATGCTCCTTCCTTTATTTAAGTATTGTATTATCTTACTGAGCTATGTGGTGTGCTCACCCCGTTGTGGGATTATTATTTTCAAGTGATTACGATATAGCGGTAGCGGTTTCGGAAAGTGCAGTTGAGGCAAAGATTTTCGGACGGGGCATAGTGTATCTAAGGTTTAGGCCATTATTATATAATTTCCTTTCTGTGTACTCTGAAGTATTAATTTCATTAAAATGCATAACAATTCTTTAGAGATAAAAAATATATATAATACTATTTTAGTTATTACTATTTATGTGGTTACTTTCTATAAACTTTTTTGAACAAATGAAAACTTCGCTTCACTATAAGAAAGCGTTGATTTTTACCTTTTCGATAATTTTCATGTACTAGATGCCACATGAATAGAAATGAAAGGAAGGGGGTGTTACATGAAATAAGTCATTAACCGATCTCTTGATGTCAATTAGAGATGCACAGAAGGATGTCTCGAGGGATAGTTTCTTGATAATCCCAGATTCTTTTTAGATTATGCATAAATGTTAAATATGAAAATGTTTTCTATGCTTGTTTTGATTATAAGTTGAATGGTTTTAATTTTTGTGAATTGTTATATTTGAAATGTAATACTCTTACTCTTCTTTTATAATTAGAGTTCACTGTCATCAATCTATTCACTAAGTTTATATTCACATTTTCTTTTCCTTAAAAATATTTTGACAGTTTCAAGGAGTTTACGGTTCACGCCCTGAATATTTGATTTTTTGTGGTGGGCATTTTGCTGAAAATTTATTTAGGTATATGAAATTCTCCATGACTATGTATAGAAATATTCTAGAGGGGAGTTAAAATTTTTGTAAAGTAGATTGGTTTTTAAAATAGTACATTTATAAATATCATGTATTATTTTTATATAACGTGGATTATGGAAATGAATGTGGAAAAATGTTTATAACCACATAGGTAAAAGGTATATACAAGTTGTCTAATTTTAATGCAATACTAAAGGCCTTACATATTCATATAAGTTACTAGTGAAGGTATATTTCACGAGTGTATGGTGGTTGTTACATACTCTAATATACAAATCAGGACGTGACAATTTTATTAGTATTAAAGCATTAGGTTTCAAAAAAATTGGTTGAGTTGTATGAATCTCTTAGGTTGAGTCATAAATATATTTAATTAATCTTGCATTGTTTGCACATTCTAAGAGTTATAAAATGCTGCCACGAAGGGGATATGGATGACCTCATACCACTATTAGGAATCTTAAGGCATCTGCCTCTCATTCCCATTAATCGAAACAACCTAAGACTGTTGCCATTCCTTTGAATGTTGCAGTAGGGGCAAGTGCCCAGATTCCTCAAAATATCACCTTAAAATATTTCAAAATTTGATCAACCTTCTGAATGCTTATGTAGCTTAACCTTAGCCAACTCCTATAGCCCTAACTAGACTAATAGTAGAGTTGTTAAAGCTGGTAAAAGAAGCAAGACAATTGGAGTATGAGCCACTTGTTGGAATAATGGATATGCTAGTAACTAAGAACTGGATTCAAAATGTTGAAGAGATTTTTGAAAATATGAAGTTAGATTATTCTATGAAATTGAAGGTAGTAGTAAGATTACTATAAAAGAATACATTTATTTAGTAGGACAATATTGAAGGCAGGTCTACCTTAACCTTGACTTAGTCTAATTTTCAATAAGAGGTTGATGAGCAATACCACACTCATTTTTATTGGGATCAGAAATGCTAGGAATACCTCTTAATTGTAAAGAATTAGTATTTGTAATTAAATTGACACCTTCACTTGAGTATGCCTACTCTAAATTTGAAAAGGGCTTGAATTTGAACATTAAGAGCTTATGTTAGTTAGTTGGCTTCTTAATTATAAAGAATTAGTCTAGTCAGCTTTGAAGGCTAAAAAGCTAGTTAATGAAAGAAAAAAGAACGAGAATTTCAAAAGAAAAAAAAGGAATCGTTTTCTCCTAAGGCTAGTCATCAAAGAAAAGGAAAAGTTCAAGACTGTTTAAGGCAGCCCTAATGTAACACCCCCTTCCTTTCATTTCTATTCATGTGGCATATAGTACATTAAAATTATCGAAAAGACAAAAATCAACGCTTTCTCATAGTGAAGCGAAATTTTCATTTGTTCAAAAGAATTTATAGAAAATAACCACATAAATAGTAACAACTAAAATAGTATTTTTTTTTCTAAAGAATTGTTACGCATTTTAATGAAATTAATACTTCAGAGTACACAGAAAGGAAATTACATAACAATGGCCTAAACCTTAGATATACTATGCCCTGTCCGAAAATCTTTGCCTCAACTGCACTTTCTGAAACCGCTACCGCTATATCGCATTCACCTACAAATAATAATCCCACAAAGGGGTGAGCACTCCACATGGCTCAGTAAGATAATATAATACTTAAATAAAGGAAGGAGCATGTTACCTGAATCTCTACTTATTTTGGCCATTCACTCAATTCCACACACACAGATAAATGCATGTCCACAAAACAATGCACATGTATCGACAAGCATATGCTCAATAATATACACAAGTTACCATATCATATCCTCTAGAACTCTAAGCACTATATCATCTATGAATTCTGTATAAATATCTCAATCAGAGTAACACTCCTCATGATATACCATACACAGATAATGTAACCTCAAACAATATATTTTCTAAATGAATGACTTTATCACCTATGTCCGTTTAAATTCTATTTCTATTATTATCAACGAACACCTACATGACCATATAAAATCCATATATAGTTATTCATATAGATAACAACTAATGTCGCGGCCTCATACAGAGGAACTGCTTAGAAGCCGACCTAACCACACAATATCAATCACACACTCAGCCCGAGATAACCAGATTATCCTAGGCACACAATCAATACTCATATAGTATACAAATATTTCAAACACCTAAATATAGATACAATCGAGGGTATTAGTAAAAACGATAACACTGTTTCTGTATGCCATTTCCACTCTCGGAAGGTTGGTGATAGAAATTTTATTGCGTTTACAAGTGATCGATTATACCTAGAAACATCATGGATCATGATTGTTACTCTAGGCCACTGGCCATTTGGAGGACAGCTGTGGATTCCACCTACCCCTCAGGATACCACAATCTTAACGTCATACTTCCATTAGAAACCGGTTTACAAGCTCAACTGAGTGAGATGGAACATACATATTTGATCCACATATCCCAATTATCTCAATACTGGTTCATTACCAGTCTATTTTATCATACATTCATATTTTCTTATTATTCTCACTGAATCAAAACAATCGAACAATTGTACCATAATCACAAATACACGTCTTTCGTTCTTTATCCCATACTATGGATTCTTTCACCTACATCAAACATTGACTATACTATTCTAAGGACACATATCAATCTAATCCTAGTCGTTCACTAAAGTATACCAACAATAACAATGTAAACTCATAACATAGTTCCTGCACCATCATATTCTTACCGTATTCTCAACCATACAAATAAACGTGTAAACTAATATGTCGAATAACCTGTAATACATCCAATGCGCCTTTTTCACAATATTCTCAAGTTTCTCACATAATCTTTAATCTTATTATGAATTCACATATATTCTTTTCATTTCACAAACATATCGATGAGCTAAATAGGATTCTATATACTAGAAGTGAGGTAGCCTATTATTGCCTCACCCATTATCTTATTTAACTACTAATTCCCCTTTTTCAAACTGATGCTAGCTCTCTGTTTCTGCAAGCTTAAGTTCTCTCTTAAAGAATTGATACTTGCCAAGGTGTGATTAGACTTCCGCCGTTTTCGCAATTCACAATCATAACAATAATCTGTTTATAACTGCAACTAAAGGTAATCCTAGACCCTCCGCTACATATGAAAACCAGAATACAAAGGGAGGTCATGAATAGCTGTATGAATAGTATTTCTTATAGGAATTCGGCAAAAGTTTGCCTATACATATAAGCTGCCCTACCTGCACAAGAAAACCAGGACAGTCCCCATGCCAAATAAAACACAACGTGTTATTGCCTCATCGCAATTCATACTAACACAAGTAACTCTTAGCAGATAGAAGTATTCTACCATACAGTTTGAATTTAATATGCACATGAATTCATTTCCTTATAGATCGGTCATCATTAAGTAAATTATGAATCGTGGTCATGATATCCACCGTACACTTCAATATATGCATACAATGGTCATTTACCCACACTGGGTTCCTTAAACCAACAGTATAATTAGTTCTGTCATGGGTTGCACGTACTTAAGGACGCCATGGAGAACAGCCGCTTCCTACCATGGGTTCAACATACCCCTCGGGCACCATGGTTTTTATTATCATTTCTCAGTTGCTATGGGTTCAACATACCTCGAAGGGCACCACAGTCTTATTATCAATCCGGAGCTACTGTGGGTTCAACATACCCCGTAGGGCACCACAGTCTTATTGTCAGTCCGGAGCTGCTGTGGGTTCAACATACCCCGAAGGGCACCACAGTCTTATTATAATGATACTGCTCCATCCTGAGCGGCTTTACTAGGGTAACGGAAAAACTACCGATCCATAATTATCCCAATTATACAAGTTATCCACGCAGATTTATTCATAGTCGACTCAGTCATGACAACATGACTATTTTGCTTACATTAATCAAGCAGCACGTTAATAATTTTCATGATAGGTAATATAATTACCTATGAAACACATTCATTAGTACTTATCTTCTAAAAATGACTTTACACGCATGGATTTATCATAAGGCTAGCAGTACTAAGTGATGAAAACATATTCCACTCTGGCATATAAATACACCATACAACAATCAAGATAAAACACAGAAATATATTATAATCCAAACATATGGATATACTATATCACTATTAATACAAATTCACAGATACATATTTTAATCGGTTATTATATATTGTGTCATTACACGCAATCCCAACATATCATCACAAGTCAAAATATACTCATTACCTTACTACGGCACAATAATTGTAATATATTAACGTATACACACATGTTCATTCAGATAGCATTGCAAAACATCAAGTGCAACATCTACTCAATCATTCAATCATAAGGGCATAATTACGTATGTATATACAAGCGTACCTACCATATAAATATATAAATACAAACATGGGACATACAACGCTGTATAGGTATTTTAGAATACTTAATCTAGCACTGCAGGTCGACGGTAATGGTATTACGCTTATAACTATATATATATATATATATCTAACACACGGATATTAACACTTTTAATTGCACAATCATGCCCATTCCCCGTCAATGGGACTTTTCTACAATTTAACCCATTATTATGATGTACATTCATGCAATTATAAATATTATAAATATTAAAACCTATTTTTTCACAATTTAAATATTATATTATCTTACCTCTGGGCACCCAGTGCCTATACGAATGATGAAAAACTATTCTGGAGAGGGTATACGCGTTCGAAATACTCCTCCGTACGCTACGGATTTTTTCTCGAAAAACGTGCGAGTTACTATTTATAGACACTATTTATTGGCACTATTTAACTCACAAAATTTTAGTTTTCGTTTCACGAACGGAACATACCATCGCGATCCTTGCGATGTCGGGATACTGTCCATGGTGTCCATATGCCACGAAACACAAATTAAAGCCTTCAAAATCACTAATCATCCTAAAATTTCAGATTTTAAGGTGCCTACTTTGGACCCTCAAATCATCATCGAAACTCATTCCAAATTGAAATCTAAATAGACCACGTCGAAGTGTGAGTGTCGGAGAACACACTGATCGGTTCAGATTCTACCGGAGCTACGCCAATCGCCGAAAATCTTACCGGAAAGACCCCTTCCCGATCAGCCTTCCCTCGCCGGAATCCGGTGACCAAATGCTAGAACGGGGCACACCACCGTGAAGAGGACGGCGAGACGGTACCAGACGCGCCAGAAGTGTCGGTCAACTCGCCGTGGACCGCCGTGAATCTCCGGTCAAAGTTCACGTCGGTGAAGCTTTAAGCGACGCGTGAGGGCGCGTGGCAGCGGCGATTGGGGCGGGGTTGACAGCGTTGCACTCACGACGGCCCGGCGGTCTTCCACTCGCCGGCGGTGAGGTGATCTGAGGTCTGGTGATGAAAGTCATTGTTCACAGGAAAGAGAACCGTAGGGAGGAGAGAGAGAAGAGAGAGAAAAGGGAGGAAAAAAGTAAAATTCATTTTTCGGGTTTTTCGACCCCGTCCCACTTATATAGTCTTGCACGCACGACGAAAATTATAGCTTTCCACTTTTGTCGTCAAATTTCTGATGCTGATAATGAAATACTGTATTTTTTGCTCATATAGTGCGCTGTTCCGAATACCGGTCAACTCTCTCTCTTATCAAAACTCTAAAAAAAAAACTATATTATAACTCATGACAGGGTTTTACAAATATAAAAATTTCAATATGTTACACCTAATAGCATCTAGTACAAGCCAATTTCTACAATAGAGGCAGACACCTAGAAATGAGGGTTTAGTTGGTAGTTCAGAGACTCGGAACTGGTTTGCTCTGCTAAAAATGTTCAACATGTTTCAACTACCAAAGGTATCATATTAGGTTATGCAGAGAGTAGAAGCAATGTTTTTAGTGTGGTCAGACAAGTCATATTCAAAAATTCTAACCAAGCAATCAAGTATCTAAGTCAGTACTTTAGCCTTTACCTATTAAAATTCCAAGTCAAAAAGGTACAAGTACTACAACTATAAGGATTACCACGACGTTCCACATGAGCGAGATTGGTAGTAGTTTACCTACACAAAATGTCTAGAAGCCTCAAACTAAAGCCCAAACTCGAGTACTCACTTTGATAACAGATGAAGCCTAAGCAAACCACAACATTATCACAGGTACAATGATTGTATTTGATATGCATGCTCACATTTTAATAGACTTGGCGTTGCATAACTCTTTTTTCAACATTTTATTTACATAGCATGCAAATAAGAACTTATCTTTCTTAGAGCAAGAATTAATAATTATCACTCTCTTAGCAGATCAGTTGATCCAAAATTCAAAATCTAAGGGCTAGAAGGTGAAAATTAGAGAAAATTCTTTGGAAGTCGATCTAATTCCATTACAGATAGTAGATTTTGTTGTAGTTCTGCAAATGGTTTGGTTGTTTACACAGAAAGCCTCAATGGATTGGTTTACAAAATAAGTAATGTTTCAAAAATTTAATGTGTTAAAGATTGAGTTCCAAGGTGATCGCCAGATATTACTATGTGATATTCACGTTAAAAACTAAAAAATTGCTACACAAAGGTTGTCAATGTTGGTATATGCCTTAAATTCAATAGTACTTTTAAATATTTAGTATATTTGTTTCTTATTTGTTATGACATTGTCTATTTATATATATATATATATCATTTGTTATTTTATTATTACATATATGTGTGTTTAATAAATGTAATAATGCCCTTAAAATAGTAGGTTTAATTAGTTGAATATTAGTTTTAAATATCTTTAGTCAAGTATTATTGTGAATAGGGTTACAACAATGCATAAAAACTAGTTCATATAGTGACTGATAACAACATATATGTATTAGAATATGAAATATCAAATAAATATATGAGTACAAGTATGTAAACTAATGTACTAGACTGACCGATTATAGTGGCAATAGTATATGTGATCCTTAGATTTGAGATCACTCTAGTTCCAAATATTGAAAATGATATTTTTTAATATTTTCAAACATTATTTGTAACAAAATAGATTATAAAGAAAATAGTCAAATATGTCATAACTCATGTAGAGAGATGTGTGTGATCAAAATATGATATTTTTCTTTTATATAATGATAGTGATATCTTGGGTTTTTTGATTGAGTAAAACTATAAAAATGTATGGCCATACTCAAATAAATCAATATGTGATATTGACTTCATTTAATATAATAAGTCTACTCAAAATATTAAAAAATATAAAATTAAACCATAGGATGGTGATACATTCTATGTCTTGTGTTCAATTGAGGTATCAAGGATAAAATGATTGAATTACATGGTAACATTAGTTACGGATAAGGTGATATCAAACAACTAACATTCTTATCACTTAGGTGATTATGATATATTGCTAAATATTGCTTATTATTTATAATACTAAAATTATATTTTATTGTTATTACCAACCTTATGAGAACCTATTAGATTATACATTAAGATTGGAAATAATAGTGACATTAATTCATAAAGATAAATTTGAAAATATATGTATATATATATATATGAAAAATTCTAAATGCGTCTAGGATTCATTAAACTATTTAAGTGTTGAATTTGACTAAACTCATAATGTAAATATTAAACTAAATTTTGTTAATACATACTTTACTAAATAAATTAGGTTTTATAAGAAAAGATCAACCTAATAATTTAAGTTTAAACCAAAAACCTTAAAATAATATTACAAATATAAGATATTCGAGTTTTGTACTGGTGCCTAAGGTTTGTTTTGCAAGTTTACTTTCAAGAAAATAAAAAACACACAAAATAATCGATATTCAAAATGCAGGAGCTATTACCTTAAAATTAATTCCCGATTGTATGGATACCATAAAGACACAGAGGCAATCAATCTATATTTGTGATTTGGTAAATCGTTTAATATAAAAGTATGTATAAATCTACTACATTATATTAATGTATATTTATAACATTAGGATTTATCGTATAGATCTTGAAAAGCAAATAAATTTTTTTATATTTTCCTCTACGTGTATGTACTAGTTTGCTTACAGTTAGGCATACTTAACTCATATCATTGATCCCACCAAGCACGAAATGACATTTGAAGACATTAATAGTAAATGAGTTCGCAAATGTGTTTCCGATAGGAAATTGGAATTCTATATAAATTTGTATATGTCTTAGTAAACAAACAAGAACATAAAGTTTGTAAGTTAAAAGAAAAACAATCATTTTATGGCCTTAGGCAAACTTTAAAACAATTACATAAGAAGTTTGATAGACTAATTTTGGGTTATGATTTTAAATCTAATAAGTTTGATAAATATTTATATCATGAAGAAAGTGATGAAGCACCTATTTTATTAAGTTTATATATAGATAATATTTAGTTTTCGAGTTAAACTTGGAGAAAATAAATGATGTTAAATCATATCCTCCGAGAAATTTTCAAATGAAAGATTTAGGTGAATCTTATATTCTAGGAGTGATTAATTGGCTTTTTAAAGATAATAGTTGGGTTTTTTTTAAAGGCTCTAGATAGACTATCATACTTTAAGAATTTTGCAGGGAACTAATGCGTGCCAAATACACCAAAATAAATTATGTTACATACACTTGTAGTTGTGGCAGTAAAAGTAAAATTCACAGAGACTAATTAATTAACATGACATTAACAAACTTAATCAAGAATAAATTGAATTGATGCAACATAAAAAAAAGGGACTTTTCTTACTTTGCAACAACTTAAATAGAAATAATAAAGGCAAAATTATAACAAAGAGAAAATTTTGATTAAAGGGAAAATTAACCATTGTTATAGATTGATCATCAACTTCTAAAGTTTTATTCTTATGCAAATATTTAGCCAAAAATTACCTACATAATTTTTCATGATTTTCATTATTTTTCACAAGTGTTTTCAGCTTAGTATATGTGATGGTTAAGGAGCAATCAACTCACACCTTTTGAGATTATAATCGAGAGAACTTGCTAATGAAAAAGGAAGAAAAAGAAATAAATTGCTTGATAATCAAATACAATGGTTGACCATTTTAGAGAAGTAGAAGAGAATCAAGCATTGCATGATTTTGTAATGCCTAATTTCTTAATCAATGTATTTAGTATAGCACACCCAGCAATTCAAGCAAATAATTTTGAGATCAAGCTAACAATTATTCATATGGTCAAAACCAATCAGTTTAAAGGTTCATCAAGGGATGAGCATACAACTCACATCTAAAACTTTTTAAAGACCTAAATACTTTCAAAAATAGTGGTGCCTTTAACGATACCATCATATTGAGGTTGTTTTCGTTCGCACTATGGGACAAGGCAAAAAGCTGGTTTATTTCCCTACCAGTGGGGATTAATACTACTTAGGCAAATTTGGCACAAACATTCTTGGTTAAGTTTTTTTCATCAGCAAATAAAACAAAGATGAGTAACAAATTTACCTCATTTTATCAACATGATGTTGAATCATTGTATAAAGCTTGGAAAAGGTATAAAACATGTCAAGAAGCTGCATTCATTATAACTTCCTTAATGGCTTTAAATTTAAACCTTCTACAATCGACTAAAGGGTTTAATAAGAACTTTCATAGATGCAATAGCGAAGGATCTTTAACAAGCAAGACATATGATTATGCTTACGCATGACTTGAAGAAATGGTTGAAAATGTTTATTAATGCTAACTAAACATTCTACACTAAAGATAGTATTTGGAATTCATAAAGTTGACCTCATTTGAAGTTAACCTTATTGCAACTTTATCTTCTCATATAGTAACATTATTTAAGCACTTGGGGGTCTTAATAGCTAATGTCATTTACACCTCACCTTTAGTGTGTAAAGGGTGCAATTTATGAGGAATTTCAATGGGTAGAGGAATAACCCTTATTCTAACACATATAGTTTAGGTTAGAGAAATCACTAAAACTTATTTTGGAGTAATGATCAAAATATAATAAGATTGTCATCGAAATTTTAGAAATAACTATTTGGATTTCAGTAGCAACAACTAAAGAAAAAAGTATCTTTAAAAGATTCATTAAATTTCTTAGTTTATGACAAATGCCAAGACATCACTTTATAATCAAGTAACATCTATATGACACCCTAAGGTGTAAGTAGAGCAATTAGTTGTTGCAATAAATAATATACCTCAAGGTACTATATCTTTTAATACAAAAATAAATCTTAAGAAATGTGTTAATGCTATTCCACTTTGCAACAATAAAGAGCTAGTACTATCATCCAATAAAAGCACATCTGTCAAGCAAAGTGCTCAATCTTAAAGTATAGAATATTTTAAGAGTCTTGATAAGCCAAAGGAAGAAAAGTCATGGTCTAACATTTTTCTAAACAATCCTTTATCTTATGTGCCACCTATATCTTAACCTCAGAGGTTCTAAAAGCATAAATTAAATATCCAATTTTCTAAATTTCTTGATATTTTTAAGAAATTGCACATTAGCATTCATTCTACAAATGCTCTTAAACAAATGGCCAACTACACAAAGTTTATGTAGAAAATATATTCAAACAAAAGGAAGCTAAAAGAATATGAAACTGTTGCACTTACTGAAGAGTATAACATAATATAAAAGAGCTACCACTAAAATTAAGAAATTTTGGTAGCTTCATCATCTCTTGCATAATAAGGAATATCTATTTTGGCCGAGCATTATGTAATCTTCACGCCAACATAAATTTAATGCTTTTATCTATATTCGAGCAATTAGGTTTAAAAGAAACGAAATCAATGATGATTTCATTATAATTGGCAAATAAGTTCATCAAATATCCAAGAGGAATAGTTAAGGATATTTTAGTAAAGGTTGCTAAGTTTATCTTCTTAGTAGACTTTCTTGTTCCTAACATGGAGGAAGATCAAGAAATTTTTTACTCATTCTTGGTTAACCATTCTTAGCTATTAAAGGAGCTCTTATTAATTTGTAAAAAGGACAACCTATTTTAAAGTTGAAGATGAACATGTAACACCTTGAAATTTTTATACTCTTAAAACCTTGTTATGGAGTTATAATATAGTATTTTTGAGAGTTACGATAAGAGAAAGAGTTTACCGGTATTCGAGACAGCGTACTGTATAAGCAGAAAATACAGTATTTCATTACCGGTATCAGAACTTTGACGACGGAAGCAGAAAGCTGTAATTTTCGTCCCGCGTGCCCGACTATATAAGCAGGAAGGGGTCGGAAAACTCGAAAAACAAATTTCACTTTTTTCCTCCATTTTCTCTATCTTCTCTCTCTCCTCCCCACTATTCTCTCTCCTGTGAACAGTGACTTTCGTCACCGGACCTTGGATCACCTCACCACCGGCGAGTGGAGGACCGCCGGACCGCTGCGAGTGCAACGCCGCCAACCCCGCCCCGATCGCCGCTGCCACATGCCCTCACGCGCCGCTCGAAGCTCTGCCGACGTAAACTTTGACTGGCCATTCACGGCGGACGGCAGCGAGTTGACCGACACCTCCGGCGCGTCTGGCACCGTCTCGCCGCCCTCTTCACGGTGGTGTGCCCCGTTCCGGCATTTGGTCACTGAATTCCGGCGTGGAAAGGCTGATCGGGAAGGGGTGTTTCCAGCAAGATTTCCGGCGACCGGTGTAGCTCCGATGGAATCTAAACCGACCAGTGTGCTCTTCGACACTCGTACTCGAACGTGGTATGTTTAGATCTCAATTTGGAATGTGTTTCGATGATGATTTTAGGGTCCAAAGTAGGTTCCTTAACATCTGAAATTTTAGGATGATTGGTGATTTTGAAGGCTTTAATTTGTATTTTGTGGCATATGGCCACCATGACCAGCATCCCAACATCGCAAGGATCGCGATGGTGTGTTCCGTTCGTGAAACGGAAACCGAAAGTTCGTGGGTTAAATAGTATTCGTAAATAGTATCACGTGAACAGTAACTTGCACGTTTTTCGTGAAAAAACCCGAAGCGTACGAAGGAGTATTTCGAATGCATATACCCTCTCCGGAACAGTTTTTCATCATTCGTATAGGCATTGGGTGCCTGAAGGTAAGATAATATAATATTTAAATTGTGGAAAAATTAGTTTTAATATTTATAATATTTATAATTGCATAAATATACATTATAATAATGAGTTAAATTGTAGAAAAGTCTCATTGACGGGGAATGGGCATGATTGTGCAATTAGAAGTGTTAATATCCGTGTGTTAGATATATATATATATATATAGTTATAAGCGTAATACCATTACCGTCGACCTGCAGTGCTAGATTAGGTATTCTAAAATACCTATACAGCATTGTATGTCCCATGTTTGTATTTACATATATTTATATGGTAGGAACGCTTGTATATACACACGTAATTATGCCCTTATGATGGAATGATTGAGTAGATACTGCATTTCGATGTTTTGCAATGCTATTCGAATTAACATGTGTGCATACGTTAGTATATTATAATTATTGTGTCGTAGTAAGGTAATGAGTATATTTTTACTTGTGGTGATGTGTTGGGATTGCATGTAATGACGCAATATATGATAACCGAATAAAATATGTTCTGCGAATTGTATTAATAGTGGTATAGGGTAACCATGTGTCTGAATTGTAATATATTTCTGTGTTTTATCTTGATTGTCTTATGGTTTATTTATATGCCAGAGTGGAATATGTTTTTATAACTAAGTACTACTAGCCTTACGATAAATCCATACGTATGAAGTCCTTTTAGAATATAAGGACTAATAAATGTGTTGCACAGATAATTATATTACCTATCATGAAATTTCTAAAATGCTGCTTGATTAATATAGGCAAAATGGTCATGTTGTTATGACTGAGTCGACTATGAATAAATCTGTGTGAATAACTAGTATAATTGGGATAATTATGGATTGGTAGTTTTTTCGTTACCCTAGTAAAGCCGCTCAGGATGGAGCAATAACATTATAGTAAGACTGTGGTGCCCTTCGAGGTATGTTGAACCCACAGCAACTCCGGATTGATAATAAGACTGTGGCGCCCTTCGAGGTATGTTGAACGCCCTTCGAGGTATGTTGAACCCACAGCAACTCCGGATCAATAATAAGACTGTGGCGCCCTTCGAGGTATGTTGAACCCACAGCAGCTCCGGACTGATAATAAGACTGTGGTGCCTTTAAGGTATGTTGAACGCACAGCAATTGAGAAATGATAATAAAAGCTATGGTGCCCGCAGGGTATGTTGAACCCATAGTTGGTAGCGGCTGTTTTCTATAGCGTCTTTAAGTACGTGCAACTCCTAACAGAACTAATTATACTGTTGGTTTAAGGAACCCAGTGTGGGCAAATGACCATTGTATGCATATATTGAAGTGTACGGTGAATATAATGACCACGATTCATAATTTACTTAATTATGACAAATCTATAAGGAAATGAATCCATGTGCCTATTAGATTCAAACTGTATGGTAGAATACTTCTATCTGCTAAGAGTTGCTTGTGTTAGTGTGAATTGCAATGAGCCAGTAACATATTGTGTTTTATTTGATATGGGGACTGTCATGGTTTTATTGTGCAGGTAGGGCAGCTTATATGTATAGGCAAACTCTTACCGAATTTCTATAAGAAATACTATTCATACAGCTATTCATGACCTCCCTTGGTATTCTGGTTTTCATATGTAGCGGAGGGTCTAGGATTACACCTTGGCAAGTGTCAATTCTTTGAGAGGGAACTTAAGCTTGTAAAAACAGAGAGCTAGCATCAGCTTGAACAAGGAAAATTAGTGTTTAAATAAGACAATGGGTGAGGCAATAAATAGGCTACCTCACTTATAGTATATAGAATCCTGTTTAGCTCACCGATATGTTTGGGAAATGAAAAGAATATGTGTGAATTCATAATAAGATTAAAGATCATGTGAGAAGCTTGAGAATATTGTGGAAAAGGCGCATTGGATGTATTACAGGTTATTCGACATATTAGTTACACGTTTATTCGTAGGGTTGAGAATACAGTTAGAATATGATGGTGCAGGAACTATGTTATAAGTTTACATTGTTATTGTCGGTATTCTTTAGTGAACAACTAGGATTAGATTGGTATATGTCCTTAGAATAGTATAGTCAATGTTTAATGTAGGTGAAAGAATCCCTAGTATGGGATAAAGAATGGAGGACGTGTATTTGTGATTATAGTATAACTGTCAGGTTGTCTTGCTTCAGTGAAAATAAAGAGATAATATGAATGTATGATAACATAGATTGGTAATGAACCAGTATTGAGATAATTGTGATACGTGGATCGGATATGTATGTTCCATCTCCCTCAGCTGGGCTTGTAAGCCAGTTTCTAATGGAGGTGTGACGTTAAGACTGTGGTACCCTGAGGGGTAGGTGAAATCCACAGCTGTCCTCCAAATGGCCCAGTGGCTTAAAGTAACAACCATGATCCATAATGTTCCTTAGTATAATCGATCATTTGTAAACGCAATAAAATTTCTATCACCAACCTTCCGGGAGTGGAAATGGCATATAGAAACAGTGTTATTATTTTACTAATACCCTCGGTTGTATCTATATTTAGGTGTTTGAAATATTTGTATCCTATGTGGGTATTGATTGTGTGCCTAGAATATTTTGGCTATCTCGGGCCGAGTGTGTGATTGATACTGTGTGGTTATACCGGCTTCTAAGCAGTTCCTCTGTATGGGGCCGCGTCATTAGCCGTTATTTATACGAATAACTATGTAATGATTTTATACGATCATGTAGGTGTTTGTTGATAAGAATAGAAAAAGAACTTAAACGGACACAGGTGATAACGTGATTCATTTAGAAAATATATTGATTGAGATTGCATTATCCGTATATGGTATATCATGAGGGGTGTCACTCTGATTGAGATATTTACACAGAATTAATTGATGAGATAGTGCTTAGAGTTCTAGAGGAGATGATATAATATCTTGTGTACATTATTGAGCATATGCTTGTTGGAACATGTACATTGAAATGTGGATATGCATTTACTAGTGTGTGTGGAATTGTGTGAAATGACCAAAATAAGTAGGTATTCAGGTAACATGCTCCTTCCTTTATTTAAGTATTGTATTATCTTACTGAGCTATGTGGTGTGCTCACCCCTTTGTGGGATTATTATTTTCAGGTGAACACGGCATAGCGGTAGCGGTTTTGGAAAGTGCAGTTGAGGCAAAGATTTTCGGACGGGGCATAGTATATCTAAGGTTTAGGCCATTGTTATGTAATTTTATTTCTGTGTACTCTGAAGTATTAATTTCATTAAAATGCATAACAATTCTTTAGAAAAAAATAATAATAATACTATTTTAGCTGTTACTATTTATGTGGTTACTTTTTATAAACTCTTTTGAATAAATGAAAACTTCGCTTCACTATGAGAAAGCGTTGATTTTTGTCTTTTCGATAATTTCAATGTACTATATGCCACATGAATAGAAATGAAAGGAAGGGGGTGTTACAGAACATGTCTTGTTCAATGTCTTAAAGGTAATCAAGCATGTAAGTGAAGTAGCTAGTTATTTTCGAGTAGATAAAATTGATTGTTGTGTCATAGATAATTTTAAGATATCATAATTACTTAATAGGTGGGATAATGTGAAGCTATAAAGTAACGCTTAAAAGCTTAACATGAACAAGCAACGACTCAAAGAGTACATTATTCGAAAAAGAAATCTATAAAAGTTTACAATTCTTTTAGCAAATCCAAAGGGATAAGCTTTATTGAATAGTCAAGCTACAAACAATAAAACAAGTGCTTCTTGGGAGGCAACACAGGCATTTTTAAAATTTTACTTTTGATTTATGTTTATTTAATTTTTATTGATAAGCATCTTTTTATTCTTGTTTTTTAATAAGTCTTTCATGATGAGATATATTTTTTTTAGGAACTAACAAGTGTGAAACTATTACAAAGTTCACAAGTTGGGTTAAGCCCAAAAAAGATTAATAATGCATAAAAACCACCAACCATAATATCGCAACTTCAATCTTGATGTTATGGCCTCAACAAATAACAAACAACTAATTTTTTTCAAAATGCTTGGTACCTCGACGTAGTGTGAAAAAAAAAATCAACTCTCCAAAGCTATTGTTAATGATGATAAAGATTAGTCTTCAATGCCATAATTTAGGGGATTTATCTTTTTCCTAACTTTTATATTTTTATTCACATTGAGGACTGCCATACTCCAATCCAAGGCCTACACTTATAAGAGTCCACTTTTTTGATTTTATAAATGTATAATTTTCAATCATGTGTTTTCATCACATTTTCAATTCTCAAAATATGATAGAAAATATAAACATAATCAATATCATAATTGAAAATCCCAAATTAATACTTTTTTACAAAATATATATCGTTCACAATAATATAATTTCAACTGCACATTAACAAGTAGTTTCAACAATCAAAAGCTAATTTACACAATTCTACACGTATAAAAGTCGGATAATTTAAGTTTAATAAATATTTTGCAATCTCAAATAAACAGTAGGAACAAATAAAAAGTTTACGGCACAAAAATTAAACATAATAGCTAATGAATCTAGAAGAAAAATGAAGTGAGTCAAATTTTCCTATTGAAGCGACAAAATCACCAAAAATCAGCCAAAGTGCTACCATCATGAACTTGCTCAACTATCTAACTTAGAACTGAAAAGTGAAGAGGGTGAGTATTAAAATATTTAATGAGCGAATTAACAAAACATAAAGGTTATGAAAATTAGGATACTATAATTATTTAACCATGTCTTTTATACAAACAAAAAATTATACAATATAGAATTCAAACTTGTGAAATTTTTTTTTTAGTAACAAAAATTTGGGTTAACCTTCTTTCTTAGGTATTACCCCAATCGAGGGTAACATTTGAGACTATTAGTGATTAATTTTTAATAAAAAATTAATTATGAAAAATATATTTTTTAATAAAAATCTTTTAAACATCATTTTAAGTTTTATGCAAAAAATTGATTTATAAAAAATTTATTTTTGATAAATTTATTTGCCTAAATTATTGGTGTTGGCCTAAGTAATCATGGGGTAATAACTATGACTGTCCTCGAATCAATCTTGTATTGATCTATCCTACACCAATCACTAATGAGTCTCTCGACAACTGTCATTCTACTTAGTGCCTAATACCCTAGGCTACCTCTTAAGTTTGCTGTAGGGTAATTAAAAATCGTAATCACCTAAGTGGCCTTAACATAGGTTCAACTATAGGCTACCTATCAACATGTAGTACTATAAAATATTAGCCCACTAGTTTCATCACCAATATATTAAATCGATAAACAAAATAATAAATAAATATCAATGCTTTAAAGACCATTTCAATAAATCAAAGTCATACGTGTATAAACAATTAGTAATCTAAAATTCACAAATTAACATAATTATTTAAACTAGTTTATATATCCTAGGATCTCCATCAATTCTAAAAAAATTTCTTAAAATAAATAGATATAAACTTTAAATAATTTAATAACAAAATTAATCTACTTACAGTGTGTACGTCTTTGTTGGTCCTCACTCGAATTCTCTCATTATTGGAATCCTTACTCGAAATACCCGTGCCTCTATTTTATTTCATCTATTATATTAATACCAATGTGAATGCTAAAATTTGCCAATTAATTCTCATACTATGTATAAAAATTTAACATGAAAACATGCACTTATAAATATTTTGTACATTTTGGTAAATTTAAACATAACCTTCTTAACAAAATCATACCATTTTCAAAATAAAAATACCATTCTTTTATCAATTAATTAACCACAAAATTAAAACAGAATACTTAATGTACAACTATCACAATTGTTGCCATTTATCCGATTTCAATCAATGAAATCTCATGACAACACTTCAAAATTCAATAACTTTATTAATAAAATTTAAAACACAACAACACAAATTAAACATGACAACCTATCCACATTTGGTTCAAACAATATTCTCACATTAGGAATTCAATTTGTTTATTCAACACTTTGATTACATAGTCCCACAACTTCAATTCTTCATTTAAATTAATCTCATTCATAAATCAAAACATAAAATCAAAGACAAGTGTATCACCTTATTAGGCCATACAAAATCTCAACACCACAATCTCATATTTCTCTTACTCAATTTACAATATCAATCTAGTTTTTTTTTTTTTTATAATTCAATCAACAATTAGATTAACAAAGAATGGATGAAAATCAAGCCCAAACCATCACCAAGCCATAAATCACATACATTCAACTTCTTCCCTATTTGGCCAACATTAATTCTACAAACTCAATCTATAAATTTTTATTTCAACATCACATTCCAACAATTTCACATACACCAATATCATTAAAATCAACAAAATAAAGAAACCACAAAATCATTCTTGGATGAATTGTAATCAAAATTCAACTTCAAAATAAATATAAAATGTGGAAGCAATTAAATAACAAATCATATCAACATGCCTACCTAATCTTGGAGATGATTGTTGAATCAATGATATCAAGTTTTCTTAGAGTTTTAAACAATGCACAATTGCTTTCTCCTTGTGATTTCTTCTAAAGTAGAGAATGAATGAAAAATCTAAGTTAGGAAATGAGTTCACAAGTTAGAGGAGATGTAAAATAAAAAAAAAAAAAAATGGAGGTTGATTTAATGGCGAAATGGAGGAGATCCTATTGGCTGAATTTTGGGGGAAAGGTTTCTAAGTTCAATTCAGTTTTTGGCTAAAAGGAATGGATTAAAGCCTAGTGAGTTTTGGAGATTTTTATGACATCCAAGAAAGTCAAAAATACGAAATTACCCTCATGTTGTTTTAATCACACACTTATGTAAAACTTATCATTTTAATTTCAAATTAATTTTAATTGTTTAGATATTATATTTTCTACTAAATTTATTATTTTGAAAATCTTTTGATTAAAAATTATGATTTTAGCACCTTTTTTCTTGCCATATAAGAACAAGCCATGTACATTAAGCTTTCAATATAATTTCTAATTAAATAAAATTTTATAAATAATTTAATAAGTCTCAACTCATGTCAGCTTGCTATTTTGTAGACATGAAAATACATGATATGCATAATGAATGAAAATGATCGTTTTGCCCTTAGGTCGCAGAAGCAGTTTTACAAAGATAATATTCATTTTAAGTTTGGGGGTGTAGTCTTTTGTTTACTTGCGTTGTTATTATTATTATTATTATTATTATTATTATTATTATTATTATTATTATTTTGCTTTTTATTTTTGAATTTGATTGTGTTAGTTCATTTTTATTTTGATTTAAAATATAAGGTTAATGATAAGAATATGATTTAAACTATTTATAGCTTTATGCAGTGTGTATGCATTTTTAACTCTTGCGCCAATTTTGCACTTGCTTACAATTCTTTGAATATTTTGAGCACATAGGCTTAGTAACTAAATTCTTTTTGCTTGCTTAAGGATTTCATGTGAATTTAGTATATTGCATAATATCATGTAATTTTAGAACTTGTTTGAGTGTCACTTGAGACAAAATTCTAGGACACACTACACTTGGGAGAAGAATTAGGCCATTTTTGGAATGATTAAGCCTTTCAAGTCTATCTTGCATTGTTATTTGACCATAGTCTACTCCATTGAGCCTTATGTATCTTTTCTTTGTCACCCACACATTCAGCCTAGCTTCGAATAAATTTTTAAATTTGTATCCCTCACCTTAAGCATATAATCACTTTAGAAAAAATATTTTGAGTTATTCCTAATTTAAGGTGAAAAGGATGGAATAATTTTAGTTTTTGATTAAAAAAGAAAAAAAGAAGAATGAGAAGAAGCAAAAGAAAAAGAAAAGAGAAAAAAAAAATCTAAACTCATTTGTTAAGTCAAAAAGTAATAAATTTGGAGGTGTAGAAAAATATGAATTTAGATAAAAATAAAATAGATGAAGGGAGATGAAAAAGACAAAAATGTTGTTCTATTTGAAGATAGAATTGATGCCCATCAAAAATCTCTAAATAGATTTTGTGCATAGGTGAATTAAGGTAAATCGATATTCATTTCCTTATTGTTACCCTAGCCATATGTTATAAGTATAATAAATTTTCAAGGATCCTTAGTATTATGTTTTACCTCCATTAATGGAGAATGACATGAAAAGGAAGCATATAAAATTTTAAAGTTTAAAATCAATATATGCAAACCTATTTTGCATGGATGTATCTAAGTTGCAAATATTTGGGTGAGAATAGGGTTTTGTACACACACACACGCCGTCAAGGACTTGAAAATGGGGAGAAAAACTCATTACATGAGTTAAATTTCTATACGTTTATGATGTTCTAAATTTCCTTAAATTATAATCTAGATAAAATCTTTGAGGCTTATGATCATAAAAACCAACTTGTTAATCCCCCTGATAAGGTTCAATTTATAATCACGTAGACTAACCCGTAAACCCTCCAAATAGAGCCTTGTTTATGGTCACGCAAACCAACCCACAAGCCCTAGATAGGGCCAAGCTTATGGTCGCACAGACCAACCTATGACTCATGAATAGAGATAGGGCCCAGTTTATGGTCACTTAAACCAACCCGTGCTCCTCTATTTCAAAATTCCCAATCCCTTTGTCATACTTTTCCCAAAATTCATTTCATAGAACTTACTTTCATAAAATATGGATTTTGGAAATCAAAACATTTTCTTTGTCAACCCATACCAATGCCCATTACAATACCATGAAAATCATTCTTTATCTTATCATGGATTTTATCAAACATAAACATTTTCTTTCTAAATCCATAATAATGCATAAAATAGTGCATGGGAACAAATATTTTTATTCAAATCATAATTTTTTTAAATTCATCATAATCTTCTTTAAATTCCATGACAATGCATTTTAAATCATTCTTTAATATGCAATATACCACTATAA
The DNA here is from genome assembly GCA_032402905.1 of Khaya senegalensis. Taxonomy (NCBI): domain Eukaryota; kingdom Viridiplantae; phylum Streptophyta; class Magnoliopsida; order Sapindales; family Meliaceae; genus Khaya; species Khaya senegalensis. The sequence goes on along the minus strand of CP135558.1, from coordinate 1,158,984 downwards.
TTATTGTCTGCATTATAGCCAAATATTTTTCTAGCAGTTCATGATAAAGCATATGCTAGTAAATGCATAAATCATCATCAATGCATAGTTATTTATAGCCAATTCTATCATGATGTGTAACGTCATAATATCGTATCATAATTGCACAATTACCATGCAATAGCATTGCATCAGTCATAAATATAATACATAAGTCACTAACCCTTATTCATTTCCATAACTCTTCATCATTCAAAATGGATGAACTTCATCAATTTTAAATTATCACCAATTTATAATTCTACCATAACTCAATAAAACCGCAATTCCTAACAAAACCACCATTTATATCCTTACATCCAACTTGGCCAATGCCTTTTGTTCATAATTTGCTATCACAAGACAGTATAATCTACATGCATAAATATCATGAATTTATGTAATACATGATATTTACTTCTCATATCATAGTATTAACCGATCAAGTTGTACAACATGAAGTTTCCCTTCACTTTACAAACAGGACGCAACACCACGTAACACCAAGGTACGATACATACCATATATGTACCACCGAGGTACATATTGATTACACACCCACCATCAAGGTGTAAAAACACACACACGTGCATCACCGAGATGCTAGACTCTTTACATTCACCACCTTGGTGCAAGACTATATATGCACGCACCACCAAGATGTAACACACAACTTCGGGTCCCAACATATACGTGATTTCATGTGTACACCTTGCTGTTAACACTTTTACTCCACCTTTATTGGTAGAGCTAACCACTATTAGCCTCAAAAATTTTCTGTCCTATGAACCCATTCTCTTTCGGGGTGGTAGGTATTGCAAACCCCTCTATTCCATTAAAGCCTATGAATCACTAATTTATTCTTATTGGCACCTTTACCCTACACTCATAGTTCTTTAAAAACTTGGATTTTTATCTCTTCAGAGCTTTCTGGTCCCTTCTCAAGTCGGAATTCCTCTTCTCGGTAACTAATTTCACGAGATCATTTGTGAGGACCTCGCCTAACAGGCCTTGCTCCCTTACATCTATACAAGTACACCTGTCATATTTGGTTTTGATCATATCCACATATCCAATAAATCCAATTACATAAAACCATAAAATAAACCTAGCACAATATAAAAACCATTTACTGCGGCCGGTTTTGAAAATCCATCTTTAAGACACAAAGGTATATCATACCAAATAAATAATTTAATACCAAAGCCATTTTAAAAGTTGTAAAAATTTTTGCTCTGATACCAAAATATGAAACTCATAACCTCAATATATATATATATATACACACACACACACACACACACACACACATATATATATATATGTGTGTGTGTGTATATATGTATTAAGATTAATTATTCAAAACTTTAATTTATTTAATTAAACTATAGATAGCAAAGAAAAATTTCTACTAAATTTTTTTTCAATAAAAGTAAAATATACACATTTATAAATTACAACTATGGTTTTGAGACATATCTAAAATTTTGTAAAACAAAACATGATATGCTATTTCTTAAAATTCTTGCTGTGTCTCAGAGCAACCACCTGGAACTGTCCCGTTGCTAACCATACCTGAAAAAATAATCAACTACAGGGGTAAGCAATTGAAAATTACTTAGTAAGAATCCAAAACTCTAACAGGTACGTATTCAACTTAATCCATTTACTAGAATAATACCTTTGCTACATGAATATTAATTTCTATAAAAATTTCGACAAGAGTTTGCTTATATATATATATATATATAGACTATACTATTTGCAAAAGAAACCAAAACACTCCTAATATCATTCAATATCAACTTACAACTTCTTCAATAGATATTAATACCACTACACATTATTTTTTAGCACATAGAAGCATTCTATTATTATTTCCTTTTCTTACTCTTTTTTGCTCTATTTCTATACCATTCTAATTCTGTTCATTCTATTTTTTCAGTCTAAAGTCTGGATTATATTTTTGTATTCTATTTTGCATTATAATAGTATAATATACATACTAAACTATATAGTACATATCAGCATGTAAACAAAATAATTTAGTACATTTCATTTATTTTATTCTGATTCTGATTCTCTATGTTGGAAACCATGATGATTTCAAGTCCAACGATCACACATACCATTGTCATTATGAAAATTGCTTATGACATTCATATAATAATCCACGTAGCATTCTCATGATGGGTCAATTTAGTATATTAATTTATTAACTTGTACCCATATATTGACTTGATATCTCATATCATAACACATATATATTGTTATCAGTCACTATACATACTAGTCTGTAACACCCCATTCCTTTCATTTCTATTCATGTGGCATATAGTGCTTGTCGAAAAGGTAAAAATCAATGCTTTCTTAAAGTGAATCGAAGTTTTTATTTATCCAAAAAAATTATGAAAAGTAACCACATAAATAGTAACAACTAAAATAGTATTTTTTTTTCTCTAAAGAATTGTTATGCATTTTAATAAAAATATTATTGCATAGTACAAAGAAAGAAATTTACATAACAATGGCCTAAACCGTAGATATATTATGCCCTATCAGAAAATCTTTGCCTCAATTGCACTTTCCAGAATCGCTACCGTTATATCGTAATCACCTGAAAAGTAATAATCCCACAAAAGGGTAAGCACACCACATTGCTCAGTAAGATAATACAATACTTAAATAAAGGAATGAGCATATTACCTGAATCTCTACTTATTTTGGCTATTTCATACAATTCCACACACATAGGTAAATGCATGTCTATATATCAATGTACATGTACAGACAAGTATATGCTCAATAATGTACACAAGATATCATGTCATATCATCCAGAGCTCTAAGGACTATCTCAGCTATGAATTCTCTATAAACAGTCTCAATCAGAGTAATACTCCTCATAACATACCACATCACAGATTATGCAGTCTCAAACAATATGCATTTTAAATGAATAGCTTCCCCACCTGTACTCATTTAATTTCTTTTTCTATTCTTATCACAAATACCTACACGACCATATAAAATCACTACATTAATATACGTATAGATATCAACTAAATGTCTCTACCACATAGAGAGAAACTAATCAGAAACCGGTATAATCACACAATTTCAATCACACACTCGGCTCGAGATAACCAAAATATCCTAGGCACACAATCAATATCCCCATAGGATAGAAATATTTCAAATATCTAAACATATACAAATGAGGGTATTAGTAAAAACGATAACACTTCTTCTGTATGTCATTTCCACTCTCGGAAGGTTAGTGGTAGTAGTTTATTGTATTTACAAGTGATCGATTATACTTAGAGACATCATGGATCATGGTTGTTACTTTAGACTACAGGGCCATTTGGAGGACAGTTGTGGATTCCACCTACCCCTCAGGATATCACAGTCTTAACATCATATCTCAATTAGAAACTGGCTTACAAGCCTAACTGAGTGCGATGGAACATACATATCCGATCCATATATCACAATTATCTCAATACTAATTCATTACCAGTCTATTTTATTATACATTCATATTATCTCCTTATTCTTACTATATCAAGACAACCTGACAGTTGTACCATAATCACAAATACATGTCCACCATTCTTTACCCCATACTAAGGATTCTTTCGCCTACATAAACATTGAATATACCACTATAAGGATACATATCAATCCAATCATAATCGTTCGCTAATGTACATTGATAATAACAAACGTAAACTCATAATATAGTTCCTACACCATCATATTCTTACCGTATTCTCAACCATACGTATAAACGTGTAAACTAATATATTGAATGACCTGCAATACACCCAGTGTGCCTTTTCAACAATATCCTCAAGCATCTCACATGATCTTTAATCTATTATGGATTCACACATATTCTTTTCGTTTCACAAGTATACCGGTGGGCTAGACAAGATTCTATATACTTGAAGTGAAGCGGCCTAGATATTACCTAACCCATTATCTTATTTAAAATCTTAATTTTTCTTTTTCAAGCTGATGTTAGCTTTCTGTTTCTACAAGGTTAAGTTCCGTCTTAAAGAGTTAGAACTTGTCAAGGTATAATCGGACTTTAACCATTTTCGAAATTCACAATCATAACAAAATTCGATTGTGACTACAAATAAGGATAATCCTAAACCCTCCTCTACATATGAAAACCAAAATACAAAAGGAAGGTCACAAATGGTTGTATGAACAGTATTTCTTATAATAATTCGACAAGGGTTCGCTTATACATATAAACTACCCTACATGCACAAGAAAACTAGGACAGTCCCAATACCAAATGAAACACAACAGGTTACTACCTCATCGCTATTTATGCAAACACAAGCAACTCTTAACAGATAGAGGCATTCTATCATACAATTTGAATTTAGTAGGCACATGAATTCATTTCCTTATAGATTGGTCATAATTAGGTAAATTATGGATCGTGGTTATGATATCCACCGTATACTTCAATATATGTATATAATGGTCATTCGCCCACTCCGAGTTCCTCAACCCAACAGGATAATTAGTTCTACCATAGGTTGCACGTACCCAAGGACGCCATAGAGAATAGCTGCTTCCTACCATGGGTTTAATATACCCCTCGGGCACCATGTTTTTTATTATCATTTCTTAATTGCTGTGGGTTCAACATACCCCGAAGAGCACCACAATCTTATTATCAATCTGGAGCTGTAGTGGATTCAACATACCCTGAAGGGCACCACAGTCTTATTATAATAATACTGCCCCGTCCTGAGCGGCTTTACTAATATAACAGAAAAACTACCGATCCATAATTATCCCAATTATACTAGTTATCCACAGATTTATTCTTAGTCGACTTAATCATGACAAAATGACCATTTTGCCTATATTAACCAAAAGGCATGTTAATAATTTTATAATAGGTAATATAATTACCTATGAAATACATTTATTAGCCCTTATCTTCTAAAAGACATCATACGCATGGATTTATCGTAAGGCTAGCAGTATTAAGTCATGAAAACATATTCTACTCTGGCATATACATATACCATAATACAATCAAGATAAGATAGAGAAATATATTCCAATCCAAGCACATGGATACACTATATCACTATTAATACAAATTTACAGAAAAATATTTTAACCGGTTATCATATATTGTGTCATTACACGCAATCCAACCATGTCATCACAAGTCAAACTATACTAATTACCTTGCTACAGCACAATAATTATAACACACAAACATATACACACATGTCCATCCGGACAGCATTACAAAATAACAAATGCAACATCTACTCAATCATTTAATCACACGGGCATAATTACATATGTATATACAAGCGTACCTATCATATAAATATATATATATATATACCAACATGGGACATACAATACTGTATAGGTATTTTAGAATACCTAATGTACCACTGCAGGTCGACGGTGATGGTATTACGCTTATAACTAAGTATATATATATATATATTTAAAACACAGATATTAACACTTCTACTTGCACAATCATACCCATTCCCCGTCAATGGGACTTTTGTATAATTTAAACCATTGTTATGATATACATTCATGCAATTATAAACATTATAAATATTAAAATATATTTTTTCACAATTTAAATATCATATTATCTTACCTCCGGGCACCCAGTGTTTACGCGGATGATGAAAAGTCGTCCCGGAGAGGATATACACGTTCGAAATACTCCTCTGTATGCTACAGGTATCTCTTCGAAAAATGTATAAGTTACTGTTTATAAATACTATTCATAAGTACTATTTCACCCACGAAATTTCAATTTCTGTTTCATGAACAGAACATACCATCATGATCCTTGCGACGTCAAGATACTATCCACGGTGTCCACGTACCACAAAATATAAATTTAAGCATTTAAAATCACTAAGCATCCTAAAATTTCAGATTTCAAGGTACCTACTTTAGACCCTTGAATCATCATTGAAACTCAATCCAAATTGAGATCTAAACATACCGCATCGAAGTACGAGTGTCAAAGAGCACACTCATCGGTTCAGATTTCACTGGAGCTACCCCAATTGCTGAAAATCTTGCCAGAAAGATAGCTTCCCGATCAGCTATCCCTCGCCGGAATCTGGTGGCCAAATGCCAGATCTGGGTACACCACCGTGAAGAGGGCGGCGAGACGATGCCAGACACGTCAGCGATATTGGTCAACTCGCCGTGCACCGCCATGAATTGGCGGTCAAAGTTCACACCGACGAGACTTCAAGCGGCGCGTAAGGGCGTGTGGCGACGGCAATGGGGGCAGGGTTTGCGGCATGCACTCACGACGGCCCGGCAGTCCTCCACTCATCAGTGGTGAGGTGATTGGAGCTTCAATGACGAAAGTCACTGTTCATAGGGGAGAGAGACGTGGGGAGGAGAGAGAGAAGAAAGAGAAAGGGAGGGAAAAAAGTGAAGTTGGATTGTCACGTTTTTCGACCCCATCCCGCTTATATAGTCGTGCACGCACGACGAAAAATTATAGCTTTTCGCTTCCGTTATCAAATTTCTGATGCTGGTAATAAAATACTGTATTTTTTACTCATACAGTACACTGTCCTAAATACCGGCCAACTCTCTCTCTTATCAAAACTCTCAAAAATATTGAAATACAACTCCATGATATGATTCTAAGAGTATATGATTTTCAAGATGTTACATAGTCTCCATACATTATTATTACCCTATTCACAATAATGTTTAATTAAAGGCATTTAAAAATAGTGTCCAACTAATTGAACTTATTATTCTAATGGTATTATTACATTTATTAAATATACATATATGTAATAGTGAAATAATTAAATGAAATATATAAATCAAAATGTCATGATACAAATGTGATAAACATTCAAAATACTATTATATTTAAGACATGTATCGACAATTGTTATATTATTAAGACATTAGTATGGATTAAACAATTAAAGAACTATTTTTTTGAAGATAACCATATAATGATAAATTGCGTGGTATTACATGTAATCAATGATTTATAGTATAATTATACTAGTATACGATATTATCCTTTAGTTTAAGATCTCATAGTCGAATCTAATGTAAATGCACATTATTCATATAGTATATAAGTACGATACTAATCATATTTTATATGATAAAACTAGTTTAGTGATATATTGTTTATATTTGAAAATGGATGATGGTCAAAAAAGATTCGTTAGCTTAATGTATAATATTAGAGTTACCACTAACTTGATCCGAATTCAAGTTCCTAAACAAATATCAATAAATGACTTAAATAGTAAATCTTTAGTCAGAATAATTAAATATCATACGAAAAGATTCATGGTGCCGAGTTCAACGCATATTGATCAATTATTCGTATTAATATCGGTATAAGTTTTAACACATTATAAACTCTTACTTGATTAGGATTGGATGACTCAAAAATTTTACTCATATGATATATACAATTAAAATAAAGTTTGATAAACTATAATTTCATTATTTTTTAGGGATTATGGCACATTACTAGATATTAACTATAGTCATTGAACTTTCGAATGGTTTAAATTTTGAAAAGTTTGAAATTAGTTCATAACTATTCCATATGAACCTATATGGTCACACTAATAATTAAAGGCAGTGAGAAGTATTTGGGAGAGGAAATATTATCAGTAGTAGTGTTAGCACCTTTGAGATAATATTTAGGTTAAAATAAATAAATATATATATATATATAAATGTTATATATATTTATGAATTCTTTAAAGTGTTTAAATAATTTTTCTTAAATTTGTATTAAAATATAATTTAATATAAATTATATGGTCAAATTGATAATATGAATTATCTAAAGACTTAAATGTAAATGTTAATTATTAGATAATTACACATGAACTTATGAATATATACTTAATTACATTTGGTTAAAAGTTAATCAAATGTATTACATTTAAGTACACAAACTTAAATGTATTAAATGAAAATCATTTAATGATTACCATTTTATCCATGCTACCTTTACACTTTTATTAAAAATAATGTAAGAATGGAAAGGCTTGGGTAATTTTAAGTATATATATGCCAACTTTACCTATGCCAACTTTACCAATTTTTCTTATGTTTTAGAAACAAAAAACCTAGCCTCTCTCTCATCAAATTCGGCCAAACTTCTCTTCCTCCCTTTGGTGGTGCAAACTGTAAATTTTTCACATAATTGAAGATATGTGTTTATCCGCTTTATGTATGGTTAGAACTCATTCATGATTGAATTTCATACGTATATGTGATAGATGTATACTTGGTATTCCATGTATTTGTAGAAATGCTTGAATGAAATCTAAATTTTGTTTCATGTATATTATATGATATTTCAATCCTTTACAAACATTCATAATAAACTTCGATGGGAGCTTCCGTTGAAGTAATAATGCATTGATCTAATCACCACAAAGGGTTATCTAAATTAATTCTTTATAATAATTGTATAATGTTTGTTGTTTATATAGCAAGAATGGAAGAAAAAGAATCTTTACAAGCTTTTGATATATGACAATGGATTGATTCTAAAGTTTTGTAAATTTTTATTTTAAATTTGAAAAACCCTATTTATTTGATATAACTAGAGATATAAATGGTTGCAATGAATTTTGTTTCATAAAAAAAAAAAAAAAATTAAGTTTTTAGTTTTTAATGATTTTTAGAATCTAAACCTAGAAAATTTGAAATTACTTTAAATGATAAAATTATTTTGGCTAATTGAATTATATTCAAAATTTATGAAATTCTTAAAATTAAATTCAAGACACGTTTATTATACCATATTAAAATTTTATGCTCAAAATTTATATTTATAAATTTTACATCTTTTATAGTATAAAATATTATACTACGATTAAAATACAAATTAATACAATCATAATATTAATAATTAAACTAAAAATTTATAATTAATAAACAAATAACTGCATAAGGTATAATATATAATAATCATTAGAATCATATTTTATAACCAACAAATAGATAAAATATAAGATACATTTTTAATATCTATATATATAATGATCACTAGAATCATATTTTTAACAACAACATAAGCTACAATATATAATGGTCATTTTGCATGAGTCAAAGAACTAGCTATGTATAATTAATTCTATATAATTTAGTTGTTCTACATTTTGGAACTTTAATGGTCGTGTGCCTATCTAGAATTCATGATTGCTTTATACATGCATGAGTTAAAGAACTAGCTCTTATAGAAACTGTAACACCCCCTTCCATTCATTCCTATTCATGTGGCATACAGTGCATTGAAGTTGTCGAAAATGTAAAATTAATGCTTTCTTATAGTGAAGCGAAGTTCTTATTTGTCCAAAAGATTATTTTTATTTTTTTTTTAAATTGTTATGCAATTTAATAGAAATACTATTTAAAATTGTGCAGAAAAAAAAATTACATAATAATGGACTAAACCTCAGATATATTATGCTCCGTCAGAAAATTTTTGCCTCAACTACACTTTCCGAAACCGTTATTACTATATCGTAATTATCTAAAAAATAATAATTCCACAAAGGAGTGAGCACACTATATTATTCAGTAAGATAATACAATACTTAAATAAAAGAATGAACATGTTACATGAATCTCTACTTATCTTGGCCATTTCATACAATCACACACACATAGTTAAATGCATGTCAATATATATCAATGTACATGTACAGACACGCATATGCTCAATGATGTATATAAAATTTCATGCCATATCATCCAAAACTCTAAGCACTATCTCAGCTAAAACTTATGTATAAACAGTCTCAATCAGAGTAATACTTCTTATAACATACCATACCACATACTATGCATTCTAAATGAATAGTTTCTTCACCTGTACTCGTTTAATTCATGTTTCTATTCTTATCACAAATACCTACATAATCATATAAAATCAATACATAGATATTTATATGGATAACAACTAAATGTCTCAACCACGTAAAGAGAAACTGATCGAAAACCGGTATGACCACGCCATTTCAATCACACACTCGGCCCGAGATAACCAAAATATCCTAGGCACACAATCAATATCCACATAGAATAGAAAGATTTTAAACATCTATATATATACAAGCGAGGGTATTAGTAAGTATGATAACACTTCTCTATACCCTTCCTATTCCCAAAAGGGTAATGTTAGCAATTCTTGTCATGGACCATAGTTGTTACTCTATATATTTACAAGTGATCGTTTATACTTAGAGATATCATGGACTATAGTTGTTACTCTAGTCCACAGGACCATTTGGAGGACAGCAGTGGATTCAACCTACCCCTCAGGGTACCACAGTCTTAATATCATATCTCGATTATAAACTGGTTTACAAACCCAGCTGAGTACGAGGGAACCTACATGTCTGATCCACATATCCCAATTATCTCATTGCTGATTCATTACCAGTCTATTTTATCACACATCCACATTGTCTCTTTATTCTTACTATATCAATATAACCTGACAGTTATACCATAACCACCAATACATGTCTACCATTCCTTATCCCATACTAGGGATTCCTTCCTACATAAACCATAATTATATCATTATAGGGACACATAATAATCCAATCCTAGTCATTCGTTAAGGTACACTGATAATAACAAATGTAAACTCAAAATATCGTCTCTACAATATCCCACAACATATTCTACTCTATTATATCCTTACCGTATTCTCAACCACACGTATAAACGTGTAGACTAATATATCGAATAATCTGCATTCCACACAGTATGCCTTTTTAATAATATCTTCAAGCATTTCACGTGATCTTTAATCTACTATAGACTCACACATATTTTTTTCGTTTCACAAACATACCGGTAAGTTAGATAAGATTCTATATATTTGAAGTGAGGCGACCTAGATATTGCTTAGCCCATTAGTTTATTTAAATTCTAATTCCATTTTTCAAGCTGATGTTGGTATTCTTTTTCTGCATGATTAAGTTTCCTTTCAAGGAACTGGAACTTGTCAAGGTGTAATTGGATTTCAACCATTACCGCAATTCACAATCATAAAAAAATCCGATTGTGACTACAAATAAGGGTAACCCTACATCCTCCTCTACATATGAAAACCATAAAACAAAGAAAATGTCACAAATGGTTGTATGAATAGTATTTTTCATAGAAATTTGGCAATGGTTTGCTTATATATATATAAGCGACCCTACTACACAGAAAAACTAGGACAGTCTCAATTTTAGATGCAACACAGTGTATTACTACATCATCGCTATTTACACAAATACAAACAACTCTTAGTAGATAAACATATTCTGCCATGCAGTTTAAATCTAGAATGCACACGAATTTATTTTATTATAAACCGGTCATAATCAAGTAAATTATGGATCATGATCATGACATTCACCGTACATTTTAATATATGTATATAATGGTCCTTCACCCACTCTGGGTCCCTTAGACTGATAGGATAAATAGTTCTACCATGAGTTGTGCGTACCCAAGAACGCCATGGATAACAGTTGCTTCATACCATGGGTTCATACCCCTCAGGCACCATGGTTTTATTATCATTTCTCAATTACTGTGGATTCATCATACTCCGAAGGGCACTACAGTCTTACTATCAATCCAGAGCTGCTGTGGGTTCAACATACCCTGAAGAACACCTCGGTCTTATTATAATGATACTGCTCCGTCCTGAGCGACTCTATTAGTGTAACAAAAAACCTACCGATCCATAATTATCCTAATTATACTAGTTATCCACACAGATTTATTCTTAGTCGACTTAATCATGACAAAATGACCACTTTTTTCACATTAATCAAAAGGCAATTTAATAATTTCATAATGGGTAATATAATTACCTATGAAACTCATTTACTAGTCCTTATCTTCTCAAAAAGACTTCATACGCAGGGGTTTATCATAAGGCTAGCAGTACTAAATCATGAAAACATAATCCACTCCAGTATATAAATACTCCATAACACTATCAAGATAAGGCACATAAATATATTCCAATTCAAACACATGAATACACCATTTCACTTATCAATACAAATCCACAAAAATATATTCTAATTGATTATCATATATTATATCATTACACGCATTCACAACTTGTCATCACAAGTTAAACTATACTCAATACTTTACTACGGCATAATAATTACAACACACTATCATATACACATATATCTATTCGGACAACATTGCAAAACATCAAGTGCAACATGTGCTCAATCATCCAATCACACGGACATAATTACATATGCATATACAAGCGTACATACCATATAAATAAATATATACAAACATGGGACATACAATACTATATAAGTATTTTAGAATACCTAATATAGTACTGCTGGTCGATGAAGATAGTATTACGCTTATAACTATATATATATAACACAGATACTAACACTTCTAATTGCACAATCATGCTCATTTTTCATCAATGGGACTTTTCTACAATTCAAACCAATATTATGATATTCATACATGTAATTATAGACATTATAAATATTAAAATCTATTTTTTCACAATTTAAATATCATATTATCTTACCTCTGGACACCATGTGCCCATACAATTGATAAAAAGTTATCCCGGAGAGGATACACACGTCCTAAATACTCCTCTACACGTTATAGGCATCTTCTCGAAAAATGTATCAGTTATTGTTCACAAATACTATTCACAAGTACTATTTAACTCACAAAATTTTGATTTTTGTTTTGCGAATGGAACATACCATTGCGATTCTTACGATGTCAGGATACTATCCATAGTGTCCATATATTACAAAATACAGATTTAAACTTTCAAAATAACTAAAAATCATAAATTTTTAGATTTTAGGGTACCTACTTTGGACTCTTAAATCATCATCGAAATACAATCCAAATTGAGATCTAAATATACCGCATTGAAGTATGAGTATCAGAGAGCACATTGAACGGTTCAAATTCCACCGAAACTGCATCGATTGCCGAAAATTTTGCCAGAAAGACAACCCACCGGTCAGTCATCCCTCGCCGGATGTCGGATCTGGGCACACCACCGTGAAGAAAGCGACGAGACAGTGTCAGATGCACCGACGGTGATGGTCAACTCACCGTGCACTGTCGTGAATCATCGGTCAAAGTTTACGCTGGCAAGGACTCTGACAGCGCATGAGGTGTATGGCGACGGTGACGGTGGTGGGGTTGGCGGCATTACACTCGCGACGGCCCGGCGGTCCTCCACTCACTGGTGGTGAGGTGATCTGAGCTCTGGTGAAAAAAAAAAATCACTTTTCATAAGAGAGAGAAATGTGGGGAGAAAAGAGAGAAGAGAGAGAAAGGGGAAGGAAAAAGTGGGGTTATGTTGTCGAGTTTTTCGACCCCTTCCCGCTTATATAGTCGTGCATGTACGATGAAAAATTATATTTTTTTCGCTTTCGTCGCCAGATTTTTTATACCGGTAATAAAATACTGTATTTTTTACTCATACAATGCACTGTTCTGAATATATGCTAACTCTCTCTCTTATCAAAACTCTCAAAAATATTATAATATAATTCCATGATAGAATTTTAAGAGTATATAATTTTCAAGATATTACAGAAACTGACCCAGTCTCCACACTCATATTGGTTAACTTTCATTAAATATGTCTTGGTTTTGGAACACACTATGCAATCTTTGGGCTATGAAATTTATTAAAAATATAAAACTCATCCTTTTATTCATTACAATTAAACTCTGTCTCATTATAAAAGTGACTTTACATATTTGGGTAATGTCAATAGTATTACAAGAAAACAAATTACTTGTTTTTATCCCTATAACCTATTTTATGGGATCTTCAATCACATAAGAGGCTACCATTACTTTTGTCTTATGTTTTAGGTATGGTCTTCTCCCCTTGGACATCCAAACCATTAATATTCTTGTTTACTAATTTATGTAAAATGATTTGGCCAAATTCAATTCTAATCTCAAAAAACCTTTTGGCTTACAATTCAAATTTAAGTAGTTTCATAATGACATAACTCAACCAATATATATATATATATATATTTCCCATTTTCTTATATTAAAAGAATAATATATTGGAGATTAATTAATCACTAGTCTCAAAACATGTCTTTATTTAGCGATTAAAATATTTCCTTTAAAAATAATTTATTTGGTCTCTATAAAAGACTAAGATACATAAAGATAATTTCTAATTTAATTAATCTTCATAAAGTAAGAGACTACCACATTGTAGTCTATTTTAGTTTCAAAAAATATATTAATTCTTAATAGGCAACATGTTAGACTTAACATATATAAAATAATATATTTTTCTAATATACTTGCCTATCGATCGTAATCTTAATAATATAAAGTCACTAATAGATTTGATAAATTAAATTGTATAAATTTTAGTATTTGTACATAGTGAGTTATAATCAAATAACCAAACTAATTGCAAGAAAAAAAAAAAAAAAAAAGAAACTAACAAGACTATCATATGATAAAAAATAAGGTCACCACATATTTACGTTTCTTAAAAAAAATTATAATTTACTTCTCTCATATTTTTAATATTAAAAAATAAAATAGGAATGAATTTATATTTTCCTTCTATCACATTCATGTTAGCATCCAAAAGCAAATCTTTAATTTGATGTATTAAGATAACAAAATTATGTAATTGGAAGATACAAAATAATATTAGTATATTATAATCAAACATAAATACTCAAAAATTATACAAAAAGATAAAAATTAACAAAAGATTAGGATCTCATAGATAGTTTACACTTGAAATCAAACAAGATTATCCCATATTCTTTCTTAATACACAGTGATTACATGGATACTCCTCTTGGCTCTAATCTCGTAATTTTATTTTACTTCAGAATCACATTTTATCCCTAATTATAAACATGTCATAATTACAATGTTATTCAACCTATATAACCATACACATTTTTCTTTGCCATAGATATATGTTAACTTTTAGTCGAGGCATACTAAACAAATTTTCCTTAAAAGAAGATTTTATTCCTCTAGGACAATTTTTGAGTACGAATCAGGCACAATAGTTTTCTAACCTCTAAGATTCAATTCTATGATTTTATAAGGGTGCACTCATAAATATAAGATTATAGAATAATTATATAATATTTTATTATTTAGTGTTAAAAAATAAATATAACAATAAGAAGATTATCTATCTTTTTTATTTTTTATTTTTTAAGTATTAGTGATTTTCTTTTATAATATAGAATATTATGTCAACCATTAAAACACAAATTAATATAATCATAATATTGATTATCATACTAAAAATTTGTAACGAATAAACAAATAATAACATAGATTATAACATATAAAAATCATTAAAATCATATTTCGTAATCAACAAATAAACAAAGTATTAATTATATTTTTAATATATCTATAATGATCAACTAATTCAGGGTGTAGTGTATTTCAAAATACACAAAATATGCTATTTTAATTTTCTAATTTTCAACACATGGATTAGAGATCAGGAAGCAATTTGGAGAATTAGTCATATGGTATGAAGCATCTAAGTCGACGACGCTTGACCTTGAAAACTATCTTTTAAGGCATTTAGGGCATCTGTCTTTATTTTTATAATATTGGGCGAGACTAAAACTTCCAACAAGATTTTTTCAATTTTTCACTGGCGTCTCCCATTATTTCTTTTTCTCGGTTAGCACGCTACTATTTAGGGACTTCTCTTCAATGTTGGTAAGACTGGCTTAAGGTTTCTACCCCTGATTTACTTCGTAGCCTTCCTTCCCTCTTCCAAAATATTCGGAGGCTTTCGGTGGAGTTGTCAACATGCCTCTCTGGTTCACCACTGTGAGTCTTTCTCATTGGACTTTCTGCCCCATTCCTCCCCTATAGTTTATGGTTAAGGCAGCAATAACAGTGCTGTGGTCTGGGCAACAATGTTTTTGGTTGGGAAATGACTAAAACCAATTGCGAAGGCTTCCTTTAAAGAATGAAGGTCTCTTGATACATCGTTGCATTGTTGCTACACTCCATTTTAAAAATTTGATACAGATGTAATTCGAGCGAGAACCCACTAGAGTATCCAATCAAACAACAAAATGTTTTGTATTGTGAATTCTACGCTTTAGTTCATATATCTGAGAACCTTCTCTAACCTTAGAGAAAGCCTATGGGACAGCTTCCCAAATCTCACTTGCCGAGAGGAACCTACAAGGTCTGCTTATTTCTAACTGTGTTGAGTTCCGCAACTAAGCCATTATCAAAAAAATCTGACTCAGCCCAAGCACTAAATTTGGGGTCATCTCTGCTCATCTGTTGCTCAAGTGGATGACTCAATTTTTCATTTTCCTTTAGTTATGATTTTACCAACCGTGACCACTCTCAGGTAATTACCACAATTCAATTTGAATGTGGCTGAAATACTCTAAAACTGTCATGGAATTGAGGCTCGGTTTTGATTGGAATGAAAGGAGGAGGATAATATATATATATATATATATTCTATTGAGAACCCGCCCGGGTTCTGATACCATAAAAACAGAGGATGGTTTTTAGTATTGTTAGCCTTATTTACTAAATGATTTATATCTATTCATAATGTTTTCATGAAAAAAGAAAAAAATTTAAAATTACTGTATTTTAGGGTTAGAATTATTCTAATAAATCAGCTACTAATTACAGAAAATAAGCATCAAGTCAGCTGTACAGAGGAAAAGAAAGAATCCTTAATCCAATCTCAACCCATAATTCGGCTATTATTAATACACAAATTTTCAGACAGAATAAATAAATATTTTATTGACATTTTAATATAATCTTATCCAATAGAAATATTTTATGTTTTAAATTATTAATATTAAAATAATAATATTTTATTTTAATTAATTGTTAAAAACTTTTAAATAATTTAATCTCATTAGAAATGTATTTAATTTATTAAATAAAAATATTAATATTTTTTTAATTAGAGATATTTTATAATATTAAATATTTGTGAAATACTATAATAATGTATTAGTTGGCTATCTAAAATCCTTTTACGAAATTTCTAATTGCGGAGTTGTCCATCTGAAATTATTCTTTCTAGCCGCAGTTAGAATGAGCATAATGAAAAATAACTAAATAAATAAATAAAAAGAGGGAGAAGAAAGATTATTTTATTTAGTTGTACAAAATATATAATAATGATTTTTAAGAAATCTTTGTTTCAAATATAATATATTAATTGTCACATGTGCCTAACTAACTCATACGCAATTGATATTGTTTCACAGGTACCACGGTTATTCAGAGGCAACAATATAATATTACCACTTCAATTCATTAAAAAAAAAAAAAAAAGAGTTTAAATGGGAGTGGTGCCTTGTAAGACAACAACATTGATCTTATTTTCACGATTTTGATTTGCCATAAAACATCCCCTGGATATCATGACAAACAAGTATAAGATAGGAAATTCATCCTGCAAAAGATAAAAATGACAATATTTATTATTATCATCAATTTGAGCAGAATAAAATGACAATTCGGGATTCGCCCTGCTGCAAAAACATCAAGCTGCTACTAACTGGAACGCTGCAATGACGGTAAAAATGATAGTCTCTCAAGTAGAGATCTCACACAACCATCTCACTATTAACTCGTAAATCAGATCTGACCAACGTGCATGTATCTGTAGGGCCTCAAACTAGCTATGTGCATTCCAATATTTTAATTAACATCGTCCACCCATCCCCACCTCTGCTTGAGCTCCACTTTATTACTTAAGGTATCTCGTACATTTGACCAATGTTTTCAGGCATTCGAAGCTAATTTCCAACAAAAATAACATTTTTGAGCCCTATCTCATTGAACAAAAGGTAAATCATGAATCCAATGAATCAAAACCTCTATGCAATGCCAGGCATCAAAAAATATTGTGGTATGACTTTGTGTTGATTAATGAGCTATGGATCGTGTAATAGGCTACAATTCAGGCAAAAGTAATAAACTTTAAGTTGCAGATGCATCATCAACATATTAAGCATATAACACATATTATGGTCATCTTAATCTCTATCCTGTACCAAGTTGTTGATCATGTTAGCCAAAGGAAAAGTGCCCTTCGCCATAATCTCTATCCTAGAGGTATTAGAGGCCTGAGAGAATAGAGAAAGCCCAAAAAATATAAGCTCGGGAAGAAACAATCTTGATGATAAGAAATCGTGCCAATAATGAGGTTCCAGACCAAAAAACGCATCAAAAAACCTTCTAGTGCCCGGTAAATCAAGTTTGAGCAAGACATCCATACCAAAACTGTTGAGGACCTGAGAAGGCAAAAGGAGCNATCACCGACGCCCCTAAACCGCGAAAAAGTTTGGGACAGAAATTTGGTCGCCAACAAAAACAGAAGAATTCCCTCTGTCTCCTCCTTTCTATGGGCCATAAATCTTTCCAAACTTTGGCAGACAATTTGTTTCCTGAAGGGCTTCTACTGGAACCAAGGGATCGCACTATAGCATTTGCAACAATAGGAGCTGCAGCTAGAGTCCTTGCCACCATATAGCCAGTTGAAGGGTGCACCATCCCAGCAGTACCACCTATTCCAACAACTCTTTGAGGAAGTACTGGAAGGGGGCCACCCATTGGGATGACACAATGCTCACCCTCTTCAATGCTCTTAACTTTTATGCCTAAGTGCTTTAATCTAGCCACCATTCTTTCCTGAATAACTTTCATCGGCACTCCAGGCCGTGCCACCAGTGAAGTTTCTTCAAGAAATATCCTGTTGGACGAGAAAGGCATTGCATAAAGAAAGGTGGGAATTCTATTATTTGACGCTTTCAGCTCCACATTACTGTTCAGATGCGAATCTCTCCAGTCCATAAAAACCATTTTGTCTACATCAAATGGGTGCCCTTCTACCTCAGCTAAGATTCCATATGCCACTTGGTAACCAGGATCATAAGGCTTATCATACTGAACAAGGCACCTAGAAAACCCAGTAGCATCAAGTACCACAGCAGCCTCAATAGTAACACCATCATTGCAGATCAAAAGAGATTTAGACTCGTCATGAATAACCTTAATGACTTTAGCTTGGTGAAATTTAACACCATTGGATATGCATTTTTGCATCATTTTAGACTTCAGTTGCTTCCTATTAACTCTGCCATATGGTCTATCTAGATACTTCTTCATATTATCATCAATGTACACAACAGCACCAGACCAGGTAGTATCAAGGCAATCAAGCAAATCCATGGCCTCAAATTCATCCACCCAAACACCATAATTATTGGGCCAAATCAATTTGGGAGATGGGTCGATCGAGCAAACAGTTCGCCCTGCCTCAGAAACTTGTTGTGCAACAGCAAGCCCAGCTGGACCACCGCCAACAACGGCTAGGTCCACCACAATGCCCTTTGATGGGTTATACAAGGGAAGATCAAATTCAAGATTTTCCTTCTTGGTTTCAGGAACAAGCTCCAAAAGAGCGCTACAACTGGCCTTAACACAACTATTCCTGCCCCTCTTTTGGTGAGACTTCTTGAGACCAAACCTAAGCTCCCGCTTCGGAATCTTCGAAGGGCTTAAATCACTCGATTTATCCAAAACCCCATGGTGTTGGTGCAACAATTCAAGCTTATTATGAGTTTTAAGTAAAGCATCCATGGCTTTTCTGTACGAGTTTTTAAGTATCACACAAAAAATTCCTTAAAATACAATAAGCGTACAAAACAATATACAAAATTTACGAACAAAGAAATCAGTTCAAGGAATAAACCAGAGTTAACAGTGAAATCTAGGGCCAAAAAAGATTTGATGACGTACCAGAAAGCAGAGAGAACAGAAACAGGAGCATTTTCAGCCAAAAGTCAAATGAAGCTGAAGATATTTGGTAAAACAAGAGGTGAAGTTTGTGTTGCGTGCGTGGCTTGTCCTTGGCGACAAATTGGAACAATCTTAAAAGCGGAAAAAATGATGCGGGAGCATATTTAATCAAATTTAGATCTAAGAATTTAATTTGTATCACAACTGGAAATTTTAAGATTGTTCCAATAAATTTAAAATAAAATATGGTTATTTACTTTTAAAAAAAATTATATTATTTGCCGTAATACTCTTCCTTAAAAAAAAAAATAATAAAGAAAAGAAACTTAGTTGCAAATAAAAATAAAATTTGACTAGAATCAAACATATTTACATGTGTACATATACATATTATATATATAGAGAGAGAGAGAGAGAGAGAGAGAGAGAGAAGATAAGAGGTATGACCATGAATAAGACCAAAAATAAGAATAGCTCCTCTATTATGATGCCAGAACGAATTATAATCATACTGGTCAATCAAGGATTAGTTTAAAAAAAGAGTTGAAAAAATAATCTAAAATACCTTTTTTTTTTTTTTATGTACGATAACGGTAGAAGAAGATGTAATATTTTTATTATATTACATGCATAGACTGAGAAATATTACTTGGATCCTCATTTTTTAACATGGTGATTCTAAAAGGGTATGACTATAATCTTTTCTGTCATTCACATACGGTTTCAACAAAGTTCAACTCACTCGAATGAATGGCTGGCTAGCTGCGTATCCTAATTGGTATCAACATTAGAAAATTCTATAAAAATAACTAATTTAAAAGATCTTATACCATTTTCTTTTTACTATATATTTTGAAATAAACATAAACTGTTAAGATTTGAGTGTTTTATATATATGGTTGCACTGTTCCAAAATTGTCTTAACCGCCCCGCAAGTAGTTAAAAATGAAACCGCTAAAATAATAATGTTGAGAGCCGTATTCTATCAAATGGCCCTAATACGTAAGTGGATTTACGCCCTTTTGTAGAAAATGAATATAAGTTCTGAATCGGTCCCTTAAAATTGGCTTGGCCAACTCCTTATCTGCGTATGGAGATCGATTCTTAGTGGTTTGTCAACTCACCTTAGAATTGTTTCTAATATGTTAGCAGTAGATGCCCCTTTTACCTGTTCTATACTTCCCAAGTGTTTTTTTTTTTTTTTTTATTAAAAGGTAGCTTAAGATCATTCACCAATGGAAAGATAAAGGTTTATTTATACAGTAACTCTCGAATTACAGTAGTTTATTTTATTACGTTATCATTTATTTAATCGACGGAGTAACACTGGCTGAAACGATAAATAAATTCTAAGAATTACAATAGTGTACTCTTGTTTCCAGAATGACTAAAAGTGTCGTACTCAGCATCCGAAACCGAAATGACTGTTTTGCACTGTTATTGCTACCCCCGGTGACCCAGCTGTCATTACTTTTATTTTAATCAAACTAATTGTGTTGGGCCACGTGTCCCATTGTCAACCCCATACCAAAGAAACCACATTCTCAACCCAAAACCCCCGATCCAGACTCATACCGAGACAGTGGAGAATAGATGAAAAGAGAAAAAATGGAGAGTGCATCGTCGGCGTCCCTTTTTATCGGGAAAAGGCAGAGAAATTAAAGAAGAACATGAACAATAACAGTGGCACGATTGTGCTCGGTATCTTTCTTCTTGAGAAGACTTCTCTGATCTCGATTTACTTCAATTCTTTCGCCTCCAGGGCTCTGATATATCCGGAAACCATATTTTCCGCATCGTCGGAAAGTACTTTCCTGGTAACCAAACACCCATCTTTACTTCTTCTCTGTTTTTATTTTTGATGGTTCATTCTAATTTGGGAAATGGAGTTCTCAATTTATATATTTAGTTTGCTTTAGCTGGCATAGATTAGTATTTTTTAAAAAAAGAATTCATTGTATCCCTTTAATCATTTTCATTGGTTCGAACAGTTTAAACAGCAAAAAGGAACAATACTTATTCAATTTACTGTTTTAAATGGTCTGTTGATGCCCGGAAGATAGTTCCTTAGCCCATACCTAGCTTTACCCACACCCAACTTATTCAATACATATAAAGTTTCCACGAGCCCAATCCCCAGCCCGCTCATGCAAGTACAAATCAAAAACATTGATATGGTCAAATTTGAACAGAAGAGGAGGAAATGGCAGAAGAATAACGGAAATATATTAAGGAGATAAAATTGTTTCCTTTTATTCAACTTCTTGGGCTGTATATAGCCCACGTCTGCTGGTAAAATGTAAAGAAACTAACATCCAGGATTATCGCTAAGCTACTGCCCGAAAGAGAAAACAAACCAAGACTAAGTCTTCCCCCTACTCTCCACTGCTCACTCATGCACGAAAACGTACATAGTGGCTCGTATCATTCCACCCCCCCAATTAAAGATCCTTGTCTATAAGGATAAAACCAGAATATGACTTGGCAAAGAGCCATTCATTTTTTTTTTTTTTTTATGCAAGTTACAAATTTATTAAATTTAAATTTATAATATTTAAATTATAACTCTTAATTTTCTTTTATATTCTTGTAATTGTAAAATTTAAATATAAAGTTTATAATTATAGTATTGAGTAGTCATACAAAATTTGTAATTGTAACATTGAGTGGTTATAATATCTTTATTAAATGAAAAGAAAATTTATGTAAAGAATTCTATAAATAGAGAGGTATTTTGTTTTACTAACATTCTTGAATTTGAAGTTTTTATAAAACATTATTTTAAAAAGATTTAAAGAATTTAAAAAATTTTGATAACATCAAAAAGTATTAACAAAAGTAATGATGAAAGGTTAATCATCTATAATTTTTGCACTCAATTTTTTTAATTTTAAAGTATGTTTTAAAATTGTATGTTTACATTTGATATTAGTGTATATTAATAATCCTTATCTTACTTAGTTTGTTAAATGTTTTTGAAGTAAACATGTAATGTTAATAGAATTTGCATTTGGTATCAAAAGAATAACGGAAATATATTTAGCTAAAGTTATGCATTTATTAAGTTATTTTTTATTTTTTATACAATATGAATTTATATGTTCTTAATGTAAATAGATATTATAAATCATTTTAGTAATGAATTTTTGACATTTTGGACATAAAAAAAAACATTAAAAATAGTGTCAAAAATGATTAGAAAAATGGCAGGATATGTTTTGGATCTGCATTCAAGTCGGGTTGACCCGACTAGAGGTTGATTTGAACCTGTGCCTTAATTGTTGGACCACACGCTTGCCTTTGTGTAATAAATGTGTATTTATATTTATTGTCTTTTAAGTAATTTACTTTTTATATTAATTGTATGAAAAATTTGAAACTCTTAATGTTAAACCTATGACTTAGTGTTTAATAAATTAATTTTTTTGTTTAATTTAAAATTTAAAATATATTTATTATTTTATAAATATTTTAATAAATTAAAATCAAATTCTTAATAAAATCAAATCCATTAAGAATTTAATTTTGTTTTTAATTTTAGATAAAATTAAATTATAATATGCAATTTAGTCTAAAAATTTATTTTTATTTATTATAATTTTGGTCTAAAATATTTTATGTGCAATTTAGTTTTAAATTAAATTTAGATAGTTTTAATTATGTACAATATTTAAATTTATTATATGCATATTTAAATTCAATTTAAATATTTAAATTTATGCATATTATATATGTTATATTATATGCATAGTTAGGATTTAATTTTAATTTTTTATTCTAAGCATGTAATTTATGTTTTATATATACAATAGTATAGTTTGTTTAATTTATATATATATTTTTATGTTACGCATACATTATAAAGACAGTAGTTAGTATGTAAATTTATTAAAAAAATACATAATGCTTAAGTAAAAAAAAAAAAAATGCTATATTAAGTATTATTGGCATGAATAGTTGTAGTATTTTATTTATTTCTAATTACATGTTTGAAAAAATTCTGTCTAAGTAGGTTAGATTTTAAGTAGGACAGTTTATAATTCTTACAATTTTTTTTTTTTAAAATAAGCCTACTGTAATTATTAATTAAATAGATTACTCTTTATTACTTATAGAATAAATATAAAAATATTCTAAAAAAAAATTTCTATAAGATAGAAATATTACAATATATATTCATATACATATATTAAAATGTCTAAGTGATTAATTAAAGTTTATTCATTAAAGATTAGCTACAAAATCTCTAAATTAAATAAGATTTTATATTGAATTAGGATTACATATAATTCAAGATATTAATTATAATTAATCATACTAGATGTAATAAATTTTATTCTATGGTAATTTTTATTACGTTTATATGATTAATTATGATAAAATATTATATTATTTTTTTAATTTATTCACAGGAATTAAAAAGTTGGATATAATATAATAATTTTATCATTAAAATGTATGAATTAATTTGAATAAAATATTAAATCCACACATGTGATTCATATTTTATGCATATTTGATATTGATAAAATATGATAATATTTAAATCTCAATAAAATTTATTATAAGTATATATTTTTGTAGTATCACAATTTACAAATATTTTTTATATCAACTTAGATATTTTTGAACTGATAAGAGATAATTATAATATATGAAAAGATAAAATATTATTATATTTAAGATGTCAAGACATAGATTATATTATATAGAAAGGTGAATTACTACTAATTACTGATGCTAACACTTCGGTATAAATTAAGTTTTATGACATTGGGAGTAATTTAATCATGTGGTTCAGTCGTTCAGTATAATGATGTCTATGTTTTGATAAAAACTGTTGATAAATAATTTGAGTTATCAGATAAAACACTAACTAGTACCTTAATTGTGAAGTTCTATTTTATGAAATTCACTACTATAACTAATATGCGAGAGCACATTATAAAGATAAAAGATATTGTAGTTTAACTAAAAATTTTAAACATGACGATGTCTGAACTTTTTCTTATGCATTATATTTTGAATTCTTATCCACAATCATATAGATCTTTCAAAATTTTTTATAATATACAAATATAAATAATTCATTAATATATTGATGAGTATGTGTGTTCATAAAAAAAAAAAATGACGGTTAATTGTAGAAATGGGAACAAATTTTTAAATTATACATCTGGCAATAAAGGAAAAGAGTAAAAAGAAAGAAAAAAACTAAAATACTTATCCAGGCTAAAATAAAGAAAGAACACAAATATTTTTTTTGTAAAAAAAAAGGCATATGAAGAAAAATTGCATTAAATTTTAGCAATGACTTACTAAGAAAGGGTTTTTTTTTTTTTTTTTTTCTTATAAGTTATAAATCTAATATGATTAAAGTTTATCATAACACATGGTTGATTGACTCTAGTTCAACAATTTACATTATGAATATTTTGTAAGACTTACAAAACCTAAAAAAATTAGTGGTAACTAAGCGATTTATCTATTCTGAAAATAAGATAAGCTCAACTATGAAGATTATTGTGACATGTAGTTAATTCTTAATAGTGATTTTGTAATGAATTTAGAAAAGATCTTTTATATTCCTAATTCTTTTAGGAAATTGATTTCTATTTCTAAATTTGTACTATATGAATATTCCTCTAGTTTTTTGATTTTTTTTATGAAAATTTTTTATAAATATAATATTATTAAAAATGTACACTGATGATTTTTTTTATATTAATTTACAAAATAATACTTATTATAACACAATGCATACTCATAAAGTATACACAAAAGTATTATGAATGAAAATTTCTCTATATTGTGGTATAAGAAATTAGAATATATTTTCATAAAAATAATTAAAAGGTTAATAAATGATAAAAAATTTAATTATTTAGATTTTACAATTTTTGAGACTTGTGTGAACTATATAAAAGGTAAATAGACCAATAAATCAAAGAAAAGTTCAGAATTATTAAAAATTATATATACAGATATTTGTAATTTTAGTATAGACCTATGTAATCACAAGTATTTTATCACTTTTATTAATAATTATTTATGATTTATGTATCTTTATTTGCTGAATATTAAGGATGAAATATTAGATACTTTTAAAATATTTAAAGTTGACATAAAAAAATAATGTAGTAAGCAAATGAAAATCGTAAGATATGATAAAAGTGGTGAATACTATGATAAATATACAGAGGCTGGACAAGCACTTGAACCATTTTTGAGATTTTTTCAAGAATATGGGATTATTACTTAATATATTATACTTGGTTCTCCATACCAAAATGGTGTAGAAGGAAAAAAAATCAAACATTGTTGGATATGATACGGATTATATTTAGTAACTCTAAACTTTTTAAGTTCTTATGGACAAAAACTCTTAAAACAATTATGTACATATTAAATTAGGTTCCAACTTAGGTTATTTTTAAAATGCCATTTAAATTATAAAAAAGTTGAAAATTGAGTTTACAATATGTATGCATTTATGATTATATTTCTGAAATAAGAGTTTATAATCAATAAGAAATTAAATACTAAGACTATTAGTATATATTTCATTGAATATTTAGAAAAGTTTAAATAATATAGATTTTATTGTTCATCATATCATACTAAATTTATGGAATCAAAAATTGTTAAATTTCTTGATAATGGTTTGATCAGTAGGATAGATCAATCTAAAAACACAATTTCTGAAAATGATTATTAAAACCGTCCACTTTAAGTATAAAGTGATTGTTATCAATAATATCTCTCCAATACAAATAAATGTTAATCAAACAAAATTTGATATTCAATCAGATAATAATCAAATTTCACAAACTGATGATGTTTTAGTATATCAGATTTTTGAATAACTAGTTATACAATACATTTTCTAGGAAAATGTTGAAACAATATTAAAAAAATTTATTAGAGTAAAAACGACAATCAATTTTTAATGATTATATTATATATTTATAAAAGTTAAAATACAATATTAAACCTATAAATGATCTACAAATATTTTCACAAATTATGACTTATCAGCAATTTGACTTATGGTATAATATCATGAAAGATGAGATGAATTTTATGTCAATAACTGGTATTTGAGATCTTGTTGAGTTGTCTAAAGGATTTAAATCTATAAGGTATAAATGGATTTTGAAAACTAAAAAAGATTTATTAGATAACGTTGAGGGATACAAAACTAAATTTGTTATCAAAGAATTCACTCATAAAGAAAAAATCGATTATACAGAAATTTTTTTTTTTGTTTAAAATAATTTTTTTTTTTTTTTTGTGATTATAGCAGTAGTAGCTCATTTTGATATAAAGTTATATTAAATGAATGTGAAAATGGCATTCCTTAATAGACATTTGGAAAAAGAGATTTATACAAAACAACTTAAAGGATTCTCTTTTAGTGATAGTGAGTATTTGGTTTATAAGTTTAAAAAATTCATATATGAATTGAAACAAGCCTCTCAATAGTAGTATTTAAAATTCTATGAAATTATTTTTTCATTTAGTTTTGAAGAAAATATCATAAATCAATGTATATATTAGAAGATTAGTGGGAGTAAAATTTATTTCTTTATTCTATATGTGAATTATATACTACTTACAACTAATGATAAATAATTTCTATAAAAGGTGAAACAATTCTTTTCTACAAATTTTTATATAAAAGATATGGGTGAAATATTTTATGTCATTAACATTAAGATACATAGAGACAAGTATAGTAATATTTTAGGTTTATTTTAGAAAACTTATATTAAGAAAATTTTAGAAAGATTTCGAATAAAAAATTATTCTCTAAATGTAGCACTAATTGTTAAGAAAGATAAGTTCAATTTGAACCAATGCCCTATAAATAATCTTGAAAAATAACAAATGAACAATATTTCATACGCTTTAACTATTAGAAGTATTATATATATTCAAGTCTGCATGAGACATGACATAACTTTCGCATTTATAGTATTGGGACGATATTAGAGTAATTCAAGTATGGACTACTAGAAAATTGTAAAAAAAATTTTGAGGTACTTTCAAAAAACTAAAGATTACATACTTATATATAAACGAATCCACAATTTAAAAGTGATTGATTACTCTAATTCTGACTTTATCGACTGTGATGATTTTAGAAAATCATAGATACATTTTTATGTTAACTAGTAGAACTGTAATTTAGAGAAGTGTTAAGTAGTCATTGATTATTACTTTCATTATAGAGACCGAGTTTGTTTTTTATTTTGAAGTTATCTCTTATGAAGTATGGTTAAAGAGTTTCATATTTAGACTTAAACTTATGAATTCAATTTTTAGGTTATTGAAGATATATTGTGACAATTCAACTGTTGTATTTTTAGCTAAAAGTAATAAAAGTGAAAGTTGAAGTAAATACATCGGTATTAAGTATTTAACCATTAAATAACATATTAAGAAAAATAAAATGATCATTGAGTACGTTAAGACTAAATTAATAATTATAGATTTTTTAATAAAAGGTATACCACCATCAAAATTTAAAGATTATGTAGTTTAAATGGGACTTGATTTTATTATATAAATTTTTATATATATTGTTATTAATAAAATTTTGATTATTTATTTTTTAATAAAGTGTTTACATTTATTTAAAAATATATATATTTATATTGAACCTAGAATAAACACAAGATTTATTTATTAAGTTAAGGTCATTATGTTGAATTAAGAATGAACATAAAGATTAATTATCATATTAAAACTACAATAAGAAGCATAATGCATCTATAATACATAGAAAAAAAATTGTTAATTTTAATAAGTTATTGCTATGATTTATGTACGTTACTTTTTATATATGAGAATTTAAAATTTGTGGGTCATGTGGGAGAATATAAGTTATAAATTCATTAAATTTAAATTTGTAACATTCAAATTATGGCACTTAATTCTCTATTATATTCTTATAACTACAAAATTTGAATTCAAAATTTATAACTATAGTATTGAGTGATTGTAATACTTTCATTAAATTTAAGATTTTTTTGATGAGAAAAACTCTATTAATAGGAAGGTATTTTATTTTGTTAAAATTACTAAACTTGACATTCTTGTTAAACACTATTGTGAGAGAATTTAGAGAGTTTAGAAGATTTTGATAGTATTAAGAAATAATAATAAAAGTAATAACGAGAGGTTGGTCATACATAGCTTTTGCATTCAATTTTTTTAATTTTAAAGCATATTTTAAGATTATATGCTTATAATGTCTTCTACTGATGTTATCTCTTACTTAACCAAGATTTGAGACTTTGGACAATATTTTCTTGTACAAAATACATAATAGTTTAAGACAACTTTTGGTGGTGGAAGAATGACAGAAGTATTCGAAATAAGTGAAAGTTGAGTAAAGGTAGGTGTAATTGGTCCCAAGTGTCTTTGTAATAAACTAACGTGAAACACATTATAGATTTGAGACCCAAAAGGCAAAGCTAAGCGATAAGCCACCGCATTTACTTTTTTAATTATTTGATATGAAATATAGCAGCGTGAAGTGATGTTCCTTAAACCTCGAAAAGCTATGAAAGTTTGCTAATGAGGCTATGATTTCAAATACACCTAGTCTCTCATATCAAATGAGACCTCACATCGATGTTGGTATGCTTAATATTTCATCGAATCTCAAGCTAGCAAAAGGTTGTGTTTTAACTAATGTAAAATAACATAGGTACTCATTTACTACTTGGACACGAGAAGTGCTATGAAGATAAGTCAATAAATTTAGTGATGAAATGTTGTAAACAACTTTAAAGGATGTTATGTTGATGGAGTGAATGGTCGTATTATAACTAAATTTAGCTTAGGAAATCCATTTAATCCATTTTGATGGTTAATCACTGGTAAAACATGGCAAATGTTACAAAATTTGATTAGCCACTTCATTTTGGCCATCGAATTGTGGATAACAAGATGAGCTAATACACAACTTGGTTCCGTGCATTTGGAACAATGTTCTCCAAAAAGAACTAATAAATACTTTATCCTGGCTGTTAGAGATTGATATCAGTATGCCATGTAGACAAACCACATTGGCAACAAATGTCTTGGCAATAGTTACAACATTAAATAGGTGTTTTAAGACTACAAAATGCGCATATTTCATCAATCAATCAACAATTACCATGATGACATTATATTTGTTAGACTAGGGTAATCATTCAATAAAGTCCATCAAAACATCAATCTATATTTGCGTTGGAATTGGTTCAAGTTGAAGTAATCCTACCAGCCTCATACAATCTATTTTGAATTTCTAATAAAACATCACATTATTACAAAAATTCCTTCACCGTTTGGCACATGTCAAACTAAAAAAAGTTGTGCTTAATACGAGAAAGAGTTTTATAAAACTCGAGATACTCACCAATTGGTGATGAATGACAGTCATGATCTTTAGAATTAAGGTAGAAGTGGGGCTCATTGATAGTCTACTTGCATCACATTTAATCATGAATCATTGAGAATAATTAGGTAGGCATAAAATTGGAGGTGAAGTTAGTGCTTTTTTCAATTGTTTGAAGGCCATCTTCACTGCTGTATTCCATTGAAATCCCTCATTGGTCAAGAGTTTTGTCAAAGGAGCTACTATACATCTAAAATTACAGATAAATTTTGGTAGTACCCTGTTAAACTGAGAAATCCATGCCTCTGGCAATTGATGGTGTAGGTTATTCAATGACAACTTGAATTTTGGTTGGAACAACAGTTGCTCATTGCTTCAAAATTATATGCCCTAAGTACTTGACTTGTGAATCATCAAATAAACATTTTGATTCTTTTGCAAGTAAGTGATTAGCTTATAAATTTGTTAAAACAACTTTTAAATGTGTGAGATGATCTTCTTATTTCAAATACATACCATGTCATCCAAAAAAAACTAAAATAAATTTTCAATTATAAAGACAGAAGAAATTGTTCACAAGGGTTTGGAGGGTTGTCGATGCATTTGTGAGGCCAAATATTATTACAACAAACTCATAATGCCTTTTATGCATTTGAAAAGTTGTTTTTGGAATGTCGTCCTCTTACATTCGAATTTGGTGGTAGTCAACTCTTAAATCCAATTTGGAGAAAATTTTGGTTCCATGAAGCTCATTTAGAGATTTATTGATCATTAGAATTAGATATTTTTCTTTGATCATGATATCGCTCAAGGCTTGATGGTCCACACAAAATCACTATTCGACGTTCGCCTTTTTTACAGCAGAAATAGTGACAAGAACGGGCTATGACTAGGCTTAATCAAACCAAATTACCAAGGTTTTTCGCCATCTTTTCTATCTTAGGTTTTTATTTGTAAGGGTAACAATATGGTCTTACACTAATTGCTCTAATGTTTGGCTGCAATGGAATTTGATGGTCAAGTGACTGCTTTGGAGGTAAACTGATAGATGGTTTAAATACATGAAAGAATTTAGTTCAGAGGCTAGCCATGTTAGATGGATATGAGTTAAGTTGGTTACTGTTGATGGCAGAAATTAGTCGGAAGAAAAGCCTAGTACCTTTTAAGCTATTGAAATCCTTGTCAGTTAATGCTTCGATGCTGGCACATATGAATTCCTTAGAAGGTATAGGGAACCCCTTCGACCTTGAAGGTCATAATTAATTGTTTGTAATCTGTCTCAATTGGTCTAAGAGTCTAGAGCTATTTCACTTCTAAAATCAATTAGCATGCCACGTTGAAAGAACGTGTTAGTCCACTGCAACGAAATGACCTTAAATAATGTGGGTGAATCTCTGACATTGTCCAACACATCTTATTTCTCTCGATTTGCCACCATAACTTGAAACTTTTTGTCTAGAACCATTGGTAACTCAAACTTGAAAACTATAGTTTGATTTATGAAGTTGTGTCTAATCCCATTGTCTATTAGCACAATCACATTCTTATTTTCTAACTTATCCAAAACATGAATTATTTGTGGACGATCTATCCCTATAATTACATAAAAAGAAATCTCATGTATTAGTTCTTAAGTTTTTGGTTCTGATTAAGCATCGTTAACATCTGTGAGGCAAGGCAGGCTTAAGTTTGATGAATCTTCTACCAAAATTCAAATTTAATGAGTTTGTAACTTACACTTTATACTTACATACATTTTTACACACACACATTCTCTTTTTAGTGAGCACATGTTTTCATTGCTATTGTCATCTAGCAAACTACTTCCTGCATTAGGCCAATCCAGTACTGGCCTTAGTGGATATTAGTCCAATTTTTTTTCCCTTTCTTATTGAATAAGATAGTTATTTATAAGTATATTTACATCTGCAAAGTTGGCACTATGACCACTTTTGGGCAATTCAGGAATGTTTATCTCTAGAAATAATGATTATGTTCTTGTGGATGATCTTTTTTTGATATTGTTGTGGTTATCTATTTCTTTCTTTTTATTGTTTATTTGAATTTGATTCTTTTGGTAGAGCCACTTGCTGTACTTTGTCCTAGTCTTTAATTCTATAATTTAAATTTGTATCAGTTAATAATTTACTCCATGAATTTTATCTGTTAAATTGCTTTATTGGTGGTATGTGTATTCCACTAATCCCCTCCTCCCTCTCCTGTTGTTTGTATATGCTTATTAGCAGCACAATGCTGTGTGTTTGTGCTTTGCATTTCAGTTCTCAGAAAAGAAATTGAATTGTATTGGTTTGACCTAGGTTGTACTAACTCTCTTTTGGATAAAGAGTTGGGTAACTGGCAAGAATTTCTTGATTTGGGTAACTTTTAATCCATAAATCAACCTCATTTTGGTTAACCAAATAGTTTTCGGACTGCGTGCAGCTCCAGTTTTAAGTGAGGAGCGATTAAAGAAGTATATTTTCCACAAAATATGCTGAGTTGCCGGAAGGGCCATTCTGCCTGATTTACATGCATAGTACTGTGCAAAAGTAGGACAACTATCTTGGCCTGACTATCTTGAGGTGGATTTATGCAGAACTTCTGCCAATCGTTAAGAATAGGCTTCAAATCATGTAGTTCATTCATCCTGGGCTGTGGTCAAGGCTTACCTTTGCCACATGTGGTCGATTCTTCTAAAGTGGAGGATGAGTACTTTACTCATATACGTAGGATCATAAAGGAATTATGTAAATTGATACATGACTTAAACTTGCCATAGGCAATATAAAATAATGTTTTATCATTTTCAAGTAGTTTTGAATCATTTCTAAATCATTTATACAGGATTAGGAAAGGTTTATGGTGGCTACTAGAGTTTCTTATATGATCCGTGTTGTGTTTTCCTGAGCTAAGACCATTCAAGTTCATGACTTTTAGCCACCATCATTGCAATGGTTGCATGGGAAATAACTAAATACCCAATACACTTTTTAAGTATTTAATGTGATTTGTGATATATTTTAACTTGCATGCATATCAAAGAGGTCTATTATAGTCTCTCTGCAATTCTTGTGTTAATATCTTTGAAAGCTGATGCATTTAATGCAAAGATGGGATATAAGCCCGAAGCAGAGATTATTAATCATTTGAAAGTTCCTCGTTTTTCCTTTGCTTGGCCTGATTTGAAAGGAAGGCCTATAACTTCATAGTATAGCCATGTGGTCCAAGCGATAGGGGCCACCGAAAAGTTCCACTGGTTATTGCTTCAGAACAAATAGATATCTGATTGATGTTGTGATATTTTGTAGACTTGTGGAAATATGAGCTTTTTTGCCTATATGTTATCAGTTAATAATTGATGGTTTTCTTTGTTTATATTAACAATTTAATATTTTGGGTGCAATATTGAATTAAATTTTTGAACTTTGCAGCTTATATTGGAAAATCAAGTATGTAAGCCGCCTTCAGTATCTTTGGAATGATATAAAGAAAGGATAGGTTGAGATTCCTGAATTTGTTAAGAGTCATGACAATGTTTTGGAGAACAGACCGCTGACAGATTATGGCATTGAACCTTATCATTTGCATTTAATTGAGATGCCCAACATGGCTCACTCATTTGGAAGGCACGAGGATAACTGGGGATCGAGGGAATTCGTGACCTAGTCTTTGCTTTCATTTAGACAGCCGATTTCCAATTAGCTGAGATCAAAATATTGCCAATTGGGTTCAGCTGTGGTTACACAAACACATTAAATGTACACAATAATCCTAAGGTTATGTTTTCTTTAGCTTTTTGTTTGTGAGCAGAACTTGACGAAGTAGATTTGCAAAAATTACTTAATCTTGAATGTGTAGTTGTATACTGTCAAAAGTGTAATATATACTACACAGTCGACCATTTTTCATCTTGCAACTTATTATTTGGTTCCAATTATAACTTAGTTGAAATTTTTGATACAATTCGCTTAAATAACATGAATTTGTAGGTTAAAAATAATATAAAATAATACGATTATTAAATAAGTAAATATAATATACATGATTAATAATCGATTGGTTTAGGTTTAAAATTCTTGATACATGAATTTATTTATGATATAGATTAATTATTTAAGTAATTATAATACATTAATTTGTTTATAATTTAATAATTTTATTTTATATTTTTTAAATAATTTAATTATATTTTAAAAAATATTTAATTATATTTAAAATAAAATTAATTAGTATTTGTGCATATAGTATCGTAAATATTATTAAAATATATTATAATATATAAAAATATATGTTAAACAAGTAACATAATTATAATTCATTTAATCATTAATTAATTATGTCAAATTAAAATTTTAATTCTTAATACAATTATTAAATAAGTTAAATTATATTAATTTTTATTTAATACGATATAATTATAATTCGATCATAGGATATAATAATTCAAATTGTCATTCTTAATCGAAAACATGTTTATGGTATAACATATCATTAAACAGTGAATTTACAGTTAAGTTTTAATTTCAGGACTTGTACGATCTTAATTACAATTGAGAATTCAGGTTCATATTGAGTAGTAAATCAACATCCTAAATTGTAACATTTGTAATTAGATTATCCTCCATGTGGATTTAGGTTAGTATATGTTGGTATTGCAACAAAAATTACACAACTTCTTTCAAAGATAAAAGAAATGGGCTGAAGAAAATCAATGGACCAGAATGCGCTTGAGATTGTTTACAGCATGTCTAACAACAACAATCAAATTCAAGGTGGATTCTCCAAATCAATCATTTTCTTGGGGCTGATTTTAATTTAGCTCAATTATTGCTCATTCTTTTTATTGTACTCCAAATTTTTTTTGAGGCATCAACCAATCCCAGGCAGATTTCAATCATTCCGATCCATTCTTCCTTGCCCTATGACATTTTTTTTGAAAATCATGGAATTCTCTGCCAGAGCTGCGGAACTAACGACTCTATTAGAAAGTAGGATTGGCAACTTTTACACGAATTTTCAAGTGGATGTGTTGTCTGTGGATTTCTAACAAAGGAAAGCCCCCTTATGCCATTTGATTAATTAAAGTTCCGTGCTGCTTGCCACTCCCCGAGGCCAAGGACGGGGTCGAACCGTCATTCCAGGATTTGCAGTAGTATGAAAATTTCTCAATTTAGTTTCAATTTGAAAAAAAGAAAAATCAAATCTATAAAGTATTGTTTCATTTTTTTAGCTTGGATATGAACCAAACAGCAAATTAGATGGAACTAATAATTATTTAATTAATTTTATCTAAATAAATATATTCTTATTTTTATTATTTTAATGGGTACAAAATGATTCATCTAATTCACACACCATTTCAAAAGGTTAATAAAATTCGTTGTAGTGTGTGCGCACGATTTAAACTTTAGGGTCAATAAAATTAGAAATAATTTTTATTTTATATTTAAATTTAAATTGATAAATTAAATCAAAATAAATCATACTTATCAATTTAATTGTATTTGATTTATTATTTATTGTCAAATTAAGTCAGTTTGATCTAAACTAAAATAGACAGGGTTGAATTGATTTAAAATTTAAGTCA
This sequence comes from Khaya senegalensis, assembly GCA_032402905.1. Taxonomy (NCBI): domain Eukaryota; kingdom Viridiplantae; phylum Streptophyta; class Magnoliopsida; order Sapindales; family Meliaceae; genus Khaya; species Khaya senegalensis. The sequence continues at coordinate 1,123,088 of CP135558.1, read as the reverse complement.
AAATTAATCTAAATTGACAATGTCTATTATCTCAAATTATAATATATTAAAATTAATTAGCTCCAGGGTAAAATGACATTGACTAAAATGAAAGTAATAAATGAATAACAAATTTTACTAATTTTATAATGTTGATATTTTATTATGTAATTGTTTTCGATTGTATCCTCAAAAACCAGTAAAAAAAAAAAGAGAAAGCAACTCAATAAGTTAACGGGAGCCACTGACGATTAGAGGTGTGAATTAGTGAGATATTAAAAATATCTACAAATATAAGAAAGAATAAATTTATTCACAGTATAATAATATTTAGGTCTTTTTATTTTATTTGTGTCTTTTCTTTGAAATAAGCACAGTTATTTTAAATAGATATTAAAATGACCAAAATAATTATTTATCACAGTAAAATCAATAAGTTAACACTTAAATGATATCAAGTGATATACGCCACTTGTTAGGGCTTATTCATTGTAAATTAGCAAATTATATTTTTGATTGTCAAATGGGTTAATGACGTATGACTCATAATTTTAGAAATTATAAAAATGCACATAATATCTTATGCAGGTCGCTGCCCCTTTTCTTGCATTTCACAACAATTCTGTTTATTAAATTGTTGATTTAGCTATTACACTCCTAAAACACTGTCAACCAAACAAGTGTTTCAAATTGTCTTAGTTTTCAACAAATAATTCTATGAATATACACTCACGCGCACACACACATATAAATGTATATTCTTTTATAACTTTAATTAAACTCTTCTTCTTTTTTTTTTTTTATCTTTTCAATTCTTCATTTGTTATTTAAATAGTATCTTAAATTTCATTTTCTAAAAAAATTAATTTAATCATTAATTACTAAACTAATTGATCATAAAAAAAATAAAGGTCCGTCAAATTCAATCATCAAATACAGCATATAACTATTTGTAAAAAAAAATCCAATGGTGATTGACTATTAGAAGAAAATGGTAAATAAGAAATAAAAAGATGATAGAAGCAAACAAGAAGAAAAATAAAAGAATTGGGACTAAAATACTGGATACTAATGTAGTGTAACTAAAAAGATGTTTCATTGACGTAACCGAAAAAAAAAATTAGTGAGTTGATCCACCCCAATTATTGGGTTTGGGGTGACACTCTTTAATCTTCTTGTTTGGAAGACATATACACGCACACATATATATATATATATATATACACACACACACACATGTCTATATTTTGTAGCCTCCTATAATTAATTTCACAGAAATATCAATTAGAGCAAATTAAATACAAGAAAGTATTTCAAGCTGTCGGTCATTTGAAAAGTTGATAAAATAGTTCAAGGTATTTTGCATTTTGTTCTGTTTTGATTTGAAGTGCTCCATCCCAACATTGGAATGCAAAGTTGTATGCTAGAAGATGTCAATATAGGTATAGAAACTAAATTTTTTTCAAGAACTTAAATTGAAAATATATATATATATATTAATGTATTAATATGTTTTGAACATTAATTAGATAGAAAATTGGACAAAGAAAAAAGTTTGATTGGAGTTAAAAACATTGTTCTTTTTTATTATACTACTTAATTGTTAGAAATTAGAAATTTCATGCACTTATGTGATTCATTAGTATTTTTTTTTTTTGGAGTGCACAGTTAAATCATCACTTTTATCAATACAATTTTAATGATATTTATTTAAGAAGCATGGACTGGTGTGAAAAGGTTTGTAAACTATTACGTTTAATTATAATTTCTCAAACATTAATAGACTTGTCTGTTATTACCCCTTGCAAAATTAAATGAGGAGAAAGAGAACAAATGTAATAAATAAAATAAAAGCCATCAAAATAGGAAATTAATATTAGTTAGAAGATGGGCATTTGATATGTGTGACAACATATTCATATTTGATACACAGACAAAATAATAAGTTGTCAGATTGTTGAGAAATTTCCAGGATGCTGACTCAATTGTGATGTGATATAAGACAATAATTTTTACTAAATGATAATTGTTATAGCCAAGCATTAAATGTTTACTGAATTAGAAAGATATTTTTGTAACACCCATAAGACATATCCATGATTTTATATATATATATATATATATATATTTTAAAAAGAAAATATCATTAACTTACTTTTAAATATAAGTATTATGTTTATTTTAAATAATTAAAATTTTAAAATATGCTTGTTTCTAGAATTGATTCATGTGTCATCCTATAATAATTGGCATAAATATACTTGGAATTGTAACATAAATAAAAATTTTTGATGAATTTTTAAAATTTTTACACTTAACTAGTGTTTTCTTTTCATTTGATAACTAAAAAAATCAAAATCCCTCTTGAGAGACTTTGCTAAGATTCTTCTAAAAAATTTTTAACTACTACCTATATGATATTTAAGGATGAAGTGAGGACACGGATCAATGAATTAAAAGTCATATTGATGAAAAGAAAAAAATATATTTGTGTTTGCGGATATAATTTTTATTTGTAATTTTTTTAAAAAAAATAAATTGTAGATAGAACTTAAGTATAATTAAAGAAAAACTCTTAAAAAAATTTGTAAATATTTTGTGAATAAATTTGTTAAATGTATTTTTTAATTATTAATTTTTAGAAATAAAATTATTCAAAAAGTTTTTTTCTTCTATCTATACTTTATATTCCTTAAATTTTAAAATTAGTAATGGCATTTCAGTTTAAAATCAAATGGGCCCTTATTTTATTTTTTTGTAATCAGATTAAAAGTCTAATTTTTTTAATCAAATTAAAAGTCTAACTTTGTAATTAAAAAAATAATTAAATTAAGTCACGTTTACATTTTATTAAAAAAATATGGATATGCATCTCAAAAAATGGATGTTGCACTCAAACTTTATTAGACCAATCATTTTCTAAGTAATTCGAATCAATAAAGTCAAAAAAGTATTTAATAATATAAATTTTTAATAAAATTCATTCATTTTTTGATTAATATTCAATGTGTAGTAATTTTAACTCACAATATATAGTTGTATTTAAATATTATCATGTGAGATTGACTACAATACAATGGTGTACTGTTACATTCATTTTCGTTTTTTCTTTTATGTCAAATATTTTAAATTTTAAGTTTTTTGTTTAAAGTTTTGCATATTGCATTTTAAATTTCATATTTTAGTGTTTTAATTTTTATGTTATATGTTTCAAATTATACGTAAGAGTTTTTCAATTTTTTGCATAATATTTTAAATTTTATGTTGAAAAAAATAAATATAAAATTACATTCAATATATTATAGTGAAGACAAGAAATAATCCCTATATAAATATTTTTTGAAATAAAAAGAAATTGATTCCCTTAAAAGCCCCGTATCAATTTGTGTGGTCCTATTCTTTCGTAAAGTTGATGTCACGAGTCATGACCTTGTCTCACCATGTCAGGATAGGTTCTTAATAACTCATAATATGACCTAAAGTTTGATTGTGATATAATAATTTATAAATCTTGATATTACACTAAATGATTTCGCATAAACAATAGAAAAAATTTAAATTTTATAATTTTTTTACATATTGTAATATTCATGAAGGTAATTTAAAGTACATATCTTGCGTTATAAATTTTTCTATGTAAATTTAAATCTTTATTTTGATTAATAGAACAATAAAAATAAGTTTATCTCTCTTAACCGTTTTCTTTAATATAGTAATCTTAACTCATATAAAATAAAATTAAATAAAATTACAATTATAATCTCTTACAGGGTTAAAAAGATGATAAATTTTCTCAAACTTAAAAAAATACATCTTATTAACATGAAATTATTTTAAATTTTTTTTTTAATTTTGACCAAATAAATAATTAATAATTATCTATTTATCAAAACTAATATTCATAAATAATGTAAGATAATTAAATACGGTACTTAAACCAAATAATTATTTTACAGTTATTGAATTTAATTATGCTTTAGCTTGCTTTGTTTAAGAGCCATTTTAATTAAGCCTACAAGATTTGTATTACATTGCTGGAGGCGCTGCTGGTAAGTGCTTTCTCATGCAAGTTAATTAAGCTCTTTTGAAAGGCCTAGGCACGGGATCAGAGCCAAGTGGCTGAGCATACCTGTCACTCCTTAGTGAATATAGTAACTGCCTCACCACAGAACTCCAACAACTTCTTTCACCTCTATCCCACTAAATAAATAAATAAACATATATGTCCAAGAATTACTCTCTCTGTAAATATGGGAACAATGAAATCAAAACATGAAATAGACAGTTAATTTAAATGTATCATGAAATTGAAAATTAGAATTAGCTTAGACTAGTAAAACAATTATAATAATAATGGAGTCACTCTCAAACCATATTAAATACAACTTCTATAAAAGGCAATATCAATAATCGATCAGTATAATAGCATAAATCTTGTACGACTCTTAATGATAGAATACGCAACAACTTGGGGATTTCACTCCAAGTTAGTGGGTTGCGGCAAAAGAGCAAAAACGTATTGCTCTTGACGGATTGAGATTTGGGCATGGGTAGACAGCGCAGCGGACATCACTCAATCCCCTAAGACGCGTTGATGTCGTAGAAACACATTGTTGGTAGATGGAATCACCAACATACACGTGATAGAACCGTAACATTGCTTGGAGCGAGAAAAATGCAAACAGTGAATGAGTGTAATTGGAGTGCACAGCAGGCGGCTAAAGAAGAAGATGTGGGTGAGATCAATTGCAGACTATGAATTAAAAAGACTCAAGACAGTGGTACTTGTATCCAAAAAGACTATGAAAGATGTACTTATCTTACAAAAAAAAGTTATTATTTTAACGAGTAACAACATAAGATCAACCCCAATGGAATATGGTTGAATTTATGATTACTTCTTCTTTAATAAGTGAATTTAGAGAAAATTCAGTGAGTGAATATTTTAGAATACTATAGTTGTATTTTTTTTTCCTTTTAAAAAATTAAAAAAAAAATTTAAAAGATTTTATTTTTGTAAATATTATATATGTTTTTATTTATATATATAAAAAAAAAGAGAGAAAAAAAATAAAACTGTCCGTATTTTAGAAAACTTAAGGATAATGACTAATATTTTTAGTGCAAGCACAATGTTGTCACATAATCAAAATTTTTTTGTGAAAAATCTCATCATAAAAAGAATTTAAAAATTAAATTTTGATCAAATAATTTATTTTAAAAATTCATATAATAAAGTCAAACGAAATCAATATATATATTCACAAACACACACGTGCAAGATATATGAATTTATTATGAATTTATATATTACATTTATAATACAATTCTAAAATTCAGAATATTGATCACGAATATTTGTTCAGAGAATGTTTTTTCAATTAAAAATAAAATAGCAAAAGTTAATATCTACTCTTAAGTTTAGGTAATTTCTACTCTTCAAAGGAGATAAAATATACGGGGATTACCTTTGTGAGGAGAAATCTGCCCACAATATTTGGTGGATAGCTTATGTATGTCGAGTTAGAATAAGAAGTCGAAGTGATACCATACCAAATGAAATATTATAAATATATTGTATTATATTAATAATTAGCCAAAGTTTAAAGGGAAATCTCCCAAAATGATCACTTTCATAACTGGTCTTGCAAAATTGAACAAATTACTTTTGTCAACGAAATTATATTTTGACAAAATTGCCCCCGAGAACAAAAACTTAATAAATGTTATTGTTTCTTTTTTTTCCGTTCTTCCTTTTTCTCTTGGTGGCAGAAAACAAATCTCTCTAGATTCCCTTGGACAATGGACGGCGGCATCAACAAATCGGCAACGGCGACAATTGCGGTGACGAGGGATAAGATATATTCTATGGTTTTTGTTAAACAAATTAGTAAAACATTGTTGCACGTCAATGATTATGTAGTTTATTATATTTTGGTTGTGTGTGGTAGTTGTTTTGCTTGATATGTCTGAAAAATTGGAGAATATTGCCAAAAAAAAAAAAAAACCATAGTAACCGAAAATCAACAATGCATATTGTTTGTGATCCAAAACAAGTGCTTCGATCACACTTGCCAGATCAAAATCAAACCCTTGCGTATCCTTTCTCTATTGTAAATATTTTTGGCTCTATCTCTTATTTTAAAGAAATTAGGGACATTTTAAAATATTACATTTTATTTCGTAGGTTCCAAACTTTGAATATCTTTCATTTCGGTCCCCATATGTTGAACTTTAAATATCTTGCATTTTGGTCCCCAAGTTGCATTTTGGTCCCCAAGTTGAACTCTGAATATTTCATTCTGATCCCCGTATGTTGAACTTTTGAATGTCTTTGATTTTTGTTTAAATATCTTTCATTTTCATTTTGTCTTCATATGTTGAACTTTGAATATCTTTGATTTTGATTCTTGACCGTTAAAATTTGAATAACTTGCATTTTGGTCACCATTTGTTGAACTTTGATTGTCTATCATTTTGTTCCCCGTGTCTTGAACTTTGAATATCTCGCATTTGGTTCCCACATGTTGAGCTTTGAATATCGTGCATTTTGATCGCTTTATGTTGAACTTTGAATGTATTCCATTTGATCCTCTAATCTTGAATTTTGATTAAACTAATGTTTTACTTTATTTATAATTTGAATACTAACTTCTTATTGATTAAACAAGAAAAATTATTGAAGTGACAAAGAGATTGAAGATATATTGTTTGTTATATTGTAGTTCTCATAGTATAGTACCAAACATTGGCATGCCTTTTTTTATCATAGTGGTGGATGTATGACATATTTACTTATGTGGATGCGGGATACGTAGACGCAAAGCCCCCAAAAAGTAAACAAATTTACCTACCTATGCATTCGCTAAACTTCATGCTCTGGACTTTCCAAAATAATGTGATCAAAATGTATTTAATCACATTAAACACCCTTATTAACTTAATCATATTAAATCAATAACTCAAATCAAAATATAATCATATTCATACACAAAGAAAATGACCAAATTCATATTCAGTGACAATTATAAGCCAAAACACATTAATATGAATTTATATATAAAAAAATGACTAAAACCATATTTAGTGACAATCACATGTCGAAATGCATTAATATGAATTATATACAAAAAAAAAAAAAAATGACTAAAGTCATATTTAGTCACAATCACATGCCAAAACACATATATGCAGATTCATATATAAAGAATAATGTCTAGGTTTATTCTGTAACCTAACTCTAATATCACTGTAAGCAAACCAGTACATAAACATACAACAAAATTACAAAAAACAAAAAACAGTTTGCTTTTTAAGATACTTGCAATAAATCTTAGTATTATTATATGTATATATTTCAATACCATAAATGCATACATACATCAAATTAGATAATTTTTGTCAAATCACTAACATAAATTAATTGTCTTTGCGTATTTATGGTAACCACATGATCAAAAATTTAATCGAAGTGCTAACTTCTATAATTTGAGTGAATGATATTTTGTACGTTCTTTTTTTCTCAAAAATAAGGCTGTAAAAAATAAATTTTAAGCACATCCTTAAAAATATAAATATCACATATTTATATATTATGATTTTAGATTTTTAATTTTGACTTAAATTATTTGGTTTGACTTTTTTATAAAATTTAATTTATTTAATAAAGTAGGCACTAATAAATTTAGTCCAATCTTTACATAATAGGTTTTATCAAAATTAATACCCAAATAACTTACCAAATCATAAAGTCATTTAGGATTATATATATTATTCTCGTTTTTAATGTACAACCCAATAAATTCTCGTTACGTTAATAATAATATTAAAATATAATTTTAGTGTTACAAGTAATAAGTAATGTCAAACAACACATCATGACTACTTAAGTGACGAGAATGTCAGTGGTTTGATATCACTTTATTTATGATCAATGTTACAGTGTAATTCAATTTATTTGTCATAAATATTTTAATTGAACATGAGATATAAAATGTGTCATTCTCGTATAGTTTAATTTTATATTTCTTTAATATTATGGTAGATTTGTTTTATTAAATAAAGTCAATATTACATATTAACTTATTTGAGTATAACCATACATTTTTCAAAATCTAACTCAATCAAAAAGTTTAAGATATCACTCCCGTTATATAGGAGGGACAAATCATATTCTGATCCACATATTTTTTTACACGAGTTATGACATATTTGATTATTTTCTTTATAGTCTCTTTTATTATAGATGGCGTTTGAAAATATCAAAATATATCATTCTCTATATTAGGAACTATAGTGATCTGAAGTCCAAGGATCACATACACCATTGTTACTATGAGAATCATTTATGACACTTATATAATAATTCACGCAGCGTTCTTATAATTGGTTGGTCCAGTATATTAATTCACTAACTTGCACCTATGTGTTGACTTGATATATCATATTATAATATATATATATATATATGTTGTTATCAATCACTACACATTCTAGTCTCCATGCATTATTATTATTCTATTCATAATAATGCTTGAGTAGGAATATTTAAGAATAGTATTCAATTAATTAAATTTATTATTTTAAAGGCATTATTACATTTATTAAATATATAGATATGTAATAATAAAATAATTAAATAAAATATATAAATCAAAATATCATAATACAAATATACCAAACATTTAAAATACTATTAAATTTAGGACATATACCAATAAATAATATGTATTAACATGTAAGTTAAAATAAGCTGGCTAAAATGTGCTTGAATTTCTATCTTCAAAAACATGGTAATACAATAGTAATAATGCAGATGATTTTGTTGGATTTCTTGTAATCATTACATGTCTTGCATGGGTGACAAGATATGAAATAAAACAAAAATAGATGAAGCATATGTTTAACAACAAATGGATTTACAATACAACTTATTTGGTGAGCTATTGGTAGTATTATAGGTAGTATATCACTAACTTGGTTGCTTCCACTAGAAGAAACAAATAAATTTATAGTACAACTTATATTAGCATACAATGATACTTTCATAAAGAGGTTCTTTACCAATTATGCGATTTGCACTTATCAACATCAAAATATCCCTTTTCAGACAAATATGGCTCACATTATTTGTACTTAAAAATGTGTCAAGTTTAAAATCCTTTGTAATGACTGCCAATTATGCATGTCCATTGGACAAGTTTATACACTCTCTAAACTCACTTCTTATCAATAAGGTGTTGCATAACAAGCATAAAAAATCTCCATACTTGATATTTTCTTATACACACATTAAGTGGACTTTTACTTTGCCAATGTATTTTTCTTCTTTGTTTGATAACAATTTCCATGAGCTTCTGTAACGAATAATTATGGTAATAAGAGTAGCTATACTTATGTCATCAAAATACAATGGTACTTTTAAATAATGATATAGATAAAATACAAAAATTGTACTGAAAAAGAAGCATAAAACTAACTATATCAATAAGGAGCAAAGTGAAAGATTGTCAAACTTGAACTTTCCAAGAATGAAAGGCAATATTTTGAAAGTTAGGAACCAACCAATATTGATTTTCAAACTTTGATATTTTATAGGGGTGACAATTCTTAACACGACCCAACAAACTAATACAAATCCGATACAAATTTGAGAGTTTGAGTCGATATAAAATAACACGATTATTAAATAAATAAATATAATAAAATATAATTAATAATTGTATCGAGTTTGAGTTAAGAGTTTTTGACACAAAAATTCATTTGTGACATGTTAACTATTTAAGTAATTACAATATATTAACTTATTTATAATTTAATAACTTTATTTTATATTTTTTAAATAATTTAATTATATTTATTATATTTTAAAATATATTTAGTTATACTTAGAATAAATTTAATGAGTATTTGTGTATATAATATCATAAGTATTATAGAAATATATTTTATATATATATATATATATATTAAATATGTGATAAGATTATTAAACGTGCCAAATTTGAATTAATCATTATTTGATATGATACGAATATAACTTGACACGATAATTCGAATTAACATCCAACATGCAAGAAATTTGCAATTGAACATTTGAAGGTCAATTTACAAGATTTTCAAAGTTGGCATCACATGGTTTAAAATGAAAATTTAAAAAGTTTGTAACACAAAAACGAAAATGTGATAGTTTGAAATATTCTCAATTACCTTAAATTATGGAATAACACAAAACAAATTTTAAAAATATATCATTCATTATCCACGAGTTTAATTTTTATATAAATTTATGATTGAAACTAAGATTTTCAACCTCACGTTAGAATCACACTTTATGGTCAAAATCAAAATTTTAATCGTAAAAATGTGATAAAATATAAAATTAAATCACATTTTATTTTAATCAAAACCTTAGTTTTGACCACACAACTCATTCATATTTTTTTAATTTTTTGACTATTTTCTTTATTTTTCAAGTATACTAGTAATATATGCACCTATATTGTATTTTGATAAGACAATTTGATTTGGAGAGAAAAATTAAAAAGTTTCAATCATAATTTATTTTGTTTCAAGTAAAATGAAAGAGAAATAAGAGATTTGTTATGTTTTTATTTTTAGGAATATTTTTAATCAAAATTATTTTTTTTGTTCAATTTAGTAAAAATAAAAGTGACCTATTTATTTTTGTAAAATCATGTACAAAAGTGGTCATTTCAAAAATTTTCAAAGACAAATTCATAAGAAAAAATATGTTCTCTTGACTCATGTATCTTCAGAGAATTAAACCAACAAAATGCAGAGAGCTGCGACAATAAGACGAAAGCTCCAATCTCTCCATCACTACCACTACCACTACCACTACAACATCAAAACCCTCAACACAGCCAAACATCCACTACTCTTGGCCCGCACACTCTCATCAGCATCATCTTCTTCTTCATCCGCTTCTGATGCCGAAATCCGCAAGTATCTGGGTTACACGGCGCTTTTCCTCTTCTGCGGCGCCGCTACGTACTATTCCTTCCCATTTTCTGAAACTGCCAAACACAAAAAGGCCCAAATCTTCCGATACGCCCCCTTGCCCGAAGATCTTCACACCGTCTCCAACTGGAGCGGCACGCACGAGGTGCAGACTCGCAACTTCCATCAGCCAGAGAGCATTCAGGAGTTGGAGAAGTTGGTGAAGGAAGCGAATGAGAAGCGGACCAAGATCCGGCCTGTCGGGTCCGGGCTCTCTCCTAATGGGATCGGGCTGGCTCGGACTGGAATGGTCAATTTGGCCTTGATGGATAAGGTTTTGGAGGTAGATAAGGAGAAGAAGAGAGTAAGGGTGCAGGCTGGAATCAGAGTGCAGGAGTTGGTGGATGAGATTAAACAATATGGACTTACGCTTCAAAATTTTGCTTCCATTCGAGAGCAGCAAATCGGTGGCATTGTTCAGGTTATTTTCTTTTTCCTTTTTGGGTCTGTTTTATAACTTAAAGTTTTTAGCTTGAAATGGCATTTGCTATAAAGTAAGCCATAAACCTATGATATTTTCGAGCTATGGATGTAGCAGTGCTTTATCATGAGCTGCATATATATCTTTCCATTTTGATGTCATTGAACAATTATGGAGTGATCGATTTTGGGATATGTTAGGGATTGAGGTGTTGTGGCTGTTAATTTACGGCTACTATAGGATGGAATCATTAGACGTCAAGTATAACGAAGAAGCTGAGTGGTAAACATTAGGTACACAATTTAGTTGCTGTGGTTAGCAGTCCCAAACATACCCTTAGTTGGTCTGCAGTGGTTGAAAATGCTGTCCTTAATGTTCGTTACACTTCAGACTTATAATAACCTTTGCTTTCTTTCCTTCATTCTAGCTGTTTAAATGTTGTGAAAGAATTTATTTTCTGAAATGAATATGATATCTATAGAATTCAGAATATAATAGTTGAAACCTATGATATTTGTAGAATTCAGAATATGATAGTTGAAACCTTTTTCAGGGCAGTAATAGTTCTGTGGGACTGGTTAGTAGACTGAAGTCTAAAAATTATATTTGATACATGCCATTTCTAGTTTTTTGAAAGAATGAAGTGAAATACATTTAAAACAAAGAAAGAACACCGTAAATTCAACATTTAGCTGGGAATTATTGAGATGTAATCTACTGTTATGTTTTGCTTTATAATTTAGATCTGATTTTTGGCTTTGTGTCTATTGTGTCTTAGGTTGGTGCGCATGGTACAGGTGCAAAATTACCTCCTATTGATGAGCAGGTCATCAGCATGAAATTGGTCACTCCTGCCAAAGGAACAATAGAGGTTTCAAAAGAGAAAGATCCGAAACTTTTTTATCTAGCACGTTGTGGTCTTGGAGGCCTCGGAGTGGTTACTGAAGTCACTCTTCAGTGTGTTGAGAGACAAGAGCTTGTAGAGCACACAACTGTCTCAAACATAAAAGAGATCAAGAAAAACCACAAGTAATAATTTGTTCCTTCTATCATTTATCTTCTATTCTGACCAATCTAGGATCCTTGTAACAAAATATTTATTGAATCTGCAAGTAGATCATTGACCTAGAACTTATTGCATCCTTCCAAGGTTATTATGTTGTGAATAATTTGGACAATTTTAGGGCATTTTCTTTCACCATGATTTATTATTTATTGCAGGCTAAGACTGGGGGATCCAGAACAAAGTATATATATTGATCTATCAGATAACAAAAAAAATATATTCCTGTGTGGTATATTAAAATGAGCCTTATTTATGGGTTATGTGTGCACTACATGCATTTTCTGTTCAGTTTTAGTGCTTCACTATTTATAGCTTAGTGATGAGCTTGAAGTGAAAGATGCTTTATAGTACTGTAGTGTGAGATCAAATAACAATAGATGGAGGGTTTTTTTGGTTCTCAAATACTAAAAAATTCTCAGTTTCTATTTGCAGGAAATTGCTATCTGAGAATAAGCATGTGAAGTACCTTCATATTCCTTATACTGACACTGTTGTGGTTGTGAGGTGCAATCCCATTTCAAAATGGAAAGGTCCACCCAAATTCAAAGCCAAATATACACCAGAGGAAGCTATACAGCATTTTAGAGACCTGTACAGAGAGTCTCTCACAAAGTACAGGTACAGCTGTTGTCTCTAGCTATTCATTTTAATTGTTCAGTTTGGGGCACAAGGAAGCTAACTAGTGACATTAACATTTTTTCGGCACATAAAAACTTGGATGAGATCATTGGGGCTTTGGGTTAATTTTATGTGTAGCTTGCTTTTTTGGTTTAGGGAGGGATAGAGACTCAATGGGGTTCATGGATCGGTTTTGTACAAATCGTTGCGCTCCCCTTTTGTTCTCTATATTTATCTTTCTGGATACTGGACTCATTTCTGTTATTCTTATCTTTTCTAGTTAATTTAATAATTCTTAGTTTCCTTGAAAGAAAAGAAAATAAAGGGTTAAAGATCAGATGGGCGCTAAACATTTTGTCTCTCTCCTCATGCCCACTAATTCTTTATTCTTTTTTTTTTTTTGGGGGTTTTAAGGTTTCCCTTTCCTTTTATCATCTTCAAATTGCTTATAGTGGCCTTCTGATAGTAAAATGAGATATTGCTTTTGAATTACTTGAAAACTTGTCCGGCTTCATATCAAAGGATTCAAAATTGTCAATATTGTCAAAATAAATGGTTTCATACTTACAGCTTGTTTCTTTCCTCTTTTTATTTTTTATTTTTAATCTTTCTTTACTCTATTCACTATCACCATATCTATATTTTGTTGTCCTATAAATATATGTGAGGCTCTGGTTTAGTTGAGATCAAAATTAGCTTCAGTCAAGATCTGCTTGCCTGGGATTCGATCAAACAATGAATAGGTCAAGTAGTTAAACCCAAATTCAGCCGAAAGAACAAGAATCAAGCCACCATGATAAAATTTTCAATCAAAAAGAAAATTCTTCTGACATGAACACATGCGATCATATTAATAAAAAGGTGAGCTGATATTCTCCAATTTTGATTATTTTTGAGGATTGGATGGAGGAAAGTCAATTTTAGGTCCTAGGATGCCATATGTATCTGTTTATTCCAAGCCAGTGGTAGCTACTAATTGGAAATTCCCAGTTACATTGGCTCTATATTTTGATTGTTTATGGTCTTGCTTGTCCATTTTGTGCTTGCTTAACTACTTTTATAACCTGAATTTCTTTTTTCATCTTTTACTTATTTGACCACTTTACTGCTTGCTTTTGTGATTGCAGAGCTAATGAAATCACAGCTAACTCTCCTGACAACACTGAACCAGAAATAAATGAACTTTCATTTACAGAGTTGAGAGATAAACTACTTGCACTTGATCCTCTTAACAAAGAACATGTCATAAAAGTCAATCAAGCTGAGGCTGAGTTCTGGAGGAAGTCAGAAGGATACAGAGTGGGATGGTCTGATGAAATTTTAGGCTTTGATTGTGGTGGGCATCAGTGGGTGTCAGAAACTTGCTTTCCTGCTGGAACCCTTTCCAAACCAAGCATGAAAGACCTTGAATACATGGAAGAGCTAAAGAAGCTTATAGAGAAGGAAGATATACCTTCTCCTGCTCCTATAGAGCAGCGCTGGACAGCACGGAGTCAGAGCCTCATGAGCCCAGCTTATAGCTCAGCCGAGGATGACATATTCTCATGGGTAATTTCTGCTACAATTTTTTAATTTTGTTTTATATTTGGTATTTTATATGTTATATATTTTGAGGCTGTTCTTTCTTCCATTTTTTTGTTCCCTTGGAATTATTTTATATGAAATGGGGCTAGGTGTCATGCTGTCTTGCTTTTTTCTTCAATCCCTTGTTTCCTTTTTCCCAAGAGTTCTTGTAAATGGAGGATTTTGTAGTGCGAGATTGGGGGTCAAATATAGTTTGTAAAGTTGTTTCCTTGCTGCAAGTGCAGGGTTTTATTTTAGACTTAATTTTAGAACCGGATGCTTCAATTTGATTTTTAGCTCTTCTGAAATATGAACTAATTTGTTGACCAACTTCTGAATAATATTCAATTCATAAAATTGTTTACATTTAATCAGGGCAGAAAAAACTCTAAATTCTATCAAGCATTATTAACACCAGTCGATTCCATTTTGTTCATCTATGCAGTGCAATCACCTAACTTGTAGATCCCTGGTTTTGGCTTATGAGACTTACAAGGATATTCAAGCCTACAATAAGGGCATCTTTCCCTGTTCCCACAATTTACATTCTGCTATAGTTGTTGATTTGTGCTTAATGGTTGCCATAGTTGTGGATTTTGATTGGTGGCTAACTCTACAGAAAATTATGTGAACTGTTTGGAATGCTTGTATTAAACCTAGTTTTGATTCTGTATCAGGTTGGTATAATTATGTACCTTCCCACAATGGATGCTCGCCAGAGAAAGGAAATAACAGAAGAATTCTTCCATTACAGGCATCTGGCTCAATCACAGTTATGGGATCAATACTCTGCTTATGAGCACTGGGCTAAGATTGAGGTATCTACTAAATCTTGCATATTCTCTTTTTACTTCTCTTTTATAAATCTTGAATCAGAATAAGTGATCTTGTACGGTTTGGAATGTTTTGAAAATTTGTTTCTATATTCTATTCACAATGTAAAATTCTAGATGCTCGTAAAATTCAATTTGAAATTTCTAACATTTTGATGTAATTCCAAATTTTGATGTGTTCTTATTCTAGAATCAAGTGGAGTTAAACAAGAAACCATACCTTGAAATTGTTCTGGGTTTCATATGTGAACAGACTAGTATATGAGTTCTTTCTTTGTGTCAGATTATTAAGTAATTCTTGTATGATTCTTTTCATGAATTGTACCACTATAATTCCCTCAAAATCTTGAGCAAAATTGGTACTCTAAAAATCTACAATGTTGTTTTTTTTTTTCCGTCCTAGTACTTTAACTAAACCTCCATAAATTATGTCCAGATTCCAAAGGACAAAGATGAGCTTGTAGCTCTACAAGAAAGGCTAAGAAAGCATTTTCCAGTGGATTCTTACAATAAAGCACGAAAGGAGTTGGACCCCAACAGAATTCTGTCTAATGGAATCCTAGAAAAGCTCTTCCCTTTATCGGATACCATCTGAGAGGTATTCCAGGCTGGTTAGTCCTTTCTTTATATCTTGTCAAATTTAAAGTTGTATGCATTGGTTTCTTTTAATTGTCAATGGAGAAGTTTGTTGTATTATTAAGAAGCATAATAAAGTCTTGAAAAGATCTTGGCTATATGTGAATTGAGAGAAATGACAGGATATAAAGATTCATGTTGTACTAAGAGATTACTGTGCAAAATAAAGTGCTTAATTTATTGCCTCTCTTCATTATCATTGGATATTTAAGTTACAGCAGCTAATTTATTGGAAGTGACAGAAGGGATCAGGAAAAATCATGAGCTTGAAACTTGTGTTTTTTTTTTCAAATTTATTTTTGCATGAATATTATCTTGAATCTCGATGGGTGATTTGAAACTGTAAGGTCTTATTTTATGTCAATGCATAGTTTGTTGGCGAATTTTTATTGAGTACACATTAGTTGGTTCATGATATTCTTGTCTGTATATGTTGAGGATTCTTGTATTCTTTAGGGAAAGCTGTAACTTGATGAAAGAACGAGGACAGTAAAAATGGAAGAATAGGAGCAATTTATGACTTTGAGTAGAATTAGACCAAAGGTTGGGTTATTTTGCGTCCAATGAATGGTTCAATAGTGACATTGTAATTTGGGAGCATTAAATTGGTCCTGCATTGCCAGAAATTTTAATCCCTGCCAAGAGGAGCCACTAGTTGAAGAAGAGAATCCAATATCACTTCAATTTACAATATTTCAGCAATCTTTGAACATTGTTAAAGAAGAGACTATAAGCAATCAGTCCAATATGATGTCAATTGATAATGGTAGTTAAATACTAGGACTAAAATTGCAGATAGCATCGACCCTAATATCACCTATATGTAACAATGTTTTGTAAGAATGTGTTAATGTACCACCATTTCTATTAAAGTATTGTAGCAAGTACAAATTTTTAGTAGGAACCAGAGAAAGTTTTAAAGTTGTCGGTCAATTACACAAGGCGGCAGTAGGAATTTTTTTATGCGTTGGGCGAGAGCATAGGTCAAAATGAAATATATTTGCTCAAATCCTCTTTTATCTTTTTCTTCGTTCTCGTAATGGATTGCTGCCGAGCAATTCGTTGTGGCTAGTATTTGTTATTATATCATATTTAAGCCTTTAAACAAAACTAGGTAGTTCATGGAATATGTTTCTATGCGCTGAATATGCTTCAATTGGTTGTCTCAGTCTCAGTAAATAAAAGATCAGCAGATACATTTCAAATTCGAATACTTGTAAAACGCAGTAGGGATTTAAAAAGAAATACAAAATAGCTTCAGTTAATTTCAAGCATGCAGTTTAATAGACTGTTCTACGCAGTCTACTGTATTTTATTACAGCAATCAACATATGATCGAACAAGTGTACATACATACAGGCGAAGCTATAGATGTATATGTATATATTTCAGGATCATGATTCAGAAGCAAGCTTCACGGATCCAACAGCAGCAAAGAGCGAAGAGACTGCACCAGTAACATAAAAAACAATATCAAACTTTGATGCATCTTGGGGTAGAGTTACAACGTTTTAAGGATATTTGTATTTGCAGCGAAGAGACCGAGAGAAGAACATTCTTGACTTACCATCCTTCAATGAAGCCACGGTCTCCTTTCTTCTTTGTCTGAGTCTGAGGCCAGAACTTCTTTGGTTTTCCCGTGGTAGGATTATCAGTAGCAGTGGGATATTCTTCAAACAAATAAACAAAATTAAACTTTGTTTGCTTCTAAAATGAGAACAGAAGTTAGAAAATACGCAAACTCAAGCAGAAGAAGAGCTTTCTTCAGCGTATATATCGGTTGTAAACCTGCTGATGGTTGATTGTTTCTGTCTCTGACTTCGCCATTTTGGATTTGCTACAGATTGATTTGATAGCGCACAAACTGTGATATTGTTGAATTAACCCTTAAGCAAATTAATTTTGCTGCAATGGCGAAAGCTCTACCATCCCAGTGTTAATATACATGCAGTTGTGTTTGAATTCCATACTGGATTATTATGTAAAGGCAGTTTAGTTGTCACCCCCCTACTAATTAGCTTCTAAAGTTTGCTTTTACAGGGGGCGGCAATAAAAAATTTGTAAAGATAAATAGAAATGTTTCTCTTTTGAACTATGATTCTCCTGTGATTTAAACTTAGCTTTCGGTTGATCTTTACGTTATCGTGTGATCATGCTCTGAACTCGGCAATTTGTTCCGGCTAGATTCTCTTAAAAGAAAAAGATTGGTAAGATGAAAAAGTGAAGCTTTTAAAACTGGGATGCCTGCAAGTGTTAAATTAATTTGAAGCTCAGAATAATTAAAGAGAATAAAGGAACCGAGCAAGTGAACAGAAGAAAAGGGTTGATTTTGATTCTTTACTTACTCGGGGAGGAGAATAAATTAAGAGATAAGAATGAGAGAAAAAAAAAATGTTTGGAAGATCATTTCTACACGTAGGTTTACAACTTCTTTATCCTAAGAACATATGCTTTGGGTTCCAATTTCCATGGTTGCATGTCAAAAGGGAAAACACACCGAAGTAACACGGTTTTGACTATTTTGCAAATCACTTCGTACGTGTTCAAACCAGGATTTCGTTATAGTGCAACGTCATCGATAACGAAAGCTAGTTTATCTAAATTAGTGTTGAATCATGTCTCTTATTATGATCCAGAAAGAATAAATCTTGTTTGCTATGCCTTTCTTTGCGTATTATGGTATATCATCACTCAGAACTTTGGGCATTTCAGTTGAGTTGATTTTGAATTTGATATGTGTCACATGCTTAAACATATTTTACAAAATCAATAAACAACATTAGAGTTGGGAGATGTAAGATTTATTTATGTTAAATTTTATCAACTTTGATTAATATTCACTAATTAATTAAGTCAAGTAAATAATAATATAGAATAAATAAAGCAGACTATCAAATTTTAACATGGCTCAAAATTTTCAATCTTATATGCACAAGTCCATGCCTAGAAAAAAACAATCAATTGTAAAAAATAATAATTATAAGTACTAATAAATTTAAACAAAATAAAAATTTTTTCTTATATTTGTTGTTGTAGTCTTAAATTTTTTTAACTAAACTTATTCAGCGAGATCCCCTTATCTCAATGCGTTAAACTCTATTTGACTTAATTCAACAAGATTCCTAGTTAATTGTTATTGAACTCTCTTTAACAAACGTAAGTCTTCTCTTAAAAAATCAACAAAAAAAAATTTAACAAACACTTGGAAGTTCACTTTTTAAATTTATAAAATTAGATATTATATACTTATACTATTAATCAAGTTTTTTTTTTAGACCACAAGAATAACATAAAAACAACTTGAAATACAAAAGAAACAAAGATAATGCGAACTCTTTCTTTGGCATTCTCTACAGCTCACTCTCTTGGTTACTACATAAAACAAATATATATATATATATATATACATATATACATATACACATATGTATGTGTATATATATATATATATATATATATATAGCAAAATCATTGTCCTAGTTTGTGTGTAAATTTGTTTATTAAATAAATAAGGAATGTAACTTCTAAATTAAGAAGAATTTTTTTTTTAAAATAGAATTATTCTTCTTCTTTTTTTTTTAATTCATAGAATACATTCCTATATAAGGTCCTCAATTAATAATAAATATCAATATTTATAATATAATTAGGAAAACTTAAAATCTTTTTGTATGTAAAAATTATAAAAACATCGATAAATAGTAACGCATTTAATGAATAGCTAACATACATGTTTCAACATGATAATTAAACATAATTTTTTAAAGAATGCCAATAATATAAAACTTAAACAATCTTTCTCTTTAGCATTTTCTTAACAAAATATTTTCACAACCATGCATTAAGAGGATTCAACTCAAACTAATCAAATTATGAAAACATATAACATAAAAAAAAATAGCTACTCCCCCTTAATTTAATGCCCTATAAAAATATATTACTCCCCTTAAATGTGCAAATAATATAGTCCAAAAATACAAATACTCCCCTTAAATATATATACTCCCCATTTTTGCCACAATATGACATAACTGCAAACAAATTACTCAAATAGAAAACAGAAATACAGTTCAATCCATACCAAAATCCACAACATAAAATTATAATCCAAGCTAAATAAAATATCAAGCAACTAATATAATCTAATCAGACACAAGGTCAAATAGAAAATTTAGCAAAGATAAAAAAAAAAAATTTCAATTTAGTCGCTGCATAGCAAGGAAAAATAGGTTAGTAGATACAGGCGGAGCGACGTAATGGTGTAAAGAAACAACTTAACGCCTCTTGGTGGAATGAGGCTAAGATTCAATAGAAGTCTGCTATTGAGAATCTTCCAATGGAGTATCATTTGTTGTAACTGTTATTATTGAAACAATATTTGTTTTTGGCACTAGAGTTAGGGTAAGAATGTAAGTTAAAGTAGAAGGAGTAGGAATAGACTTTAAAGATTGAGCTAGTGAAGTTGAAGGAGTGGAAAGTATCTGTGATAGCAAAAAATGTTTAATTTGGGATAGGTGTTGTATAGTATCAATATGCTGCTCAATAAAAGTTTGTTACTTAGTTGTAATCTATTTAAGTTTTTTCTCCACCATTTTTCTCCAAGCATGATCAATAGTGTTAGAATGTGAACTTGATGTTAATAGAGGCAACTAAGATTGATCTTGTGTTGGTATACGAGTTTGCAAAAATTTCCTTGACAGGTCTAAGATGCGAGGAACAACTAATAAATTTTTAGACTTAGTTTTGATGTTATACTGGTTCGTGAGTAGTTCATAAATCAAGGAAGGAAATAATAAAGCATTCTTCGTATTATTGCTACCAGCAACTACTCAAGGTTGGGAAAAATTGTCTTATAATTTAAAATTGGTGACCAATATGTAATAACTATAGAGTGCAAGGCAAAAAAGAAAGTAATCAAGGAAAAGGCTCTCACATTTGTCTTAATTGGCCATGTCATGGAAGTATCAGTCATTTCAGAAGCTAAAACACCATCAGTTTTAGGAGGCATACTTATCAAAAACTCTTTATCAAAATCATCACAACCAAATACTCATTAATCATACTAGTAGAGAAATCAAACAAATGTCTTCTAACATAAACCTTGGGATGTCATGGAAAGTATCTAAATCCAATTTCAGTTGAAAGATTGGCATAGAATTCGTAAATAATAGCCTTAATATATTCAAACACCTTAGATACGCTCGCTAAAAATTTACCTTTCATCAGGACATCAATTACACCATAGTCCTTAAATTGTTCTAATTGTAGCATCCTTTCACCAATTAATTTTCTTCCAATCATGGCCAAACACAAGTTTTTCTTATTTTTGATGAAAAATCGATTAGAATAGGCATTAGATACGTCAATGTCAGAATAAAAAAGTACCTTTTTTTCCTTTTTATTTCGAAACAAAAAGTGCTTTCGAAGTACTTGGTGTGGTTCTTAATTTTGCTTGAACATCTATTGTTGGCTCTAGCGATGCCATGATAGGAGATGAAGGTGTTGTATTATCCCGACTCTCATCATCATCATGACCCTCTGATGATCTAAGTTCAGATGATGAAATCGATTGAGAAGGAGTTGTAGCCCTAACTTTTTTCTTTTTCTTTTGACAAGATGAGGTAAAATTGTGCATTTTTTGAATGTTAAGTTGAGATTAGTCAATGTATGTTTTTTTTAATCATAATTGAATGACAAAACATTAAAGGAAGTGAGTTTATGGCTAGGAATTTGAGAGAATTCCTTGAATTGAAATGGTAATTTCTTAAGTGCCGCTTGAGTTTTCTTAATCGTATTTTTGGTCAATAGCGGAAGAGACTCACTAGTATTGGCTTTTGTCATTTGAAGCTCTTTGATTTTAGAAAGTTGTTGTAGGTTTTTACCATTGTACTCACAGCAAGAAATATAAACATAGAGAAAGAAGACAAAGTAAGCGTTAGGTCAAAATAATAATGACAAGCCAAAAATCAAATTTAAGTAAGTATTTATCATTGTTTGCATTAAGGTTCAAAAAATTCACAAATAGAACATTTAATTAGCCACAAAAATAAATTCAGATTTGGCCCATAAATTAAAATTTTTTGCATAAGTTAGCCCACCAAAAATTAAAGAAAATAAAGAAATTAAAATGCAAGAAGAATTTAACTCCCAAAAAAGAAATTGAAACATGTAGCATGATTTTCTATATTTTTTTTAATTCAAAATGCATGATTAATCATTATTAAGAGTTTTAGAATTTCACACCATTAATAGACACACATATATCTTGAATCGTATATGTGTGTTCATAATTTTTTCTTTAATTTTATCGATGTCAACAATTTAAATCTAAAACATCATATAAGAGAGTCAAACTAGTGGTATCATCTTGATCTCAATTTTATTAACAGCATACATGTGAATCAGTAGTACATATTTTCTTGTTATAACCTTCTCTTTCATTCCTTCATTTTTTTTTAATTTTTTAAAATCAGTAGCTTTCGTTCTATCATTAAGGCAGCTCTTTTTTATGGTAGATTGTCATCTACATATTAGTGATACACAGGCCTGATTATTCTTGGATAACTTCAAACAACAATGTAGGTACCTTTTTCTGATTATAAAGTATGCTCAAAATTCTTTTTTGATTTTTTTTAAAGATAAAAATCTAGGTAAGCAATCATGCTTAAACCAATATTTTATTCCACAATTGCATGAATAAAAAATAATCAATTCCAAACCAAGAGTTCAATCATTTATGTGTATAAGAGTCAATTCAAGATTTGTTTAATCTATGTCATAGTATGAAATGTTCGAACTCATATATTGATAGTTAAATACTAAATTGACAAATTTAAATAATGCAACATAATTATGCACTTTGCACACATTCAAGACACTTTTAGAGCAAAATCATATCGAACATAACCCTAAGACTTTGTGTAATGAATCAAATCTAGATATATCAAGAGATTTGGTAAAAATATCAATAAGTTGATCATTCGTATTTACATTCTTTAGGGTGACAATCTTAATTTTTACTAAATCTCTTATAAAGTGATGTTTAATGTTAATATATTTTGTTCTAGAATGTTTCATAGGATTTTTAGAAATGTTTATGGTACTTCAGTTATAATGAATAGTTAAAAGATCTCAAACAATATTGTAATGTTCAAATATTTGTTTCATAAGTTATGCATAATAGCTTTTTGCTTCGATGTACTCAGCCTCCGCAATGGATAGGGAGATTGATTTTTTCTTCTTGCTGTACCACGAAACTAAGTTAGTTTTGAGAAAGAAATAGCCTTCAATGTTACTCTTTCAATCATTTGCATTTCTTGCCTAATAAGCATCATTATTGCCAACAAAATTAGGGTTAATGTCTCTTGAAAACCAATCACTATTTTCACTAATCTCATCTACATAATAAATAAGTCTCTTCACAATGTATAAATGTGACACTTTAGGATATATTTGGAATTTTGCACACACCCTTATACTAAAGCTAATATTCAAGGGGCTCGTGGTTAAATACAACAAATTATTAATCATGCTCCTATACAAACTAGAAGTAACATTTAAACTCACCATCATCTTTTTGACAATCTTACA
The DNA here is from genome assembly GCA_032402905.1 of Khaya senegalensis. Lineage (NCBI taxonomy): Eukaryota > Viridiplantae > Streptophyta > Magnoliopsida > Sapindales > Meliaceae > Khaya > Khaya senegalensis. The sequence goes on along the minus strand of CP135558.1, from coordinate 1,099,360 downwards.
TTAGTTCCTTTGGGTGTCTTCAAGTGTTTGTCATTTATTAACCCAAACTTGCTCACTAGATTTTTGTGATATTTACTTTGAGTGATAAAGATTTCATCCTTCAGTTGTTTAACCTGTAAATTAGAAAATATGCCAATTCACCAACCAAACTCATCTCAAATTCATTTATTATTTGGTTTACAAATTTTTACACCTTAGTCTTAGAAGTGGAGCAAAAAGCTGTTAGTATATGTTCTAAATTCAATAGTATTTTTTTTTTGGATATTTAGCACATTTATTTTTTATGTATTATGATATTGTCGATTTATATTGTGTGTATATATATATATATATTATTTGTTATTTTATTATTACATATCAATATGTTTAATAAATGAAATAATACTTTTAAAATAATATATTCAATTAATTGAATACTATTATTAAAGGTACTTAGTTAAATATTATTGTGAATAGGACAATAATAATACATAAAGACTAGTATATGTAGTGACTGATGATAAAATATGTGTTATGATATGAGATATCAAGTTAACATATGGGTACAAGTTAGTGAATTAATGTACTGGACTGACCCACTATATAATATTATATTAATCATTGTACGAGTGTTATAAGTGATTCTCATAGTGCCAATGATGTATGTGATTCTTGAATTTGAGATTACCATAGTTTTCAACATTGAGAATGACATCTTTTTAAATATTTTCAAATGTTATTTATAACGAGATAGATTGTAAAAAAAAATCAAATATATCATGACTCGTGTAGAGGGATGTGTTTGACCAAGGTAGAATTTGTCCATCCTATATAATGGGAGTGATATCTTAGGCCTTTTAATTGAGTGAGACAATAAAAATGTATGGCCATTCATAAAATAAAGTCGATATAGAATGTTGATTTTATTTAATAGAATAAATCTATTCAGGATATTAAAAAAATATAAAATTAAGCTATACGAAGATGATACATTTCATAACTTGTGTTCAATTGAAATATTTAGAATAAAGGGATTGAATTACACGGTAACATTAGTTACGGATAAAGTGATGTTGAACCACTGATATTCTTATCACTTGGATAGTTGTGATATATTATTAGACACCGCTCATTATTTATAACATCAAAATTAAATTTTAGTATTACTGCCAATATTATAATAATCTATTGAATCACACATTAAAATTGGAAATAATAGTGATGTTAATTCATAAAGATAAATATATAAATACACATACACACACACACACACACACACACACACACACAATCTTAGATGTATCTAAGATTTGTTGAACTATTTAGGTATTAAATTTGACTAAACCCATAATATAAATATTGAACTAAATTTTATTAGTACATACTTGATTAAATAAATTGAGTTTTAAAAGAAAACCCAATCTAATAGTTTAAGTTTAAACCAAAACTTTAAAATTGTATCATAAATATATAATATTTGTGTTTTATAGAAAAACAATTGACACTTAAGAAAATAGAAGTTAGCATTCCAAATTTATTCTCGATCGTATGCATACTATAGATATGCAAATCCATTCAATTTGTGTTTGTGGTTTGACAAATCGTCTAATATAGTGGTATGTACAAATCTATTACATTGTATTTATATACATATGTAATACCCTGGATTTTCACATAGATCTTGAAAAGCAAATAGCTTTTTTGTATTTTTTGCTACATGTATGTACTAGTTTGCTTGCAAAAATAATGTTATCAATATAAATTTGAATGGTTATAATCCAATAATTAAAATTTTTGATGAATATTATTTTATTAACTCCCTCTCTTTTATACCATTTTTCACACAATAACTTAGATAACCTCTTATATCATGTCTTTGGAGCTTATTTTAACCCATATAATGCCCTCTTAAGTTTATAAACGTAATTAGAAAATTCAAAGTCTGCAAAACCTTTGGGTTGTTTTACATAAACGTTCTCATTCAACAAAACCATTCAAAAATGCACTTTTTACATTCATTTGAAATAATTTAAAGTTTAGAATAAATGAAATAGCAAGAAGTAATCTATTTAATTCTAACCTAGTCACTAGAACAAAAGTCTCATTAAAATCAATTTTCTCAATTTGTATATCTTTGGACAATTAACCTAATTTTATTTCTCACCATGTTGCCAAATTTATCAGTTTTATTCTTGAAAATCCATTTTGTTTTAATCACGATAATGTGCTTAAGTAGTAATGTTCATACATCATTTCTCACAAGTTGTTTTAACTTTCTTGCATAGCATGTATCTAAGATTTTTTTGATAAATCTTCCTTGACATTTTTTTATGTTTAATTAAAGAGATGTAAAAGACATATTTGGCAATGTGAACATAGCTCTTTCATGTTACCATGCTTTCAACTTGTTTTGTTGCAGCACAATCTTCTGTTTCTGTTGTAGCATTCAAACAGTCTGATTTTTTATGCTTCTTGTTGTTTTGCTGTTCTTTCTAGACTTTTTCTTGATTTTCATTGTGATTCCAATGACTTTTTCGTCCTTTGAGTAATCTTTAAAGTCATCAATAACTATGTTTGTCAATTCCATAATAGTTTAAGTTATCATGTTATACATATAATATGCTTGACTATTAAGAGAACATTAAAGAAAGACACCTTCATCTTCTTTAAAATCAAATTTACCTTGTTTTTCTTGGTCATTCAAAATATAACACATGCTTTCAAAAATGTGAAAATAATTCAAGTTACATTTCTTATCTTTTCAAAGTTCATATAGAGTTTTACCAATGCTTGGACGTAAGTATAATTTGTTAGTGGTATAGCATGCAATGCTTATTACTTTAGCCCACAACCTCTTGGTTAGTTTCTTAACATTCAACATAACAAGAGCCATTTCCTGCAAAGTCTTACTTTTTCTTTCTACAACAACATTATGTTTAGGAGTTTTAAGTGCAGAGATTTCATGTGAAATTTTAAATTTATCACAAAAATTAGCAAATCTAGTGTTTTCAAATTCTTTTCCATGATCATTTCTTATTTTTATTATTTTCTTAATTTTGTAATCTTTGTTATTTGCTAATTTAACACACAAATTTTTGAATACATAAAAAGTATCTAATCTCTTTCAAATAAAATCAATCCACATATATCTAGAAAAATCATTTACACATACAAAAATATATCTCTTACCTCTAATACTTTTAACTTGAATCGGACCCATAAGATCCATATAAAATAATTATAGTACCTTTGTTACAATCATATGTTGTACCACTTTATATTGCGACTTGAGCTGTTTTGGAAGCTAACATGGACCACATGTTTTATGTTATTATTTCTTAAGCGTTAGAATCCTACACATAGCACATGCCTTCACAATTTTAATCAAATTTTTATAATTCAAATTATGAAGTTTTTGATGCAACATTTTTATGTCATCATAATCAATTTTGTAATATGTGAGTAGATGTGTCAAAATGTAAGGATTATTAGAAGATTTAATTTCTTCTGAAATACAATTGTAAAATTTATCAAATACTTAACACTTTTCATGTATAAATTTTACGCAAAAATTATTGTCATAAATTGGATTAAGTTAATCGAATTTACTTTAAAATTTTTCACATGAAACACATTTTTCAGTTTTGGGAACCCTTTTTACATCAAGTGTTCATTATTCAATAATTTGTCTTGTGGCACCATTTCCAAATGTTACATGTCCTTTGAAGTGCCTTTCATAATTCACTAAGCTTTCATAATTTCTTATTATATGCTTAAAGCATCTATAGTCAAAATATCAAGTGTTAATAGTATATGTTTTCAAAGATGTATACACAACCAAACAAGTAATTCGTAATATTTTTACCCAGTTTTTTCTAAACTTAGAAGTAGTCTTAGATTTCATTGTCAAGTTATTTTATGAAAATTTTTGAAACTTAAAATAATGTGGTTGTATGTGACCTCTCATGTTGCAGTAGTGACAAATAGGATTAAATTTCTTGTTTTTACCTTTGAATCTATGATGATTGCTCGAAAATTTACTCGTATTCATATTGAAAGATCTTAATTCAGCAAGTGCAACTTCCACAAATATAGTTTTAGAGCATAAATATTTTTTTCTAGTATACCTAGTCCTTGATCATCATTACCATGTTTACCCAAGGTCAAAATATGATCAAGTTTAGACATCTCTGAGTTCAACATTTTTAAGGATTTTTTAGTGTAGTCAAGTTCATATTCGACGTCACTTATTTTTTAATATAGTCAAGTTTATATTCTACGTCACTTATTTTTTAATATAGTCAAGTTTATATTCCATTCTTTTTGCTTTAGATATTTCTTTTATAAGGCTACTGACTTAAGATCTTTCAATATAGAGTCTTACCAATGTTTCATCGAGACCAAATTTTGAATCAATCATTTTTTCTTTTTTGTTGCAATAAAACTAGAATCCTACACTTTATCATCTTTTTTAAAACGTGAGTACACAATAAATGCAATATAATTACTTACATCTTTTAAGCTTTCTTTCTCTGATTCATCGTCACTCTAAGTAATTTCCATGCCTTTTGACTTTTTCTTGAACGTGTTGACACATTCAGTTTATATGTGTCTAAAGCTTTCACATTCCTTGCATTAAATACTTAATTTTTTATTATTATCAGATGGATTTTCGAGAGACATACCTTTTAAAGGAAATCTACAAATCTTTTTTTTTTTTTGCCCTATTTTTCTCAAAATTTTATTGAAGTTTTTGGTAAGTAATGTATTAGCTCCTGAATTTTCAATGTCAGCATTTTCTTCGCCTTCAAAGTCCTTTGCTTCAACTTGAAAAGCTAAACTCTTATCATTTTTTCATTATTTTATATTCATCTTAAAATTTTTTAGTGATCTCATTAACTTTTCAATTTTCATTCTATCAATGTTCTTATTTTCTTCAATTGTTGTTACCTTTGCTTGAAATATGTTTGAAAGTAAGCGCAAAATTTTTCTTACAAGCTTAGTTTCTGAGTATTCTTCACTTAAGACATAAGATTCATTAGTAACATCATTTAATCTAAAATTGCTTCAAGTCTACTATAAGTAATTCATCATTTTTCATTCTCAGATTTTCAAATTTAAAAGCTAGTATTTTAAGTTTTGAATGTTTTAGCATTAAAGTTCCCTCATTAGTAACTTGAAAGATATCCCATGCTTTCTTTGCAGACTCAAAAGTTGAGATTAACTTGAATTGAAAATTGCATTTAGGGCTTAGAAATCGTATTATTGTTAACATTAATTATAATAAGATAATTTCAACTATGAATTACACCCATTAAGCCTTCTTATCTAAAGATTTAATAAATGTCTGTATCGTTAAGTAATAATGGTCTTGATACAGAAATCTCTTTCTTTTTAGGTATCCATAGCTACATTAAAACAAATCAAAACACCAAGAATCTTACCAAATAATTAGTGGCCTACTTTGATAACAATTGTAAGATTTGCTTTTAGTAAATTTTACCAACTTTAATTAATATTAATAAATTAATTAAGTCAAATAAACAATAATATAGAATAAATAAAGGAGACCATCGAATTTTAACGTGGTTTGAATTTCTTTAATTCTACGTCTGTGATGCTACGCCTAAAGAAAAATAATCCACTAAGAAAAATAAAGATTACAAGCACTAATAGACTTAAACAAAATAAAGACTCCATCTTATATTTGTAGTCATAGTCTTGAATATTCTTAAATAGACTTGTTCAATGAGATCTCCTCACTTCAATGCATCGAACTACTTTTAACTTAATTCAGCAAAATCTCTTTGCTAATTGTCATTAAACTATCTTCAACAACCATAAGTCTTCTTTTGAAGAATTAACAAGAAAATATTTTGCCAAACATTTAGAAGTATATTCTTTAAGTTTGTGAAACTAAATATTATAAACTCATAATATTTATCAAATTATTTTTCTTTTTAGATAACAAGAATAATAAAAGAACAACTTAGAAAACAAAATAAACAAAGAATATATGGCACTCATTCTTTTGGCATTCTCTACAAGTTGCTCTCTTAACTACTTCATAAAACAAATAAAACAAATATATATATATATATATATATAAAAATATCCCTAATTTATATGTAAATTTATTTTCTAAATCAATAAAAAATATAACTTATAAATTAAGAAGAATTCTTTCTTAAATAGAACTCTTGTTCTTTTCTTTTTTATTAAAAAAATACATTCTTAAATAAATTTTTTAATTAATCATAAATATCAACATTCATAATATAATTAGAAAATCTAAAATCTCTTTACATGTGAAAATTATAAAAATGTGAATGAATAGTAACATGTTTTGGGAATAATAATTGACATTAAGTAACATGCACGTTTATGGAACCCGTAATTCCAATACACACACACACACACACACATACATGTATATATATATATATATATATATATATATTAAGATTAAATATTCAAATTTTTAATTGATTTAATCAAACCGTGAATATCAAAAAAAAAAAATTATATTAAGTATTTTTTTTTTAATAAAAGTAAAATATACATATTTATAAATTATAACCGTAGTTTTGAAATACATATTCAAAATTTTGTAAAACAAAACATGATATGTCACTTCTCGAATTTCTTGCCGTGGTTACAACATATCATTTCAGACACCACAAAGATGACTGTGGGTTCAGTTTACCCCTTAAGAAGTTATAGTTAAAATAATAATAATAATACTCCATCCTAAACGGCTCTGTTAGTGTATAGGAAAGTTTTGTTGATCCATAATTATCCTATTCATACTAATTATTCAGTCTCTTCAATCATCCATACTAATATTACTATTATTTACCCTTAACTATTCTCAATAACTTTTCGATAATTTCACATTAACCATAATAACTACATATATTACATTTCCATAATTCCTTACAAACATTAAAAGGAATTCACACACACACACACACACACACACACACACACACATATTAATATATCCATATGTACTATACTATAATGCCATACCATACACTATGATTAAAACATACAACGCCGCAAAGGTATTTTAAAATATTTCGGTATGGCGATGAATGTTGACGGAATATATTGCACATTCCAATACAATCTATTATATTTTTGATAACTGATCAAAATCATCTTAACACTTCCAAATTTCATAAACATATTCATTCTCTATGAAAAGGATTTAATTTAGTATATTCCATAATCATATTTAAAAATTAATATATTCATCATAACATAACACAATATAACCTACATGATTATTCAAACTCCCTAATGGCTGAATTTTCAATTATACACTTTTTTCAATGACTTCCATTTTTATCCACCCAAATCAAATTATACCAATTTCAATATTTTGCAATACATTTATATACATATATAAACATATTATAAAACAATATTTAAGGTTACCCAAATAATAATTAAAATTATCATTTTACCCTTTCTCTATTTATTTTCTATTTTAACTAACCAAATCAAGTTCAGTTAATTATGTTGTTTTATCATATCAATATTAACACATAATTCTTTTAAAAATCAACATGCAAGGCCTCAATAAACAATATCCAAAATTTTCAATTTTGCCATTTCTTTATTTTTCTATTTTTCTTCTAATTTATACATCTAAATCAATTCCTACTAATTTTCTTTATTCCCTAACACATTCATACACATTTAAACATATCAAAATACATCCAAATCAGCATTTAAGTGCTCCATGAATAGTGGTCGAATATATTTTAATATACATAAACCAAATTTTTCTTCTTTGCATAGTTTTATTCACTCCAATCTACTTCCTAAATAATTAATTTTATAAATTATGCATTAATTTTATAAAACCCTAAAATTACCAAATTAGAATTTAGGGTTCTTACCTCAAATCCAAAATTGATAGCAATTACAGCAAATTCAAGTTAAAAACACCTAAATCACCATTTAAAACCATAAAACCACCATCAAAACCACTTTTCAACAAATTCATATACTGAAATTTAATGAAATCAAAAATTTTTATTATCAAATTAAAACTCTCGATGCGTAGAATAATTTTTTCTTCTGTGGTAACGCATTTAATCGGACGGATTGTGAGATTTTGTTTGATTTTTTAGAAAAAAAATAAAAATTTTGAAAGAAAAGAGAGAGTAATTCATAGCAGGAGAGAGAAAGAATAAGATGAATTGATCCAATTTTGAAAAATCAAAGAGTATTACCCAACTAATATTTTTAAAAATTATACTTTTACCCAATAATTTTTCAAAACTTATATTTAACTCTCAAAAAAATTATGAGGTTACCCAAACTATTTTCATATTCTTTCACTTTAGTCTATCAATTTTAATCTCACTTTTTTCTTCAAGTTTCTTGTGAAAAGATCATTTTACCCTTAATAAAGAAAATTGATAATTTTGGTCTTTTTTCATTATTTTTAGGGGAATTCATATCTAAATTTGATTCTACTTTTTCCTACATCTTATTTATAATATTTACAAAAATTTTGGGTGATCGAAATCTAACGAAGTTCTTCCGACCCTTAGCGTAATGATCATTTTGTCTTTTTTAGCAAAATTGTCAACTTTTATCTAAAATAGTAATTTTGACATTTTTAGGGTTATAAAATCTATTTTTCTTTATAACACATTGTATTACACTAATTTACATTCCCAACATCTAGTTTGGTCAATCAAAATTTTATTAAAATAACGATTTTGTCCTTTCGTGCTAATAATACCCGTTTTCACTAAATTTCCTCCAAACCTATTTTTAAAGCTTTTTTTTCTATATTTCTTTACTCCAATACTATTATTATATCTACTTCAATGTGAATATAATAGCGAATTTATGGAATATCTAAATTCGAGAATGTTACAATTCCTCTCCTTTTACAAGAATTTCGCCCTTGAAATTTAGTGATATGGTATTGGATATCATTAACTCGCCTGTTGCTTCATTCTTACACATAGATCATCCCTCATTTATATCTCTATCCATACTCAGCCATAGTATCATTCATGCTTTAAATGGCCTAATTCATATTATAGTGGTACATATGCATAAGATATGCAGGTTTTCATAAAACCATTTCTTTCTTTCTTTTCTTTATCATTTGATTAGTCATAGGTAGCATGACTTGGGATCATGGCTATAATTTCATATATCTTCATAATATGATCTAGTCTATGGTCACGAAACCAACTCATAAACCCTAGATAGGGCCCAGCCTATGATCACGCAGACTAACTCGTGACTCATGAATAGAGATAAGGCCTAGCCTATAATTGCTTAGACCAACTCGTGATCCTCTATCTCAAAATTTTTAATTCCTTCTTCATACTTTTCCCAAAATTCATTTCATAAAACTTATTTTCATAAAATATGAATTTTGAAAATCAAAACATTTTCTTTGTAAACCCATGCCAATGCCCATTACAATACCATGAAAATCATTTTTTATCTTGTCATGGATTTTATCATACATAAACATTTTCTTTCTAAATTCATGATAATGCATTAAATAATGTATAGGAACAAAGATTTTTATTCAATCATGAATTTTTCAAATTCATTATAATTTTTGTTAAATTCCATGACAATACATTTTAAATCATTTTTTAATATGCAATATACTACTATAATTATGTAACACCCCCTTCCTTTCATTTCTATTCATGTGGCATATAGTACATTGAAATTATCAAAAAGACAAAAATCAACGCTTCCTCATAGTGAAGCGAAGTTTTCATTTGTTCAAAAGAGTTTATAGAAAGTAACCATATAAATAGTAACAACTAAAATAGCATTATATATATATTTTTTTTCTAAAGAATCGTTATGCATTTCAATGAAATTAATACTTCAGAGTATACGGAAAGAAAATTACATAACAATGGCCTAAATCTTAGATATACTATGCCCTGTCTGAAAATCTTTGTCTCAATTGCACTTTCCGAAACCACCACCGTAATATCGTATTTACCTGAAAATAATAATCCCACAAAGGGGTGAGCACACCATATGGCTCAGTAAGATAATACAATACTTAAATAAAGGAATGGGCATGTTACCTGAATCCTTACTTATTTTAGCCATTTCACGCAATTCCACACACACAAGTAAATGCATGCCCACATATCAATGTACATGTTCCAACAAGCATATGCTCAATAATGTACACAAGATATCATATCATCTCCTCTTGAATTCTAAGCACTATATCATCTATGAATTCGGTATAAATATCTCAATCAAAGTAACACTCCTCATGATATACCATATACAGATAATGCAATCTCAATCAATATATTTTCTAAATGAATCACGTTATCACCTGTGTCCGTTTAAATTCTATTTCTATTCTTATCAACGAACACTTACATGATCATATAAAATCATTACATAGTTATTCGTATAAATAACGACTAATGCCGCGGCCCCATACAGAGGAACTGCTTAGAAGCCGGTATAACCACACAGTATCAGTCACACACTCGGCCTGAGATAGCCAAAGTATCCTAGGCACACAATCAATACCCACATAGGATACAGATATTTCAAACACCTAAATATAGATACAACCGAGGGTATTAGTAGAACGATAACACTGTTTCTGTATGCCATTTCCACTCCTGAAAGGTTGGTGATAGAAATTTTATTGCGTTTACAAATAATCGATTATACTAAAGAACAGTATAGATCATGGTTGTTACTCTAAGCCACTGGCCATTTGGTGGACAGCTGTGGATTCCACCTACCCCTCAGGGTACCACAGTTTTAACGTCACACCTCCATTAGAAACTGGCTTACAAGCCCAGCTGAGGGAGATGGAACATACATATCTAATCCACGTATCACAATTATCTCAATACTGGTTCATTACCAGTCTATGTTATCATACATTCATATTATCTCTTTATTTTCACTGAAGCAAGACAACCTGACAGTTATACTATGATCACAAATACACATTCTCCATTCTTTATCCCATACTAGGAATTCTTTCACCTACATTAAACCTTGACTATACTATTATAAAGACACATATCACTTTAATCCTAGTCGTTCATTAACGGGTACGGATGATAACAATGTAAACTCATAAACACACTTATAAACGTGTAAACTAATAAATCAAATGACCCGCAATACATCCAATACACCTTTTCAACAATATCCTCAAACTTCTCACATGATCTTCAATCTATTATGGATTCACCCATATTCTTTTTGTTTCATAAGCATACCGGTGAGCTAGATAAGATTCTATATACTAGAAGTGACGCGACCTAGATATTGCCTAACCCATTATCTTATTTAACTCTTAACTTTCCATTTTCAAGCTGATGCTAGCTTCCTGTTTCTACAAAGTTAAGTTCTCTCTTAAATAATTGAGACCTATCAAAGTGTATTCAGACTTCAACCATTTCTGCCATTTATTGTCATAACGAAAACCCGATTGTGACTGCAATAAAAGGTAATCATAGACCCACCTCTTCATATGAAAACTAGAATACAAAGGGAGGTCATGAATAGTTATATGAATAGTATTTCTTATAGAAATTCGGCAAGAGTTTGCCTATACCTATAAGCTGCCCTACCTGCACAATAAAACCATGACAGTCCCCATACCAAATAAAACACAACATGTTACTGCCTCATTGCAATTCACACTAACACAAGCAACTCTTAGCAGATAGAAGTATTCTACCATACAGTTTGAATCTAATAGGCACATGGATTCATTTCCTTATAGATTTGTCATAAATAAGTAAATTATGAATCGTAGTCATGATATCCACTGTACACTTCAATAGATGCATACAATGGTCATTTGCCCATACCGGGTTCCTTAAACCAACAGTATAATTAGTTCCGTTATGGGTTGCACGTACTTAAGGACGCTATAGAAAACATTCACTACCAACCATGGGTTCAACATACCCCGCGGGCACCATAGCTTTTATTATCATTTCTCAATTGTTGTGGGTTCAACATACCTTAAAGGCACCACAGTCTTATTATCAGTCCAGAGTTGCTGTGGGTTCAACATACCTCGAAGAGCGCCACAGTCTTATTATTGATCCGGAGCTGCTGTGGGTTCAACATACCTCGAAGGGTGCCACAGTCTTATTATCAATTCGGAGTTGCTGTGGGTTCAACATACCTCGAAGGGCACCACAGTCTTACTATAATGTTATTGCTCAATCCTGAGCGGCTTTACTAGGGTAACGGAAAAACTACCGATCCATAATTATCCTAATTATACCACTTATCCACACAGATTTATTCATAGTCGACTCAGTCATAACAACATGACCATTTTGCCTACATTAATCAAGCAGCATTTTAGAAATTTCATGATAGGTAATATAATTACCTATGCAACACATTTATTAGTCCTTATATTCTAAAAGGACTTCATACGTATGGATTTGTCGTAAGGCTAGTAGTACTTAGTTATAAAAATATATTCCACTCTGACATATAAATAAACCATAAGACAATCAAGATAAAACACAGAAATATATTACAATTCAGACACATGGTTACCCTATACCACTATTAATACAATTCGCAGAACATATTTTATTCGATTATCATATATTGCGTCATTACACGCAATCCCAATACGTCATCACAAGTAAAAATATACTTATTACCTTACTATGGCACAGTAATTATAATATACTAACGTATGCACACATGTTAATTCGAATAGCATTGCAAAACATCGAATAGCATTGCAAAACATCGAATACAGCATCTACTCAATCATTCCATCATAAGGGCATAATTACGTATGTATATATAAGCGTTCCTACCATATAAATATATGTAAATACAAACATGGGACATACAACGCTGTATAGGTATTTTAGAATATCTAATCTAGCACTGCAGGTCGACGGTAATGGTATTACGCTTATAACTATATATATATATATATATCTAACACACGGATATTAACACTTCTAATTGCACAATCATGCACATTCCTCGTCAATGGGACTATTCTACAATTTAACTCATTATTATGATGTATATTTATGCAATTATAAACATTATAAATATTAAAACCAATTTTTCCACAATTTAAATATTATATTATCTTACCTTCAGGCACCCAATGCCTATACGAATGATGAAAAACTGTCCCGAAGAGGGTATACGCGTTCGAAATACTCCTCCGTACGCTACGAAATTTTCTTTGAAAAACGTGCAAGTTACTGTTCACCAACACTATTCACGAGCACTATTCACAGTCGCTACTCAACCCACAAAATTTTGGTTTTCGTTTTGCGAACGGAACATACCATCGCGACCGTTGCGATGTGAGGATGCTATTCATGGTGTCCATATACTAGAAAATACAAATTCAAGCCTTCAAAATCACCAATCATCCTAAAATTTCAGATGTTAAGGAACCTACTTTGGACCCTAAAATCATCATCGAAACTCATTCCAAATTGAGATCTAAACATACCGCGTTGGAGTACGAGTGTCGGAGAGCACACTGGTCGGTTCAGATTCCACCGGAGCTGCACCAGTCACCGGAAATCTTGTCGGAAACACCCCTTCCCGATCAGCCTTCCCACGCCGAAATCCGGTGACCAAATGCCGGAATGGGGCACACCACCGTGAAGAGGGCGGCGAGACGGTGCCAGACGCGTCGGAGGTGTAGGTCAACTCGCCGTGGACCGCCGTGAATCGCCAGTCAAAGTTCACGTCGGCGGAACTTCGGGCGGCGCATGAGGGCGGCGGTCGGGGCGGGGTTGGCGGCGTTGCACTCGCAACGGTCCGGCGGTCCTCCACTCGCCAGTGGTGAGGTGATCCGAGGTCCGGTGATGAAAGTCACTGTTCACAGGAGAGAGAACCGTGGGGAGGAGAGAGATAAGAGAGAGAAAATGGAGGAAAAAAAGTAAAATTTATTTTTCGAGTTTTCCGACCCCTTCCCGCTTATATAGTTTGGCACGCGCGACGAAAATTACAGCTTTTCGCTCCCGTCGTCAAATTTCTGATACCGGTAATGAAATACTGTATTTTCTGCTTATACAGTACGCTGTCTCGAATACCGGTCAACTCTCTCTCTTATCGAAACTCTCAAAAATACTATATTATAACTCCATGATAAGGTTTTAAGAGTATAAAAATTTCAAGGTGTTACAAATTATTAACTTCATTATGGTTGAATATTTTTCTATCAGTTCGTGATAAAACATATGCTAGTAACTACATAAATCATCATCAATGCATAGGCATTCATGCTCAATTCTATCATGATGTGTAATGTCATAATATCATATCATAATTGCACAATTACCATACAATAGCATTGCATCAGTCATAAATACAATACATAAGTCACTAACCATTATTCATTTCTATAACTCTTCACCATTCAAAATGGATGAAATTCATCAATTTTACTCTTCACCATTCAAAATGGATGAAATTCATCAATTTTAAACTATCACTAATTTATAATTTTACCATAACTTAATATAATCGTAATTGTTAGCAAAACCACTATTTATATCCTTGCTTCCAACATGGCCAATACTATTTGTATATAATCCAATATAACAGGACGGTATAATCTACAACCATAAACATCATGAATTTATGTAATGCATGATATTTACATATTTCATATTATAGTATTAACTGGCCAAGGTGTACAACATGAAGTTGCCCTTCACTTTACAAATAGGACGCAACACCACGTACCACTAAGGTACGATACATGCCACATATGTACCATCGAGGTACATACTGATTACATATCCACTATTAAGGTGTAAAAACACATACACGTGTATCACTGAGATGCTAGACTCTTTACATTCACCACCTTGGTGCAAAATTATATACGCACATACCACTGAGATATGACACATGATTTTGAGTCCCGACATATATGTGCTTTCGTGTGTACATTTCGCCGTTAACACTTTTACTCTACCTTTTTTGGTGGAGCTAACCACTATCAACCTCAAAAATTTTCTGTCCTACATACCCATTCTCTCTCAAGGACATAGGTATTGCAAACCCCTCTATTTCAATAAAGTCTACAAGTTACTAATTTATTCCCATTAGTACCTTTGCTCTACACTCGTAGTCCTTTCTGGCCCTTTCTGATTCCTTATGGAAATACCTAAGAGGAAGCCTATGTCTCCTGAAGTCGGCATTCCTCCTCTCAGTAACTAATTTCACAAGATCCTTTGCGAGGACCCCACTTAACAGGCCTTACTCCCTTATATCTATATAAGTCAGTCCTGATCATATTCACATATTCAATAAATCCAATCACATAAAACCATAGAATAAGTCAAGCACAATATTAAAACTATTTACTACGGCCGGTTCCAAAAATCCACCCCTGAGACATAAAGGCATATCATAGTAGATAAATAGTTTAATATCAAAACTATTTTAAAGGTTACAAAAATTTTTGCTCTGATACCAAAATGTGGAACCCATAACCCCAATATATATACACGCATACATGTATATGTATATATATATATATATATATATTAAGATTAAATATTCAAAATTTTAATTTATTTAATCAAACCATGAATATCAAAGAAAAAAACTTATATTAAATATTTTTTTTCTAATAAAAGTAAAATATATACATTTACAAATTACAACTGTAGTTTTAAAATACATATTCAAAATTTTGTAAAACAAAATAAATATACCACTTCTTGAAATTTTTACCGTGTCTCAAAGGAATAACTCAGAGCTGTTCTGCTGCTAACCATACCTGAAAAGACAATCAACTACAGAGGGAAGCAACTGAAAATTACTTAGTAAGAATCCATAACTCTAACAGGTATGTAAGCAACTTAATCCATTCACTAGAATAGCAATTCTACCACATAAATAGTAATTTTTATAAAAGATTCGACAAGAGTTTACCAATATATATAGACTACACTACCTGTAAAGAAAATCAGAACACTCCCAATATCATTTAGTAATGACTTACTATTTTTTTAACAGAAATCAATATCACTACATATCATTTTTTAGCACGAAAAAGTATTATGTTACACATTTTCTTTTTTTCACTCTTTTCTGTTCTATTTCTATACTATTATAATTCATTTCATTCAATTTTTTCAGTTTAAAGTCTGAATTCTATTTTTATATTCTGTTTTGATTTTGATTCTAATTCTTATCTAATTCATTTTATTCTAGACCAGTCATAATTAGGGTAACTATGGATCGTATTTACCATACTCATCCTACACACCCATTCCTCTATGAAATTTTACACAAATACTGGTTTTACCATAGGTTCAATATACTCTCCAAGGCATCATGAAAGACTACCGTGGTTACAATATATCCTTTCGAGCACTATAAGAATCACTATGGGTTCAGTTTACCCCTTAGGAAGATACAGTTAAAATAATAATAATTACACTCGTTCTGAACGACTCTGTCAATGTGTAGGGAAGTTTTATTGATCCATAATTATCATAATTATACTAATTATTCATTTCCTTCAATCACCCATGCTAATATTACCATTGTTTACCCTTAACTATTCTCAAGGGCATTTCGATAATATCACATTAATCATAATAACCACATATATCATATATATATATATATATATATATGTATATATTAATATATCCATATATACTATATTATAATGCCTATTAAAGGTATTTTAAAATATCTCAGTATGACGATGGATGTTGACGGAATATATTACACATTCCAATATAATCCATTTTATTTCTGATAACCGATCAAAATCAACCTAACATTTCTAAATTTCATAAACATACCTATTCTCCATCAAAAGCATTTAATTCAGTATATTCCATAACCATATCTAAAAATTAATACATTCATCAAAATATAACACAATAGAACCCATATGGTTATTCAAACTCCCTAATGGCTAAATTTTCAATTATACTCTTTTTTCAATGTCTTCCATTTTTATCCACCCAAGTCAAATTCTACTAATTATAATGTTTTACAATATATTTATAAATATATATAAACATATCATAAAATAACATTTAAGGTTACATAAATAGTAACTAAAATTACCATTTTACCCTTTCTCTATTTATTTTTCGTTTTAACCAACCAAATCAAATTCAGCCAATTCCATTATTTCACCATACCAATATTAACACATAATCCTCTTAAAAATCAATATGCAAGAACTCAATTAATAGTACCCACAATTTTTAATTTTGACTTTTTTTTTATTTTTTTATTTACATATTCAAATCAATTCCTACCAATTTTTTTTATTCTCTAACACATTTATATACATTTAAACATATCAAAACACATCTAAATCATCACTTAATTGCTTCACAAACAGTGGTTGAATATGTCCTAATATACCTAAACCAAATTTTCCCTCTTTACACAATTTTATTCACTCCAATCTATTTGCCAAACATTCAATTTTATAAATTATGCATCAATTCCACAAAATTCCTAAATTACCAAGTTAGAGTTTAGGGTTCTTACCTCAAATTCAAAATTGATGGCAAGTACACCAAATTCAAGTTAAAAACACCTAAATTACCATTTAAAACTATAAAACCACCATCAAAATCATTTTTCAACAAATTCATAAATTGAAACTTAATGAAATCAAAAATTTTTACCATCAAATTAAAACTCTCGACTCGTAGAATAATTTTCTTTTCTACGGTAACGCATTTAATCGAGCGAATTGTGAGATTTTGCTTGATTTTTTTCAACAAAATAAAAAATTTTAAAGAGAAGAGAGAGAGTGATTCATGGTGTGAGAGAGAAGAAAGAAGATGAATTGATCTAATTTTGAAAAGTCAAAAAGTTTTATCCAACTAAATATTTTTAAAAATTATACTTTTACCCAATAACTTTTCAAAACTTACATTTAACTCTCAAAAAAATTATGAGACTACCCAAACTATTTTTATATTCTTTCACTTTAATCCATCAGTTTTAATCCCACTTTTTCTTCAAATTTCTCATGAAAAGACCATTTTACCTTTAATAAAAAAATTGATCATTTTGGTCTTTTTTTATCATTTGTAAGGGAATTCACATCCAAATTCGATTCTACTTTTTCCTACACCTTATTTATAATATTTACAAGAGTTTTGGGTTATCAAAATCTAGCGGAGTACTTTCGATTCTTGACGTAATGATCATTTAGCCCTTTTTAGCAAAATTATCTATTTTCGTCCAAAATAGTAATTTTGACATTTATAAAGTTACAAAATCTATCTTTTCTTCAAACACACTCTACTACACTAATTTACATCCTCAACATCTAGTTTGATCAATTGAAATTTTATTAAAATAACGATTTTACTTTTTATTGTCAATAGTATCTGTTTTCACTCAATTTTTTCTAAATGTATTTCTAAAACTTCTCTTCTATATTTTTCTATTCCAGTACTATTATTATATCCACTTCAATGTGAATATAATAGCAAATTTAGGCAATACCTAAATTTGAGGATATTCCAACATTGCAATATAATAGTTAAATATATTTTTTCAAAAAAATACCAATAATGTAAAACTTAATAGAAGATGAAAAGAATGACCCAGAAATCAAATCCTTACAAAGCATAGACTTACAATAATGAAATTTAAGTTTTAATTAATCTAAAAGTGAAGTAAGATGACAGATTTTGCAAAAATAATTCTTCATCACTTTATAGCAAACACCATGCAAACAACATACCAAAATTACATGATTTAGCCAAGAGAATTGGCCTACATCTGTATCAAGAACATTACAGGAACACTTGCATTATTTTAACTCAAAAAACAACCAATAGTAGTACAACCAAGATAGATTTGAAATGAAAAATAAAAGATTACTTCCAAAGCTCATTGACTCCCTCTTCTTTTTCTTTCCTATGAGTTTCTGACTTTTTGATTATAAAGACTTGTTTATTAAGATTGCATCATATTCCTTTTTTTATTTCCCCAGCCTTACATTGACAGCTTATAAATAATTGATTGTAAAACTAAAAAAACAAATAATACAACTAACTCTAATTGACTCTTTATTTTAGCAACTAAAACATGATTCACCTCACCATGCCACATCAACTTTGTACCAAAAATTGAATCACTAAAATTCTCACAATTTTCTACCTTAATTAAAGTTTCTGAATATCTTTATTGTTTCTTTTTTTTATTCAATAATAAATTGACTGTAATCAATCTCACCAAATTTAAGCAATGCTTAAATTCAGTTGATGGAAAGTTTTGGTTAACATATCAATCAGATTCGTACTTGTATGGATCTTTTCAAGCTTTATCAGCCTCTTTTAATTTCAGCCCTACTAAAATAGAGTATAACATTTATGTCTTTTGTCTTTTCAGTGTAAACTTGATTTTTCCTAAGTGTATAACATTTTGATTATCACAAAACATATTTATGTATTCTTAGTTCAGGCTAAGTTCATATGTCAAACTGCCAAACCACTTAACCTTTTTAGTAACCTTTGTTGTTTTTATATATTCAGCTTTAATTATGTACTAGGCTATAACATGCTGTGAAAATGATTTCTAACTAACCAAGCATCTATTTACTATGAAAAGATACTATGTTAATAACTTTTTCTTATTTATATCACCAACATAATCAGCATCTATATACCCAACAACTCTTTTTTTTATCACCTTTAATTGTATCATACATTAATCCTAAGTTTTTTAGACCCTTTTAAATATCTATGCACCTGTTTGGCAACCTACCAATGCTTCTTCTTTATGTTCCCCATAAACCCACTAATTACATTCATAACATATTTTGCATTAGGTCTAATGCACACCATCACATGCATCACATTGCCAACCAAACTTGCATATAAAATTTTGTCCATTTGTAATCTTTCAAGGTTAATTTTTAGACTCTGATCATTTGATAATCTAAAATGATTTGTTAATGGACTCTGATCACTCATCCCAAATATATTCAATAACTTTTCAACACATTGAATCTGAGAGAGGAACAAAGTACCCATGCTTTTGTTTCTTTTAATTTCAATACCTAAATCTTCTTCGTAGATCTTTGGTCTTTCATTTTAAACTCCTTGAACTCTTTGCTCAACATTGTCTTTAATATATCAACTTCGTGCCTATCTTGACTTACGATCAATATATTATCTACATATAATAATAAGTAGATGTTTTTCTGACATTGAATCTTTTTATAATGCACACAACAATTATAGCTACTTATTGAGTATCCATTTGTAATCATGAAAGCATTAAATCTCTTATACCTAAATGCTTGCTTAAGGCCATATAACAATTTTTTTAATAAGCACAAATAAATTTCCTTGTTTGAAATTACATATCTATCTAATTGTGCCATGAATATTTCTTCTTCCATCTCTCCTTGTAGAAAAGACTATTTTGAAATCCATTTGATCCACCTTGAAGTCAAAAAATACAACTAGAGCTGCAACACCCTAATAGATATATGCTTAGCAATTAGTGAGAACATTTCAGTGAAATCTTCACATTTTTTTTGTGTAAAACCTTTCGCAACAAATCTAGCTTTAAATCTCCTTGAATTATCTTTTGAAATGCCTTATTTCACCTTGTATATTTATTTACAGTTCATAATTCTCTTATTTTTTTTTGTTTTTCAACTAGTGTGCAAATCTGATTCTTCATTAAAGACTTTATTTCTTCATCCATTACAGCTTTTAATCTACCTTGTGTTTATCAATGACAGCTTGTTTGAACTTTATAGGTTTATTTTTAATATACTCGTTAACCACAATAAATGCATATATAATATGATTCGCATATCCATATCTTATAATTGGTCTGATATTTCTTCTTTAATTATCCCTTGTCAACTGATATCCTTGTAAATTTTCTTTATTTTGATAACTATTACGCTAATATTATTAGTTTTCATTTATCTCAACACCTTCAATCAAAAATTTCACCTCAATCTAAGTTTTACTTGTTCCATGGCCCATTGCAATTGCTTTTTCTTCATGCTGAGGTTGAGAATTCATCATCTCCTCTTCATTAAAGGTTACATCCTTACTTATGGTACACTTTGATGAATTTAGACTTACATACTAGTATTTTTACCTTTTAATGCCTTATGAATACCACAAAAATACACACTTCAAAGCCTTTGGTTCCAATTTTTCTAACAAGACAATCAAAAACCTTAAGTTTTTGATAGCTTGCAGGATTTCTTGACCACATCTTTTATATGGTGTCTTTCTTTCCAAAACTATAGCAAGACTTCCATTAATCAAATAAGCAACTGTTACAAGTGGTTTTGTCCAAAAAGTTTTGCCAAGCTTGGAATGTATCAACATATATCTCACTCTTTCAAGAAGGCTCTCAACAACTCCATTTTGTTAGAATGTCATCTTAATTATTTTATGTTTTAGAATCCTTTTCTATTGACAGAAATCATTAAAGATTTTATTACAAAACATTATACCATTGTCAATTTTAAGCCTTTTGATCATATTTCCAAATTACTTCTTAACTAAAGTTTTCCATGATTTGAATTTCTTAAATACTTGATCTTTGGTTTTCAGAACAAAATCTCATAATTTCTTTGAATAATCATATATAATAGATAAGAAAAATCTCCTTTTGTAAATTGTTGCAACCTAAGATTGCCCCACAAGTCACGATGAATATAGTCCAATGTCCCATTGGTTATATTTTTTGCTCAAGTAAATTTGGCTCTATGAGCTTTGCCTAAAATTCACTCCTCATAGAAGCCAATTGATTCAATCTCATCATCTCCTAATAGCCCTTATTTGCAGAGTCCTTTTAGTCCTTTTTCATCAATATGAGCTAACCTCAAATGCCATAATTTACCTTTATTCAATTTAGATTTAGATCCCATTAAAACAAAACTAATTATTGTTGAACCATTCAATACAAATAGTTCATTATTCCTATGACCTTTCTTAATGATCATTGAACCTTTAATCACCTTTAAAGACCCATTTTTTTACTTTCAACATATAACCTAATTGATCTAGCATCCCTAATGTTATCATA
The DNA here is from genome assembly GCA_032402905.1 of Khaya senegalensis. Lineage (NCBI taxonomy): Eukaryota > Viridiplantae > Streptophyta > Magnoliopsida > Sapindales > Meliaceae > Khaya > Khaya senegalensis. The sequence goes on along the minus strand of CP135558.1, from coordinate 1,077,298 downwards.
TTTCTTTTTAGTTCAAGAACAAGTCTCACATTATGTAACTCTCTAATTGAATTATTATGCAATTTTAATATGATAATGCCTATCTTGATTACATTACAAGCTATATTATTGCCCATCAAAACTTTACCACCATTACAAGATTCATGAGAAATAAAAGAGCTTTTACTAAGACACATGTTGAAAGAACAACCAAAATCTATTATCTATTGGTCTGTAGTCTTCTTGTCAAAGATAATAAAAAGAGTTTTTGGAATGTAGTCATCTTTAGCAGATTCATAACTTTATTAAAAATCCAGTATAACATCTCCATTCTTTTATTTTTTACCCTTTTGGTTTTACTTTCTTTTTGGACAATGTTTATAGAAGTGACCTTTTTTGTGACATTGAAAGCACTTGAAAACTTTGTTTTTGGATTTAGATATTTGATTCTTGGCCCCTTTGAAATTCTTTTTATTTGTTCTTCCACTTACTGACAAGTTTTCTCCATTTGTTGCATCCCATGTATCTACTTTATTTTTCAACTACTTTGAGTTTAATGCAAACTTTAGTTTGTGCATACAAAGAAATTACTTGCCAAAGGTTAAAGTATCCATGAAGTGTTCATGAAAGTATGCTAAAAAACTAAAAAGGATTATAGCTTGGTCTTCATCACTAATCTTAATATCATTATTTTTTAAATTTGAAACTATTTGGTTAAACTCACTAAGTGGTCTTTAATTGAGCCTTTATTCTTGTAAAGCAAATGTATATAGTCTCTTCTTCACGTATAACCTGTTAGTTAAGTTTTTTGCTATGAGCCTATCTTAAAATTTTTACCACAATCCAACAATAGTATTTTCTTTTGAACCTTCTCTAAGCACTTTATCTTTAAGACTTAACATTATGGTATTATATGCCTTATTCTAAATTTCCTTTTTCTTTTTGTCATTCAAATTTTCTGGCATATTTTATTCTCCTAACAAAGCATCTTCGAGCTCTTAATGAACAAGAAGAGCCTTTAACTTAATTCTTCAAAGATTAACACCCATAAAATTCTTAAGATCAAATTTTGTTTGAGCCATTCTTTCCCTTTTCTTAGACAAAACTTTAATATCAAGAGATAACTTCCTTTTAATGTTTAACATTTTTTCATTTGGTCTATCTAATATTATATGTGTGTTTATTTAATAATAACACATAATCATTATTATCATTAGATATTGCGATCTTTTACTCAAATAGCATACCTGAAAACATGAATCATAGTAAAGTAAGCATTACTTTCATGTATTGTAGTATAACATTCCCTTTTGAATGAGTACCATACATTACATATTTGTTATTAATGAATTTCTAAATGCTCATTCAGATTTCTCATTAAATTTAAAAACATGTATTGTCATTCTTTAAATGTTTTCTATACAAAATATATGAGATGATAAAAATTTAAAATATTTAGAGTTTTACTTCAATAAATGCTATGCAAATTTTAAGATATTTTAATTACATAAATTTACAAGATAGTATCAAGTCCAATACACTCTACATGTTTCTTATATAACTTCGATGGTAATCCTTTTGTCAAATGATCAACAATCATCAATTTGTTATTAATATGTTCAATAAACCACTTTACTTTGTTTAACAAGTTATTTAATAGTTAAGTACTTAATGTCAATATACTTACTTTAATTTGCCATATATTATTCTTAAGTAACAATATTGCAACAAAATTATCACAATAGATCCTTAATGGCTTGAAAATGAAACATAATTATAATATGAAACTTCAAATAACATTGTCAAAAAGCTTGGTTTAGTTCATAATATAGATTTTTAAAGCTACCAACCAAACATTCATTTTCACTTGAGGTAAACCTCTTTTATTATTTCTTATAAATCTCTTTAAATCTCCAAAGATGAAAGTTATTTTTTCATGTACTTAAGGTAATTTTATATCAAAATACACCACTAAGGCCATGATTATCATAAATAAATTATCCTTAAAAATTGAAGAGAAGGTATTGTGCTTAAATCTTTTTAGTGCATGAACCCTTTGACCACAAGTTACCTTTATGTCTCTCAATATTACTTTAAAAGTCTCTTTTAGTTTTCAAAAACCATTTGCAACAAATCACCTTCTCTCCTTCAGTCTATTAAACAAAATATCAAAATTTATTATTGGTTATTAATTCATCAATAATTCATGCCATCATACCATGATATAAATTTGGTACCATTTATAACTTATGAAAACATGGTAGGTTTATCCTTAGCTCCAATGTTGATATTGAATTCTTATAGGTACATAACATTGTTAGAAGGAAGATCATGTTTTCTCATTTATATAAACCTCTTCAATGCGAGATCAACATTCTCCTATTAAGAATGTTGAGGATGTGTTTTTTCAACAACTAGTTGTTGACAATCTAGGAAATTTGGATGGTTATTTTGAAACACTATCAATTTACTTGAAAGTTCAAGAATAGATTCATAACTTTGATTTACTCTCTCTAACTTCGTTATTTTCTATCAAACTTGTATTTCTTTAAAAATTTAAAGTATATATGATAAACAATACTAAAATATACTTAGACCTTTTTACAGAACTTAGGAAAAATTCGTTGACTATTATAGAGTCCAATTTTACGCTTATGTATTAATACCCTATCTTCAAGTGAACATCTCTAATTTTGTACATGCCTTAAATTAATTTCCAAAGTTTTCGTAAATTGTGTTTTGAGAACAATTTAGGTTGAAATTTTGTTTAATACATATACAACAATAATTTTAAGCTTCATTTTACAAGGATCAAGGATGACTAGAGTTAATAATCATTCTCTGAACCATGTTCATTAATGTTCAGTTTTATTTTTCTACACCATTTTGACATGGTGAGTTGGCATTGTGTCTTGAGCTAAATTACATTGCTCCTTTAGAAATCTTACATATGGATATTACTTTTGCTCTAAACATATATAATAGTAATCTCCACCTTAACCTAATCTTATAGATTTTTTTTCCTAATTGTTTCTCTACTTCAAATTTGCAAACTTGAAAAGTATCAAATATTTTATTTTTATTTGAAGTAAGTAAAGATACATATATCGTGAATAATCATTAATTAAAGAGATGAAAAATTTTATAACTATTCAAAAACAAATTCATACGATTAATAACATATGCATCATAATATACATTCAAATAATTATTTAAATATAAATTTAAGTTCATATTTACCTAATGATCCCAATACATAGTCAAATACAAATTCAAGAACATATTCAAATAAAATTACAAATATATAGTCAATTCATAACCAACAGGAGGGATAAATCAGGATAATCAACAAATAATATCACCATTGTTGTAAACCTCACAACCATCTAATGAACTCTCTCATAATCTTCCCATGGCATTCATTAAATAAACTCAAGCCAACTATGTCAAAAACAAGACCATTATCAAACATTTAATATGATCTACAATAAAACATTGATGTTTTTGAAAAAACACTTAATGAAAGAGTTCATTTCGACTAGGGAATATTAAGAAGAATATTTTGTCGAAGAAAGATGGTGATATACTTTTTTTTTCTCAACAATTTTAAAATGTGTCTAGAAAATTTTGTGTATTATCATCTTTCCTCGACGAAATCATTCGAGTAAAAATGGAAATACACTAAACTCCTTCTACAATTTGAAAAATGTCGAGTTGATTTAACATATTACCATCTTCCCTCAATGAACTTAGTCGAGGGAAGGTGGTGGTAATGCACTAAATTTTCTCCAATTTTTTCTTTTTATCAAAATCAATGGGGGCAAATAGGTATTCATTGAGTGAAACCACATCCATCTTTAACCTTGTGAATTCATTCCTTTTTTGATAGATTTGCATTTGTTTTTGGTAATTCATGCTTTCTTACAAAAACCAAGTATCTACAATAGTTTACTAACATCACATTGCTGCAATACTAAAAATATAATATTAAAAATTATATTTAATATTTTAACAAAAATAAAAAATAATGTTGAGAATTTCAAAAACTAATCAAAATAATGTTGTTCAAGTTGTTTTGTTTGAATTAATCGATTTTATTTTTTTTTACTTTCTCCTTTCTTTTCTCTTTCTTTCTTCTTCTTATTCTCTCCTCTTTTTTTTTTTCACTCTATCATTTTAGTTCAACAAAATAAAATATTAGCTTGAGGTATTTTCATTCAAAAATACATATTTGTCTAAGATTATAAAAGTTTTTAACTTGAGAAATAATTATGAACAGGCCTAATTTTTGGGCCATTCAATGAAAAAGAAAACCCAAAAAAAATAGTGGGATAAAAATACCACTGTAGTAAATGAATTTGTAATTGGGTAAAAACCATACTAAACCCACCTACTTTTTATGAAAGTAATATCTCCATTAAATAATTATCATAACATAATAAAGATTTTGTTTGAAATTAAGATTAGAAGACTTTTAACTGTAATACTTTTAAACTGAATGAAAATGTTGTGTACTAAATATAGCCTAACTAATAACATGATATTAGAGAAAATTTCAAAACAATATCAAAACTCCATCTAAGGCTTTGCCAAATTGTAGTTGAAAACAATTTTTTGAAATCTTAAGAAAAAAGAATTGTAGACCTTATTAACTTAAGAAATTTTAGGGTTTTTATTTTTTTTCTTTTGCTTAAGGTAAAAAATTAAATTTATTCATCAATTACATTTTAAAAATTATCATTATATGATTAATTAATTTATATTTTTATTCATATAAAATAATTTTTTTTCTTTTTTAGTGGTGTCCCTCAACTTCACTCGTTAAAATTTAATAAGTTTTAATCACTTGCACTAATTTTGTGTGTGTGTGTGTGTATAATAAATTATAATAAAACTCATATTAACATAGATTTATTAACATGAATGAGGATTTATTTTAAATTGTTAATGTTTATCTAACAAATAAAATTTATGAGGGTGCATATGTAAAAGTATTAGTTTTCAGATTTTTATTTTTAAGAAAAAACTTAAAACTATATTAAGAATTTAAGATTCAAAATAAACATGCGGCTCAGATTCGAATACTATTCGCATTTCGTATAACCATGGTCTGTTATTTTAGGTGGGTCTATTTGTACTTAAAGTATACTCCACTCACATTTTTACTTCGCACACTCCAATAGATGTTGATAGTCAATTGTACCTGTATACACTCTTAAAAATACCATAATAGGTCTTAAGTAAACTTTTTCTATGAAATTTTTACTTTTTTTTTTATATGTACCCATAACAATTTATTCATTATATCTAACTCTTTTTGTTTAAAATAAAAAATAAAAAATTGATTGAAACAAAAAAGAATCAATGATCTTAATAAATCCGTTGTGGTATTTATGTTATTTCAAATTCCACATCTGCAGAATTTCTTCTTCTTTTTTTTTTTTTTGCAACTGTCAATTTTCTTCAAAACCCAAAAAAAAAAAAAAAAAGGTTTCCAATAAATTGCTACTTAATTCTATATATTTTTTAACCAATGCTCTTTTCATCCATAGGTTTCTGGTGGATGGTTTTGCTTTTTATTTGATAACTCTGCAAAGAAACAAAGCAATTAATAAGTCCAAGAACAAAACACGATTCCGACGGATTTGGGTCTGCCACATGTTGATTCAATTGTTGGCCACAAAGTCCTAAAATGGTGGACCAAATGTTTTTGATTCTATCTTTTTCTGTGAGACCCTCTCCCCTCTCCTCTTTTTTTTACCTGCTCAAATAATATGTCAAAATTTTCTTTGCAGTCAAAACACATTGAAATTATGCCCATGATAGACTGATGCTAAATAAAGAAATTTGGTACTGATGACAACTTTGTGAAGCGTCTGTCAATTTGGTGGAAGTGGGACTAGATGTGCTTGTTGCTCGTACATCTAACATATTAACGGTTTAAAATTTTAAATTTTACTTGAAAAACTCATATATTTTTTAATATCCCAATGATTAAAATTTTATCTTTTAATTAATTTATTTGTCAATGCAATGAGAATTACCAAGAAGAAGCTCAAAAATTCTTTACACCTGCTAATTGGACCAATTACAAGATAAAAGCAAAAAATATTAAAATTGTGTTTAATAGATTGATTCAACAAATATAGATAGAATAAGATCCAATATCAATATTAAAGACAAAAACTTGCCATTATGATTTAAGCATATAAAAAGAATGTGTAATTTATTTGAGATTTTTTTTATGATATTTTAATTGAGTTTACATATTATTTTCTTGTGTTATGTGTTTAGAAATACTATATTGACATATATTTTAATTAATTACTATTTTTTATTATTTTATGATTTTTATTTTTAATTTTTTAAGATTTAATTATAAATTTTATATAAAAAGACTTAAATAATATTGTAAAGAAAGATTAAATTTTATTCAATTAAAATTGTGATAATTATTTTTCTCTTTGGTACTTAGAAAATTTTGTAAACTTGTTAAAAAATTTCTTTTATAACATTCAAATCTTTTTATGTTTTATTTTTATATGCTCTTGATTCATAATAATGAATTATTAGGTCAAAATTTTTACTATTAATTAATAGTTTATTTATATATTTGATCAAAACTCTTCAATCTGAATTTTAACTTTTTTAGGGTTTAAATTATAATGCAAGTTTGATAGATTTTAATATTTTCTTTTAAAATTTCAAGACATTCTTAAAATCTTAAAATTGATATTTTTGAAATTTGTATCACAACTGAAAGAAAAAAATTTATTTTATTTTATTTTATTTTTGAGATTTTCAACATTCTCATCTAAATATGATTATATTAGCTTGGATTCATTGTTCCAATTTCAATTCTAATTACTTTAATGATTCATTACTTAAAAATTATAATTACTGATATTTTATTTTATTTTATTTTTTTATCATATGAAATAATGAAAGTGTTGTTGATGGTAGAAATTAATAACATAAATTATTAGATTTTATTCAAATATTAATATTATAACTCAAAAAATTTATTAAAGCCTTAAAGTAAATACAGATGCGGCATCAACTTTTTATTCAAATCCATGAACAACATTTAAAAAAAAATTATTTCTATGTTTTTATGACTGTCTTTTTATGCAAAATTTAGATTAGGATAATTTATTAATAAAGTATTTTCAATAAAATAATGAGTGTTAAGTGTAATATATGTGGTGTAAACAGCCGCAACTTAAAATATCGCTATTGTCATTCATGTGGTGGGATGAGCTCCAACATATCATAGCAAAAATAAAAAATAAAAGTAAAAATAAAAAAAGAAAATCCAACAAATATATAATTGTGTTTATCGAACAACTACAATAAGAGATTTATAATTATTAGGTTGGCTCATTGGAACCCCACCCAACTCCTTAAACATACTGCTTGCTGACTTGAAAATTGGATATCTAATAAAAATTAGAGCTTCATTATTTTTTTAATCCTCTCAACCTTAAAATAAGACCTAAATAAGATTAAGATTTTTCACAAAAATAAAAATAAATTCATGATAATTAATTAAAATATATATTTTTTATTTGATAAAATTTCATTAGAAATTATTTTAATTTAAGTAAAATTGTGAAATGATTTTTTTTTTGGGCTAAAGAAACAAAAATAATCATAATAATGATAAATTATAGTGATTTAATTTTAACGAAATAATATTTTAAAAAATCAAATAAACATGTTAAGAATAATAACTATTTTTTTTTTTTTTTGAGATTAAAATAGAATTGTGTACAAAAGAAATGCAAACTCAAAACTTACACACACACACACACAGATACATACATATATATATATATATATATATACACACACACACACACACACACACATGCACTCTTGTGTGCGTGTGCTCTCAGTTTGATAGTCACTTTCATTATATCAAATATTGGAATTATATTAAATCTCTTTTCTATAATCATACTAAAGATTCATGAAATTAAGAATAATATTTTTAACTCTCTAAAAATAAGATAAAATAAAAGATCTCATTAATAGGGTTTATAAAAGGTAGGTTAAGGAAATGATAACTATCAAATTATTACTCCTGCAACTTCTTTTCTCCTTGCTTCTTGTTTGGTCACAATAAATAACATAGTTTTCTTGATTCATACATGACTTTTCTAGAAGCTTTATCATCCATAATATTTGTTTGCAAGCTTCAGTAACTATAATATATTTGGTTTATATGATTAATGAAGCAAAACACTTATGTAACACCCCCTTCCTTTCATTTCTAATCATGTGGCATATAGTACATTGAAATTTTCGAAAAGATAAAAAAAATCAACGCTTTCTCATAGTGAAGCGAAGTTTTCATTTGTTCAAAAGAGTTTATAAAAAGTAACCACATAAATAGTATTATTATTTATTTTTTTTTCTAAAAAATTGTTATGCATTTTAATGAAATTAATACTTCAGAGTATACAGAAAAGGAATTACATAACAATGGCCTAAACCTTAGATATACTATGCCCCGTCCGAAAATCTTTGCCTCAAATGCACTTTCCGAAACCGCTACCGCAATATCGTAATCACCTGAAAATAATAATCCCACAAAGGGGTGAGCACACTACATGGCTCAGTAAGATAATACAATACTTAAATAAAGGAAGGAGCATGTTACCTGAATCCCTACTTATTTTAGCCATTTCACGCAATTCCACACACACAAGTAAATACATGTCCACATATCAATATACATGTTCCAACAAGCATATGCTCAATAATGTACACAAGATATCATATCATCTCCTCTTGAATTCTAAGCACTATATTATCTATGACTTCTGTATAAATATCTCAATCAGAGTAACACTCCTCATGATATACCATATACAGATAATGCAATCTCAATTAATATATTTTCTAAATAAATCACGTTATCACCTGTGTCCGTTTAAATTCTATTTCTATTCATATCAACGAACACCAACATGATCATATAAAATCATTACATAATTATTCGTATAAATAACAACTAATGCCGCGGCCCCATACAGAGGAACTGCTTAGAAGCTGGTATAACCACGCAGTATCAATCACACACTCGGCCCGAGATAGCCAAAATATCCTAGGCACACAATCAATACCCACATAGGATACAGATATTTCAAACACCTAAATATAGATACAACCGAGGGTATTAGTAAAAACGATAACACTGTTTCTGTATGCCATTTCCACTCTCGAAAGATTAGTGATAGGAATTTTATTACGTTTACAAGTGATCGATTATACTAAGGAACATTATGGATCATGGTTGTTACTCTAGGCCACTGGCCATTTGGTGGACAACTGTGGATTCCACCTACCCCTCAGGGTACCACAGTCTTAACGTCACACCTCCATTAGAAACTGGCTTACAAGCCCAGTTGAGGGAGATAGAACAAACATATCCGATCCACGTATCACAATTATCTCAATACTGGTTCATTACCAGTCTATGTTATCATACATTCATATTATCTCTTTATTTTCACTAAAGCAAGACAACCTGACAGTTATACTATAATCACAAATACACGTCCTCCATTCTTTATCCCATACTAAGAATTCTTTCGCCTACATTAAACCTTAACTACACTATTATAGGGTCATATATTAATTTAATCCTAGTCGTTCGCTAAAATGTACGGATGATAACAATGTCAACTCATAAACACACTTATAAACGTGTAAACTAATAAATCAAATGACCCGCAATACGTCCAATACACCTTTTCAACAATATCCTCAAACTTTCACATGATCTTTAATCTATTACAGATTCACCCATATTCTTTTCGTTTCACAAGCATACCGGTGAGTTAGACAAGATTCATTATCTTATTTAAATACTAGAAGTGAGGTAGCCTATTTATTGCCTTACTCATTATCTTATTTAAATACTAATTCCCCTTGTTCAAGCTGATGCTAGCTCTCTGTTTCAGCAAGCTTAAGTTTTCTCTCAAAGAATTGACACTTGCCAAGGTGTAATCAGACTTAAACCATTTCCGCCATTTACAGTCATAACAAAAACCTGATTGTGACTGCAATTAAAGGTAATCCTAAACTCACCTCTACATATGAAAACCATAATACAAAGGAAAGTCATGAATAACTATATGAATAGTATTTCTTATAGGAATTCGGCAAGAGTTTGCCTATACATATAAGCTGCCCTACCTGCACAATAAAACCATGACAATCCCCATACCAAATAAAACACAACGTGTTACTGCCTCATTGCAATTCACACTAACACAAGCAACTCTTAGCAGATAGAAGTATTCTACCATACAGTTTGAATCTAATAGACACACGGATTCATTTCCTTATAGATTTGTCATAATTAAGTAAATTATGGATCGTGGACATGATATCCACCGTACACTTCAATATATGTATACAATGGTCATTTGCCCACACCGGGTTTCTCAGACCAACAGGATAATTAGTTCTACCATGGGTTACACATACCCAAGGACGCTATGGAAAACAGCCGCTGCCAACCATGGGTTCAACATACCCCGCGGGCACCATGGTTTTTATTATCACTTCTTAATTGCTGTGGGTTCAACATACCTCGAAAGGCACCACAGTCTTACTATCAATACGGAGCTGCTGTGGGTTCAACATACCTCAAAGGGCACCACAGTCTTATTATCAATCCGGAGCCGCTGTGGGTTCAACATACCTCAAAGGGCACCACAGTCTTATTATCAATCCAGAGTTGCTGTGGGTTCAACATACCTCAAAGGGTACCACAGTCTTATTATAAAGATACTGCTCCGTACTAAGCGGCTTTACTAGGGTAACGAAAAACTGCCGGTCCATAATTATCCCAATTATACCAGTTATCTACACAGATTTATTCATAGGCGATTCAGTCATAACAACATGACCATTTTGCCTACATTAATCAAGCAACATTTTAGCAATTTCATGATAGGTAATATAATTACCTATGCACACATTTATTAGTCCTTATATTCTAAAAGGACTTCATACGTATGGATTTGTCGTAAGGCTAGTAGTACTTAGTTATAAAAACATATTCCACTCTGGCATATAAATAAACCATAAGACAATCAAAATAAAACACAGAAATATATTACAATTCAAACACATGCATATACTATACCACTATTATTACAATTTCGCAGAAACATACTTTAATTGGTTATCATATATTGCATCATTACACGCAATCCCAACACATCATCACAAGTAAAAATATACTCATTACCTTACTATGGCACAGTAATTATAATATACTAACGTATGCACCCATGTTAATTCGAATAGCATTGCAAAACATCGAATGCAGCATGTACTCAATCATTCCATCATAAGGGCATAATTACGTATGTATATACAAGCGTTCCTACCATATAAATATATGTAAATATAAACATGGGACATACAATGCCGTATAGGTATTTTAGAATACCTAATCTAGCACTGCTAGTCGACGATAATGGTATTACGTTTATACTTTATATATATATATATATATATATATATATATTTATCTAACACACGGATATCAACACTTCTACTTGCACAATCATGCTCATTCCCCATCAATGGGACTTTTCTACAATTTAACCTATTATTATGATGTATATTCATGTAATTATAAATATTAAAACCTATTTTTTCACAATTTAAATATCATATTATCTTACTTTCAGGTACCCAATGCCTATACGAATGATGAAAAACTGTCCCGGAGAGAGTATACGTGTTCAAAATACTCCTCCATACGCTACAGAATTTTTTTCGAAAAACGTGCAAATTACTATTCATCAGGCACTATTTACGAATACTATTCAACCCACGAAATTTCGGTTTCCGTTTTACGAACGGAACACACCAATTCAATCCTTGCGATGTCGGGATGCTGTCCATGGTGTCCATATGCCACAAAACACAAATTAAAGCCTTCAAAATCACTAATCATCCTAAAATTTCAGTTTTTAAGAAACCTACTTTGGACCCTAAAATCATCATCGAAACTCATTCCAAATTAAGATCTAAACATACCGCGTTGGAGTACGAGTGTCGGAGAGCACACTGGTCAGTTCAGATTCCACCGGAGCTACACCGGTCGCCGAAAATCTTGCCGGAAACACCCCTTCTCGATCAGCCTTCCCACGCCGGAATTCGGTGACCAAATGCCGGAACGGGGCACACCACCATGAAGAGGGCGGCGAGACGGTGCCAGACACGCCGAAGGTGTCGGTCAACTCGCCGCCATCCGCAGTGAATCGCCGATCAAAGTTTACGTCGGCGGAGCATTGGGCGGGTCATAAGGGCACGTGGCAGCGGCGATTGGGGCGGGGTTGGCGGCGTTGCACTCGCGGCGGTCCTGCGGTCCTCCACTCGCCGGTGGTGAGGTGATCCGAGGTCCGGTGACGAAAGTCGCTGTTCACAGGAGAGAGAACCGTGGGGAGGAGAGAGAGAAGAGAGAGAAAATAGAGGAAAAAGTGAATTTTATTTTTTCGAGTTTTCCGACCCCTTCCCGCTTATATAGTCGGGCACGCACAACGAAAATTATAGTTTTTCGCTTCCGTCGTCAAATTTCTGATACCGGTAATGAAATACTGTATTTTCTGCTCATACAGTACGCTATTTCGAATATCGGTCAACTCTCTCTCTTATCAAAACTCTCAAAAATACTGTATTATAACTCCATGACAAGGTTTTAAGAGTATAAAAATTTCAAGATGTTACATTTAATCAAGCGGATTGTGAGATTTTGCTTGATATTTTTTTAAAAAATTGACAGAGAAAGAAAGGAGTAACTCACGGCAAAGGAGAAGAAAAAAAATTGATTTGCTTCAATTTTGAGAAGTCACACAATCTTATCCAAATTCATATTTTTAAAAATTATACTATTACTCAAGAAAATTGTGAGACTACTCAAAGTATTTTTATATTCTTTTACTTTAATTCATCAATTTTAATTTTCACTTTTTCTTCTAATTTCTTGTGAAAAGACCATTTTACCCCTAATAAATAAAATTGATTATTTTGGTCCTTTTTTATCCTTTCTAGACAAATTCACATCTAAATTCAATTCCGCTTTTTCCTACATCTTATTTACAATATTTATAAGAGTTCTAGGTAATCAAAATCTGACGGAGTCCTTCCGACCATTGACATAATGACCATTTTACCCTTTTTAGCAAAATTGTCCCTTTTTGTTCAAAATAGTAATTTTGGCATTTTTAGGATCATAAAATCTATTTTTTCTTCTAACATGCTCTATTATATTAATTTATATCCTCAACATGTAGTTTGGTCAATCAAAACTTTATCAAAATGATAATTTTATCCTTTCTATTTCTGATTTCGCAAAAAATATACCAACCACGTCTTGAATTAAAATTAAACTTACCAACATGATATTTATAAAATTTTAAGACTTTTTATGTGTTCAAAACTTACTTTTACCTCAATTTTGAGTGAAAAAACTATTTTACCCCTACCCGACAAAATGACATGTCTGCGTGATTTTTACTCATTCTCCTTTCAACAACTTCATAAAATATTTTCAAGAATAAGTGTGACACTCATATATAAGTAAACCCTAATCTTTATTATCTCTTGTTCTTGAAAATATTTTATGAAGTTATTGGAAAGAGACAGAGTGAAAATCGATTAAATAGGTTATTTTGTCAAGTAAAGGTAAAATAGTCTTTTTACTCAAAATTGAGGTCAAAGTGAGTTTTGGTCACATAAAAAGTCTTAGAATTTTATAAATATCATGTTGGTATGTTTAATTTTAATTCGAGACGTGGTTGGTATATTTTTGCGAAGTCAAAAATAAAACGGATAAAATCTTTATTTGATAAAGTTTTGATTGACCAAGCCAGATGTTGAGGATATAAATTAGTATAATAGAGTGTGTTAGAAAGAAAGATAGATTTTATAATCATAGAAAAATCAAAATTACTATTTTGGACAAAAAGGGATAATTTTGCTAAAAAGGATAAAATGGTCATTACGTCAAGGGTCGGAAGGACTCTGCCAGATTTTGAATACTCAGAACTCTTGTAAATATTGTAAATAAAATATAGAAAAAGTGGAATTAAATTAGGATGTGAATTTCTCTAAAAAAGATAAAGAAGGACTAAAGTGACCAATTTTCTTTATTAGGGGTAAAATAATCTTTTTATAAGAAATTAGAAGAAAAAGTGATGATTAAAATTAATGGACTAAAGTGAAAAAATATAAAAATAGCTTGGGTAGTCTCATAATTTTTTTGGGAGTTAAATACAAATTTTGAAATATTTTTGGGCAATAGTGTAATTTTTAAAAATATGAATTTGGATAAGATTGGTTGACTTTTTTAAATTGAAGCAAACCAACTTTTTCTTCTTCCTTGCCATGAGATACTTCTTCTTTTCTCTTTCAAATTTTTGGACAAAAATCAAGCAAAATCTCTTAATCCACCCGATTAAACAGGTTACCGCAAAAAAAAAATTGTTCTACACGTCGAGAATTTTAATTTGACGGTAAAAGTTCTTGATTTCACTAAGTTTCAATTTATGAATTTGTTAAAAAGTGATTTTAATAGTAGTTTATGGTTTTAAATAGTAATTTAGATAGTTTTGCGATATTGGGAGGTTTACTCAAACATTTGGCATATTTTAAAGGTAAGAAAATATAATTTTCTTTTATGAAATTTGTGATTGATGGTTGATTTGTATAAAAATGGATTTGGGGATGATGTTTAGACGAGATTGGGTATAGGATAATGTATAAAATAGAATAAAATTAAAAAGAGGGGCAAAATGATAAATTTGAAATACTATTTATCGAGCCTCTAAATGATAAATTTTAATGTGTTATGGTATGTTTGAATGTGTATAGGTATGTTAGGGGGCGAATGAAATTAGTAGGAATTGATTTGAGTGGACAAAATAAAAAAAAAATTGAAGGAAGGATAAAATGATAATTTTAGTTATTATTATGGAGATTTAGAAATATTTTGATGTGTTATGTATGTATAATGCTTTATATGGTTGTTGAAATGCATAAATGAATTATTATTATAGCCGTGTTATCGACGTATGGTTAATAGAATTTAGAATAAATTATAATATTTAGGACGTTGCATGTTGGTTGCCATAATAATTATAATAGTTATATTATGTAAAATTTTTTTATTAGTAAATGATGCGTTGATGTGGTTATTCATTAATATTGGATAGTTATACGATATATTTATCGTGATGGTAGAAATTATAATTGTGATAAATAAATCCCAATGAATCTGGTAGACTGGGTATTTGCGAGTGTATGTAATTATGAAAGTGTTATGAATTTTTAGTTAAGTATCATTATCTGCAAGTGTATTATGCATTCATTATGTGAACAAATTTCATATGTGCATAAAATCGATATGTGGACGCTATTTATCATTTCTGTATGCATAGGTGTGCATATGTGGTATTCATTGTACATGATTTGAGTGTACAATAGTTTTCAAAAAATGAAAGCATGGCTTTAGGCCATGTGGTATTAATTGTATGACTACATTAGTTATGGATCCAAATATTCAGATACTCTTCACACCCGCTGGCTTGGTTATAGTCAGATTATATGATCAATCATATGTAAAAATATACGCTCAACCCGATAGACGAGTGGTGTGAATGGATGAGGGTTGGGCGAATTTACTTTGTGGTCACGATCCATAACTGTGTTAGTATGACCGGTCATATATTTGTCGATAATTTATTGAAAATGTCATGTGATATTGATTTCGAAATGCATGTACGTTTATTTGTATTTTATACAATAACTATGAGTATTATATGGATAGTGATACAGAATGTATGGTCGGAGGGTATTTATCTCATTAGATTATGTTAAAGCGATATGAGTTTAAAAACCTCTACATTATCAGTATCGTATAACATATATGGTAGGGAAATAAATTATGTACTAGAATATTATGTTTCCTTACTAAGCTGTTTCGCTCACCCTTTGTGGATTGTGATTTTTACAAGTAATGTCGCACCGCGGGATATGGATGCGAACTCTTCGAGGCGTCAACAGGGCTAGTATCTTGATGATGATGGTATTTTTGGTATTAATGCATAATTATGCATATGTATCTATGTGTGTGTGTGTGTGTGTGTGTGTGTGTACACGTTGGTACAATGAACTTATATTTTTTGTGGGTTACATACTATGGACTATGTGTGTAACCAGAATATTATACGTATCCAACTTTCGCATATATATACATATATATATGTGTGTATCAATTATTTTAGTTATAAATATGTTTCTTGATTTAAATAAATTTAGGTTATTTTCAAATACTTGACCCATGATTGATATATATATATATATATATATATGATTATTGGTTTTAGATAGGGTGCGTACTACCAAGTGGCATACTACATCCTAAAGGTGGTTGCGTGTGCATGCATCAATACTAAGGACAGTACTCAATATGTGCATTGGGTGAAAATAATGGTATGAGCATAATTAGTAGCATACTTAGATAGTATGTGACTACATAATTAGATATAAGTGTGTGCTTATGTGTAAGGGTATACCACATTAATGTACCGTTGGGTTATCTATTATATAAATGCATAATCTCTGATACGCACTTTATTAATATTGTCGAATATTTTATTTAAAATGGATTATATTTTAATTAATAGTTATGTGTGGATATATATATATATTTTTTTATATTAAAAAAATTCAAATTATATCTTATGTAGTTGATTTTAAATCTAGGGGTGTTACAATAAGAGATAATAAAGATTAGGATTTACCTATATCCGAATATCACAGGTCACTTTGAGTAAAGTCAAAAGTTGTTGATAATCATCGATTATAAGTATTTTTCATTATAGTGAAATTTTGGATAGTTTCTATAATAGCCCAAAAGGTTTTAATCATGTAAAGAGTCTTCATAAAGTTTTTCTTCGATACCAATTAGTAGTATCTTAATTTTTTTTATCATTATCATTTGCATGAGTTAGTTTTATTGTGATAGATTATAGGTGATACCTTAAGTGAGTTAGTTTTATTTGTGGTAAATAGTAGTTGATATCTTAAGACTTATTATTTTAAAATTTATCTAGGGTGCACTAAATTTTAACGTATTTTAATTTATTTGTTAACATTTTAACTTTTATTATATTACACCTTTTAGTTAGAATGTGGTGGATTTAGGTTAAAACAAAGGTGTTGATTAGTAAAGGAGATTCAACAATGGATAGTAAATTAAATTTTTATGAGTTAGAAATAAAATGGGTCATTCTGTTCAATAATTTAATATTTAAATTAAAATTTAGATATTTAATTTAAAAAATACATCTCAACAAAAAAAAAAATATACTCTCAGAAATATATATATATATATATATATATATGAAAAAAAAAATTGTTTTGATAAACAATGATGTTATTGGAACTTCTCTACAAAATTTTAAAATATCTTTCTTTATCAACAATTTTATCTTTTAAATAAAATTACATAAAAGGACAATAAATATATCCAATTAACTTACATAGTTTACTTTTTGTTAAACACTATTTGTATCCCATATTGTATTTATCATTTACTACATTTACAAATTTTTAACTTCTACTTATAATAAATTTTCTTTTCTTTTGTAAATAGTAAAATAAATAAACATATCTCTTCTTCTTCAAATTCAAAAGAGTTTTACTAGCTTTTAGCTTCTACTTATAATAATTTTCATTTCTTTTATTAATTGTAGTTACGTTGCATAAAAATTCGTACGCTTTTTTTCATCCTTACGTTTTGCTAATTTATTGAAATATGACTATAAGCTAAAAATAAATATCATATAAGAAAATTTAGGAAAAAAATTGTATTCAAACCGAGATTTTATGAATGGTAAAACATTGTTGTCTTGGAGTTTTAATTAGTTATAGAATTTAAACAATAACAAAATAATAATGGCAACAATAATGATGTGATTATGTAAAAGAGTATTATAGACCTAGATTTTAAATTGATTTTGGATTTAAAACAACAACAACAACAACAACAACAACAACAACAACAATAATAATAATAATAATAATAATAATAGGAGGATAATAATGATAACAACATAATAAAATAATAAAAATGACAATAATAATTATAATAATGAGGTTTATGTAAAAGAAAGATCAGTAATTTTTTTTTATTAATAGGATGTAATAACTTTTTTAATTTTAATATATTTTATTAAAATAAATAAAAAGAGCTGCTTGAAAAGGGAGGAGATAATAATTTAAATTATTTTTAGGAAGACACTTTTTATCGTCTTGTGGTGCGGAGTCCCACATACGAAAATTCGACTAGCCAAAGTACCCACACAAATACCATGGTTGGTCTTTCAACTAAAATGAGTGGAGCACTCCAACATTAATTCTCTCGCACCATGACTTTCACTTGCTACAGTAAGTCAATGCTTTGAATCGTATTTTATTATTTCAACAATTAATCATATTTGATTGCCATTAAAACCACAAAACGATGGGTGATTAAAGGCTCAAAGGTCATTAACTATGATTATGACAACATTTTATTTTAACACAAAATAAAATGGGGAAGATACATATTTTGGAATATATGTCATATTCTCAATGATTCAGGTTCCAACTTGACGACATTTAAAAAAAAAAAAAAAAAATTAATGCATGATGAACATAGGGTCTTTAACAATTAATTCATTGTATGGAAGTAAGATTAAGTTTTTTTTTTACACTGAAATGACAATGACAATCATATTTTTTTATTAATTTTTTTAGTTTTGTTAAATTAGAGTGCTTTTTTTTTTGGATATTCTAATTCATAACTATAATTTTAAATGTGAATAAGATATATTCTCTTTCTCTTCTTAGTTTGTTTATTCAACCAATGTTATGATGATAGACAACTGGGTTTGCTGGAGAAAAAGGTTGCATAATAAAAATGTTGATGTTGGTGCTTCGAAGCAGACTATATATGCTAAATATTTAGACATGCAGATTGAAATAATTGTTGTACTCTGACAATTGGAGAACCATTTTATTCAACCAATCTCGTGATGATAGACATTCGGTATTGTAAGTATTGTGCAACTGCTTGAAGTGAAATCAATTTATATCATCACTGGATATTAAATATTAGTCAAAATAAAATAATAATTATTACTAATTATTAATATTTAATAAATACTTTATATACTTATTTTTTATACACGCCAAAAATACTGCCATCCTAAAAAGAAAAAGTCATAATTATAATGTGTTTATCATGATTTTAAATTTGGAGAGAAACAAATTATAAAACATTTAAAATTTAAAAACCTAAAGTGTATACTTCACACATGTATTCTATAATGAGTGGTATTGTTATAATGTTATAGAAATGATCTTAGTTTTTCAATTTAAAAAAAATGATAAAATTATATTTATCTTCGAATTCTTTTAATAGAAGAACTACCTATAAGATTTAAAAAAAAAAAATACTTCCTTGAAAAAGATGAAGACTATATTTAGTTTAAAGAATGGGAAAATATATAGAAAAAAAATGGAAAAAGAAAAGCATAAATTTTTTATTATTTAGTTACACTATGAAATCATCAAGGAAAAGAAATTTATTATTTTTTACCTAAAATATTATTTACTTCTAAATTTATTGATATTTATAAACAAATTAAAATTTGCAATTATTTATTAATTTTATTTTTAAATGTTAACTATGTTTTATTGAAAATAATTATTATAATAAATATTCAACATACATCTTTATTAATATTCTTTAATATAAATACACATAATATTAATTAATTATATTTTATTTAAACAAAAGTACTTAGTTTTGTTGAAATTGTTTATGCATTTCATAAGTTAAAAAAATAATAATAATAATTAACTTCAAGTTTTATTTTTAAATATAAACTAATTGAATCCTATAAGTTTAATAATTAATTTAATAATAAATATTTAAATTTACACCATGTAAATATATTTGTTAATTAAACAAATATTCTACAAATAGTGCTTTCCCTTCTTTAGAAGAATCCTAAAGGATATAATATCCAAAAGGCTACAAGTAGATGGCATTATACTCCCTTCCTCTTTAGAGTGGTTACAAGGTTATTCTCATTCCAAGAAATAAAGGAGTAATAAAATTAAAAAAATATATATTTATATATAGAATACATCTCTTATTTTTATTTAAAGTTCATAGGTTGAATTGTACATAAATTTTCGTGAATAAATTAATTTTTAAAACAATTTAAACTTAGTATTCATATATTTAAATTTTTTTAATTAATTTATTAAAAGTGTATTCAATTTTATTAATATTTATAATATTTTATTATAACTACTAATAATATATTATTTTTTATCCTATTTGGTAGCTAGTTTGTCTTTAAAAAAATTTAAAAAATAAAAATATAATTCATTAATTTTGTTTTGATGTAATAAAAATTTAAATCAACAAGTAAATATGGTTAATTGTATGAATATGATAAATATAAGGTTATAAAATAAAACTATAAATTAATATAAATATAAAATATGTTAAAAGTATATTTATAATTCTAACAATAACAAAGATAACAATAACTCTAGTTTAATAAGATGATATTGAATTTATATCAAAAATAAATATTAATGATTAAAAATTAATTTGTAAATAAAATAATATTATTTTAGTAATTATAAATTAAATTTTAAAATTTTATATTATAATTTCAAATTATGTTATATAAATTATTTATACATAATTAAAATAAGTTAATCATAAATTATTTAAATACATAAATAGGAATTA
>CP135558.1:1010915-1051661 GCA_032402905.1 Khaya senegalensis | reverse complement strand
TAACCAAGATATATATATACATACATACATACATACATACATACATACATACATACATACATACATACATACATGCATGCATATGGTAGATGGACAAGATGTACTACTCCCAATATATATATACTCAAGTCTGGAGTCATAATAAAGGATAAGTCATTCAAGAAAGTAAGATTATGCTAGTACTTCATAATTAATTTACTGCTTATTACACATAAATAATAATAATAATAATAACAAATATCTCACAAATGACAGTTATATTAATTAGAATCGCAGCAAATAATATTTACATTTTATTTCTCAAATTTCTTAATTGTAATATATGTTCAAATGTATTTGTCAAAAATAACTTTTGTCAAGAATTGGTGAACTTTCATAATCATAGGAAATTTTGTTAAAGTTATAAAAGAAGAAACAAAATTAAGTAAGCACCTATGAAATAAATGTGATTAATTAATAGAAGAAAGTAAATCATCTAGATGCCGTACTGCTTAATGAGGTAAATGAGACTAATTGATATATGTAGTGAACATTTATTATGATATATGATTTGCAATTTGTCCTACAACCAACCAAAGTGTCACCCTAGATGCATGCTTTTTCGTATTCTATACACAAGCTTATGCCGGCTTGATCGTGTAGTTAGAGTACTACATATCTAGTAATTAATTATACCCTTTGTGCAATGTGCTAACCTAGCTAGAAGAAGAAAGATTATATATAGGACAGAATGGATGTCCCCCACTGAAGCTGGATATTGTAGTTGCTGAAGCATCCGCAGACCAATGTACTCACTGGTCGGATCAAAGTATTTATAACAACAGAAAACTAGGTTTAGCTTAAGTTTTTTCGTATAAAAACCCAAAATGGCAACGGAGACAAAAAAAAGGGGTTACATGGAGGGAACCCGCAATTAGATAATACCAATATTTTAAGCTGTCTAAATGTAGTCACACTCAATGTTGCATTCATGCAAGCCAACCAATCAATTTGTCCACAGCCACATGATTTCTACTAAAATAATTAGACAAAAACTAGAAAGCCAATTAGTTTCTTCAAAAGCCCATGAATGCTAGAAAGAAATGGGCAAAAAACAGAGAGAGAGAGAGAGAGAGAGAGAGAGAGAGAGAGAGGTCATTGCCTTCATTAGAATAAGAAGAATTAATTATGTCCAAACAAAGAATATAAAAATCCAAATTGAAAAGAAAAACCAAAAAAAAAAAATCCCCTCCTTAATTACGTTATCCGTGATATATAATATTGAATGATGTCATATTTAATATAGATGTACTAAAGTAATTACGTTAAATGTCATATAATAGGAAGGTTGGTGGGGGAACAAGAAAAGAAAAGGATTTAATAAATAGGCCATGATATTAGATTTATCAATAAATACAAAGGAGCTGACAGGCCAAGTTTGAAAAGACTGACCTGCGTCTCTCTCCTCCATTCCATCGCTTCTCTCGCGGAGAGCAAATCTCAGATTCTCCTTGTCTCATTTCATCCCATCCCACGAGAGAAGAAAATTCCCATCTCCAATTAAACTGCTACTTCTTGTCAATGATGACCATTGAGAGCCTACAAACAAAACACACCCCCACACACCACCCCCACACACCACACCCACACAACACAAACCACCCCGCCCCAACGCCTCCTCCCCCCCGCCCTACAACAACAACCAAAAAAATAAAATAGAACAAAAAACGAAAACGAAAAAGCAAAGTAAAAGAGGCACTTAGTCTGACAAAAGCGTATTATATAAATCCAATATTGATCTCTCATATTGCGTTTTCATTAATATGAAAACTACTTTTACTTGTCTTTCATTATCATCCATGGACAGATATGTAGAGGAATATATATATATAGTTCATCCATCAAAGCTAGGCTAGAATTCATGGTGATGGTACATGGTTGGGTCATGTCGATTCATGGCTTCTTTCTGGCTATTGTGGCTTGAATCATCATCACCGTCCATTCTTGATGAACCCATTTGAGCTGAACTTGTAGCACCAAGATTGAGATAAACCAATCTTGAATCTAAATTAAGATTAGCAAGACTACACCCACTGCTACTACTATTATGTTCATCACTCATCGGCGGGTATATAGCAGTAGATGAAGGCGTATTCAAAATACCTTCTTCTCGAGAAAGAACCAAAGCTGCTGATTGAACTAGCTCAAGACAAAGCCTAAGCTTATTTGGTTCAATGTGGGTTAGTCCTGGGACAGCTCCTTTGAATAAGAAATCAGAAGTTAGGGTTCGTAAAATGTCTAAAGGAGTGACCCCGTCAACGGTTCTTACATTAGGGTCAGCGTGATGATCAAGAAGCACAGCAACCATATCCGGCGACACCATTTCAGCTGCTATGTGTAGTGGGGTCTTGCCCGCTGGCCCAGCTGGGTAGTTTACATCGGCTGCACCGAGCTCAAGCAAGGCCTTAACCACTTCTCGGCTACAATTTTCAACAGCGTAATGTAGGGCTAATGCTTCATCAAGATTTAGCCCTTCTCCCATTACCATAAGTTTGACAAGTTCAACATCCGATGAGTCTAAAGCCCTTCTCATTCGACGTATTTTTTGGTCCTCAAGATCAGCAGCGGCAGTGAGATCGCGGTGGTGATGATGATGGGGAATAACGGAACGTCGAGCAAGGGATGATTTGTGCCTGAGATCTTCAATTTTGGCTACAACATCGATGGGCAAGTGTTTAGCAAGAACTTCTGGTGGTAGGCCCGATTTGGCCACCAGGTGGGAACAAGTTGCCCAAAGTTGGTGCATGTCTTGTTTTCTTGAAGCTATAAGTACTTTCATTACATCTTCAATTGAGGCTTTCTCTACCATGTTTGCCAATTGATTCTGTTGGAAACGAAAGATAAGGATGTTAGAAAATGTAATGGCTCTGAGATGTTTCATGCATTTTTATGTTTGTGCAAAATTTTGTTTAGATGCTACTTTTGTAGTGGTTTGCGCTCTTTCCCAATCTTAAACCCAAATGAGGAAAGTGAATATTTGGGAAAGATTTGGTGAATTACTGTGGAAGACATGACTGGAGATCAAGATCAAATATAGAAAATCTTGGGCTTGCAACATTTAGATAGAGAAAACCCAATTCAAGAAATTCAAAATGATAGTACATGAAATCAAGACAAGTCTTCTTATTTGACATGAAAACCAGTAATATTTAGCTCGGAGAAAATAGGATTATTAAAAACACAAGAACATAAAAGGA
This sequence comes from Khaya senegalensis, assembly GCA_032402905.1. Classification (NCBI taxonomy): domain Eukaryota; kingdom Viridiplantae; phylum Streptophyta; class Magnoliopsida; order Sapindales; family Meliaceae; genus Khaya; species Khaya senegalensis. The sequence continues at coordinate 1,048,425 of CP135558.1, read as the reverse complement.
GAAGGAGAAGAAGAATTCATGAACTGAATGGAAAAACTGAGACAACAGTTGAATCAAGAGCTTTTAACAGAAACTGAAAAAGAAGTTTTCAGTTACAGAAAAAGGAAAAGTACTGAATGAATCACTGATAGATCAACTCAACAGCAACAGCTTCAAGTGGAGGAGAAGATGATGACGAACAAATTGTACGAGAAAAATAGGTTTAGACTGTTAACCGGGAAAAAGCCAACCTGGTCACTTCATCAAGACAATATTAGAACTCTCAAAAGAAAATCCACTTATAAGAAATCTCAACCCACTTCCTAAAAACACAACAAAATAACTAGTTGTCTTAATAACAAAAATGAACACAACAACAACAAAGACATATGACTCCACTTCAGTAATATCAAAGACAGAGAAATAGGGGGTAAGAGAGAAAGTGGGTATGACAGCAAAGGGGAAAAAAACCTGAGTGAGCGATGCAAGCTGTTCAACACCAAAGTATCGAGCGGCAGCAAGGGTGTCAAGAGCAAGATCAACGGCTGAGGTGCAATGGGTATGCCAACATCCTCTTTCACCACAATTAGGCCTTGGCTCATGTTTCTGAGGCACAATAGAGACTTGACCACTATACAGAAACTGCAAAAGCAACAAGAATACTTCATAACCCACTGAGTTCACTGGTATAACACCGGCCGGTCTGGATACCGGCGAAGGCGGTCCCTGGTTCATCCGGGAAGCAGCTGGGTCAAGACCGAATGGTGGGTCGGGTCCACAGAAGAATTTCCTGAAGAAGAGACTTCTAGCAGCCAAGATGCACCTGTGGGCATGAATTAAGCGACCTTCTACACTGAAAGTCACATCAGAGAAAGCTTGGCCATTGATGAGCAAGTTTAGGTAGTCAAGTGAGAGAGATCTTAAGGATTCTTCTAGCGACATGGTAACTGCTTTTCTTCACTCTTTTTAGGGTTATCAGAAGCAAGAAAAACTATTAATTAAGAGAAAAGAAAGAGAGTTAGAATAAGATTAAGAGAGAGTCTTTCATTTGAAAGGTTTTGTTTTTCAATGGATGATGATGGATTACTGTTATTTGTTTTTGAGAGAGAGATTTGCTCGTTCAAAGGAGAGCTGTGTGTTGTGGTATTAGATATTTTCACAGAGACAGAGAGAGAGAAAGCAATATGGGTGGCTCTTCTGGGCGGCTGGGTATTTAAAATAGTACATGGAAAAATTATTTAATAAAACTTTAATTGCTAAAATAGAGAAATTATCATGGGATGGGAATTATTTGCTTAGTTGAAATTTGATGATTAAATTATTTCTATAGATGATTAGATTGTGTTTTACCATTAATTATCTTAACATGGAAATATTTCAACTAGGGGAAATCGTTATTATTGTTTTTATGACTTAATTGTATTGACTTCTAGACTAATATGGCCTTGACCATTATTTTAGGCTTTAAAAGCAATGAGTTTCTAAAGAAAGCTTTTTAAATACATTATGATAAGGAATTTGTATACATCATTTCATTTGGTTAATCAAGCAAAGAAAATGCTAGCTTCATCACATCAGTTGCGAGGTTGTGATCAAGACACGTATATGTGTAATTAGGATTTTCTAATCATATTAAAATTTTTTATTGGAATCATTATTTTATTATTATTATTATTATTTTGTTTTGTTTATTTAGGTGTAGTTAGGCTATGAATGGATTGCTCTACATTCAACAATCAAAAAAGCCAATTTGCATGTGAAAACTTTATTATAGATGACAGTATAGTATTATTTTTAAAAAATGGCCTCATACCACACTTGTGAAGAGATAAAGATCAAACCTTATACCCTGGAAGGAATTTTTTTTTTTCTTTTGAGAAAAAAAAAAACACAGAATAAAATTTCTAATCTCTCTGTATTTTAGAGGTAACAAGCAACAGAATGCAATTTTTTTTAATGTGCAACTATGGTATTAAAATTATCTTATCTTCAATACTTTATTTGGTTGAAAATGAACCATTATAATACTCAAATTTAGTTTAAATCAGCTCTATTTTAAACAAATTAATGTTAATTTGCACCCAATTAATGTTATTTTGCGGCAAATTAATCAATTCATTTACACCAAGTTCATATTAATAAATAATTTAAGAATGTAAATTGTTATATACACACTTATATAATAAAATATTATTAATTGAATAAAAAAATAAAAAATCATTAAATTAATGAGAATAAATAATGTGAGATATATAAGAACTATGCAATAGTTTCATATCAATTTGTACTCAGTGGTTTGTATATATAATAATACTCTTTTAAAATATGAACTAATGTAAGAAAGGATTAAATTTTTATGTATTAAAAGATCAATTCTATATATATTAACTCAATAAATTTTGATGAACAATTTTAGCTTATCAAAGTTTAACTAAAAGTAATTATACAATTTTTTTTTATAAATTATTATATAAATCCATGCAACATTATTGTAATCTATATATATATTTTTTAATCCTACATTGATGTTAGTGTTTTTGTTCTATTAAATTTTTTTTATGCATTATCAATGTGTCTAATCATTTGTGTGTGTGTGTGTGCATAAATACATGTCTAATGTTACCACAAATATTTTGATCTGATGCAATACTAACCTTTCATTTTCTTAGTTGCAATCTCACTCTCAATTTTATGACAAGAAACCGTTGAGGTAGCATTTGAATCACACAGCTTGTTGGTGGTTGTTGAGATAAACCAACATACTTTTCTGGATGGCCATGGCCAAATATTATTGCTCCTTGATCACAACAATTTCGGTACAATACACAGCCAATACCTTACTAAAATCTGTGGTCGTTATTCCAAATTTATTGATTTTTTGAAGATGCGCCTCATTCATCTCAATATAATTATGATTATAAATATTATTCTCCTCTACATTTTTATGCCATATAATAATACATATCAAGATAAGGCTGTAGCTTATACACATTCCTTAGGGGCTCATCTTGTATTTGGTCACACAGACATAAATATATACAATTAGAAATGGCCAGGAAACAATTGCAGTAATGTCATATCAATAATATTTATATTAATTTAAAATTAATATTAATGTACATTGACAACAAATATATCATGACTTATTATATGTATTCAAATAAAGATTTATTATATAATTATTGAATAATGCTAAATTTTTTTAAGTATTTATCTCAAATTTTCGTTTTAAATTATGTTATTTAGATAAGTAATATAAAAATATATATGAATATTTATAATGAAAATTTTAAATAAGTAGCATTACTTCACAATTATAATAGTAGAAATCTTTAGATTATAAATGACGATGCATTAATTAGAAATAATTGATGGGGATTAAAAATTTTGCAGTGAAAATGGTGCTAAGTAATTAGAACAAGAAGGTGCGGTACATTTAGTGTAAATATGGGAAAAGGGAAAGGGGGAATTAACGAGTGGACGGGTGGTGGAGTAGGGACAAGTAACATAAAAATATGCGGATAAGGATGCGTGTCGGTTGGATCTAATGGGGCTCATATTCATAATGTTATTATCGGGACTGATGCCCCAACGGAAACAACAATAACAACCCATTTTTAACTTCAATTAATTTTCTGAAACCAGACACACACTGCCTTGCACGTGAGCAAGACTTGCCACGTGCATTTATACATGGAGCTGCAGATTATCCCACGACTCCTACTCCATGTTAGAACATGAACAATCATCGAGTAAAGCAGAAGCTGCTGTTTTCCCCTGCCCTAGCCTAGCCTAGCCTAGCTAGCTACTGCCGTTACTTCGTTTTTATTTAACCCTACGAATATAAAATACAACAAAATCCTTTCGATTGACAATACATTAACCTGACTGTCTTATGATTTCAAGCCTGTCGATTTGACGTTTTTTGACTTGTCTTTTCATCTCCTTCTCTCTCTTTCTCTTTTTATTCTCTTTCTCTCTCCCAGTGCACATAATAATCCTCTACAGTGACCTAATTTTGCAATTCTATACGTATCAACGGTGTACGCAAGGGTAAATTAATATCCGGTGCCTGGGATTTTTTCCTTTGCTCGTTGTTTGTACGCTTTTCTTCATTTCTTTTGTCTTTGAGAGATTATACCATACATCAATAAATATAATATATATATATATATATCTAAAAAAGATGTAATATAATACATTCTACAATTTGCTCGTTCTATGTCTATTTACACATGCTCCGCTCCGGCGCTTGCAATCATATTAGGGTTTTTCGTATAGACTCAAAATTCATACTACTGATGATTTTCTGTATGAAAATGATGTGTGTTTGTAGTTACAAATATTAATTAAAGTTAGTAAAAAAAAATTAATTAAAATTCGTAAAAATATTTCGATAAAAGAGTCAAATGATATTTAGTTTCAAACCAATGTTGATGACAAGTATTTAAATATTGATTTTCTTTTTGAAAAGACCATGACACACAACATAATTAATATATATGTTGGTGGTGCTTGATTGGAATATAACACTCTTTTTTATATTGTTTGCTTGCTTAAGGAACTTTATTTATCACATGATGAAGTTCCAATATATATATATAGATATATATATATATAAAAGTTCAAGTGGGAAGGTGGTGAAAGCATTCATAATCACTGTAAAATAAAGTTTAACACTTATGAAGATTCCAAGAAATTATTACCCAACAGGGAGTCTTTAGAGCAAGTATAAAAAATAAGATGCCATATTAGGAAACTCTTGGCAACATAAAATGTCGTACACCTAATTACTTAAGAGTGTAAAACAATAGTTAGATAAATATTATAATCCAAGTGGATACAATGGAATATTTTAACATTCATGCATTCAATTATAAGAGTTTAATATTTATACCCAAATTACTGGAGGTCTCTTATATATCACTCAGGCCATATGCCATAGCTCTTAATTCTATGTGGACACTTAACTATAAAATAAAACATAAAAAAAAAAAAAAAAAGATTTTTATTAACAAACAAATTAATCTCGTTAAAACATTAACTTATAGTTTAATAATATAGATATAATATTAACATAATTTTATAATCTTTAAATTTTTTTTTTCACCTCAAATTTTCACACACTTTATCTCTATTCCATTACATATGAAAATGAAAATTAAAAAAATAAATAAATCTTCTTAATATTGACGCAAGAGAAAATAAATCTCTCAACCACTTATTTTTAAATCAATTATGAAAACATTATAAGTTTTTTTTTTTGGTTCACTCAATTATGGATTTGTATGCAAATAGTAAATTATTAATATTCAAGACTGACTCTCTTTGTTGCCGGGTATTATTATTATTATTTAATTTTTTTTATTTTTTTGTTAAATTTAATTGTACAGTAGATCTTCCCTCCATTTAAAAAAATGCACATCATTCCTCCACGACGAACACATACGCTTCTTACCACTTGGATTGTGGTCGTTCGGTATAAACAGCGACCTAGCCCTGCCTAACTACAAAGTGATGGGTGTGGTTAAAGGCTAAAGCTGGCAGCTATTTACTGACGTTATAAATAAACGTTCTTGTTCCTGTGTACTGTTAGTGTTAGGCATACATGTTCCAATTGCTGTAAAGACTACTAAATTGTAAATTTCCTTGCGCATCAGAAACGATGTGACATTGGTTCCTTTTTGTCTGAGACGTCCTTTCATCCTGTGTTTTTATTTTTACCATCACTCTGTTTAGTCATTTTTGTATGTACGTACACACATGATGGATCATCGTAACACTGTTTTCTGCTGTGATTTTTCTTTGCCCTTGCAAGAAATTACTAATTTACAGCGATAGCTGAATAGACAAGAAGGATTAATTGAGGGTCCTTTTGAATAATTTGGCTAGCCACCTCTCAGCTATCTTACTCATACTGCTGGCTTATATAACCTTTTTGTCCTCCCCTTAACTTTTCCCATCTTATTTTCAATAACAGCTAGGCATTTTATTACGTTAAGGCAGGAATATAATCCATTACATGCTTAAATTCATCGATTGTCAGTGAGAGAATTAATGCTTGATTTGTGATCCAAATTTTTAAGAGAAGGCAATCTTTGACTCGCGCACTATGTACCCTTCTTCAAATAATTTGCTCGCGTTTCGATTTTCTTCATTTATGCTAATCTGTTTAAAATTTTCTTCATTTATGCTAATCTTTTTAACACTTTTAATTTACATGTGCAATTAGCAAAACTAAAACTCAAAAAATAAACTCATCAAATCCAGCAGTCATTTGGAAATCAAAACATGAACTTATTTATGGAATTGAAGAAGAAATATTTTAAATAATAAGATAATATCCTATTATTCTCATGATATTTTTATTTTTTTATTGTTTGATTTCTTAAAAATTTTAAATATCATCGTCTCTCGCCTATTGTTAGTGACTTTAAGTCAAAAAGGTACAAGGATACATTAAACATTTTATAACCTTTAATAGTAAAATTATTTGTAAAAAAATAAATAAATAAATTTGCAGTGATAAGAAGTTCCAAAACTTCAATTTCACTTACATTAATTTGTTTTATTTTTAAATATAAACAATAAAAATTTTCAGCGGTCAAAAGCCGCCGATTGGTCAAAATCAAGATATTGAATGCAGAGATTCTTGGCCTAAAAACAAACCTAAACTCATTTAAAGCCTTGCCTAACAAAAATATTACCACAAACGTACAACTTTATATTTACAATCAACTATGCATTGTTGACTTTGTTTACCCTGTTGACAAATTTTCAGAAGGTACCTTGTCACAAGCTAACATTGTCAGATTTGAAGTATACTTCCCAGCTAATTAATGTATGATAGGATGGATTGATTGATGTGATCTTCTATTTATTTGGTGTCGGAAGACTTCACCGTTTGTGGGTTACGGTGCACTTCATTCAGTTGTGTAATACGTGTTTTCTTCAGCAACCAACACAATAATTAATGCAAGAGTGAGCTGGAGCACTGATCACTGCACGAATTAGAAGTCAATTGCATGAGCTACAAGATTTTGTCAATCATTTGATAAGGGCTGATTCTTCATTGAGCATGTGCATGCTAGTTCAATTTCAACAAATTTCATTCTCACAATCCGAAATTACAAGGTATAATGTCTTGTCCTCAATCTTTGAATGCTCAATTAAAACGGCAGAAGGCTACAATACAAATTAGAATTCAAAAGGGTGGGGTCTGGCCGGGTATAACTTCAAGGTTGAAAGTCAGGCTGACAAGCTTAAAGAAAAATGGAAACTCACTAGGCCATTCTCTTTCGGAAGAGAAATGAAAAGTTGTCCATCTAAAATAAATCTGGTTGATTGAATGGTTACAATGATAAGGATCAGGTTTGACTTTTGACTTAGGACTCTTAGGTGGAACCCAATTGAATTGGGGGCCTAATTTCTATGCAAGTTCGAAGTTTGGTGAGTTACTGATTAGATTAGATTAGATTTGATAAAATGTTATTGGGTAGGACGACAAATTCCATATATGGGAAGAAGTGGGTGAGAATCAAATTAGGTTTTTGTGGAGAGTAGGGTCAGTTAGCACAATGAAATTTCCATATGTTTGTAGTGGAAATTGGAAATGGAATATTGGACATACAACATATTGTGAGAGTCAGCTCACAGCCTTCCCATCCATTAGGTCATCATCGTATATATACATATATCTTAATGCACTCACATTCCACCAATTAGGGGTCTTAGCTCCCTCAAAACTCACGATTGTTAATAATTCTCAATCCTCAGTGTTTCAGAGAAGACAAATTAATTTCTTTCTAAATGGAAGGTCGGCCAGTTTTGACCAGTTGGGTGAGATCATAATAAAACCTAAAGGTGACAAACACTAGTTTGATTTGTCAAACTATATTGTTTGCCACATGAAGTATATTCAAATTTGCCACGTATTCTCATGTTCTTTGTGAAAATCATTAAGCATTTGACACTTACAAGTAACCGTCCAATGTGTCTCAATCTAATGTTAATGCAAAGACATGATTGGTATGCACAATTTTCAAGCAATCATGTTATCTTTGCATGCTCAAATATTCTCATGTACCAAAATGACAATCAAATTTTTTCTTAGTTAATATACATTATAGTCAACAGCAATATATGTATGTATATATATATATATATATATATATATACACACACATACGACAAAAGTGAAAAGAAAGAAGACAGCAACTATTCTCAATTGGTGAGATCCATGTGGAGAAACTGACATCTTACTGGCATAAACAAACAAATTTAGCATAGATTATAGCAAATTGTTTCGATCCCTACAGCTATAAGGACGTGATCTTCTTTGTTTTGTACTAAGCACAATCTGATGATGCTGAGGATAGCTTCTCATTATCCTTTAATTCGACCTTTTCTTCATTAGAAATGTTGATCACCGGTGTGTTATTAATTAATGGCTCTCAAAATCATGACAGTTAATATCGATAAATTCTCAAGTTGCTTTTATTCTCACCGTCAAGGAACAAATTAAATGGTTGTGAATTGAAAGCACAAGTATAAAACTTTCAGGGTTAATATAATTTTCTTTAATTTTGTCGCATCATGTTATCGTCTAATAATAGATTATAACATGGTATAATACATATATTTATAATCATGATGAAACTATACTCTTTAATTTGGCCAAGAGCTCAAACTATAGATAATGATTTCTAATCATTTCTATAGGTGGAAATGCTCAATGTGGGAGTTGCATTGCGTTTCACTCATTTATTGCTGAAGGCTAAATTATCATGCTCACCAAAGGAAAATGACTTGACATAGTAAAGCAACCGGTAAAAGAGAGTACGTATGTTGCTTTTATTTATAAAAATACGTATAGAATTAAGATATACTACTTTTAAAATATTAATAATATATTTGTAGTCATACATTTTGTACAATTTAATGATAACAAGAATTACTTTTAAATTATATATATTTGCAATAAATTTTAATAAAAAGAGAAAAATTTATCAAACAAAAATAAAACTCTTATATCGAGCTATATGTTTGATAATTGAAAGTGTTATGAAAATATAAAAGTTGGTTTTACCATTGATGAACGAGAGAATGCCCCATAGAAGAAAACTTTAATCGATCAATAAATTTAACTTTACTCACCATCAAAGAAATGGAATTGCAGGTCCCACTTGGATCAAATTGTCCCGCTTGCTTCATTGACTAAATATAATTAGGTGTCGGCTACCACGATCATGCATGCGCAGGTGTAGTTAGCACCTACAATAGATCCAATTATATAAACTTTTCAAGTTTGTATTATTCACATGCATAAGCTTTCATTTCATACACTTAAATTGTTAAGTCTCAGATCTGTTCTTTTTTAGTATAGGAGTTTCCCCATGGACAATATATTAATTGATTCCATTCTCAAATAGTATTTGTTAATTTTAATACAGATAAAAGGAAAAAAAAAAAAAGGATTTTGACGGAAACAATATACTAATTACAACTGCAGGGCTTTAGGAGACCACTTCCCACTTACATAAAGGTACAAGAGAAGAAAGGAGGCAAAACACACTTTCCTATACTTGTTTGACCTCCACAAATTAGGGCAACCTTACCATATCATCATGAGATAGCAAGAAGTGGAAATGAATTTATGGCCCTCCTCTTTCTCAATTTTAACAATCTATTTACTTTTTTTATTTGGGTCCCATCCCATCTCCTACTTTCTAGATTAATTGATGGGCTTGTCTTAATTCTTAGCACAATCTTAGCTTGTAGCACAAACTTAGATTTATTCTTGACCTTTAGCTGCTGCTTAATTGGCAGTTTCCTAAAGAAAAAGAAGATGCTCTCTCTTTTAGATTAAGCAACTAGCAAACAAACTGCATGGAGCTAGACCAGAATAGAACTTCATCATTCATGATTTCAAATGCAAAGTAAGAATCATCAACTAAATTAGGTGGGGTCATGTTATTCTTTTTCCTAAATATATAACAATAAAGGAGTACAACTTAGTCCATGTCTCAATGAAAGCAATTTGTTAAGGATGGCAGATATGTGTGTATTAATGTGAGAAACTGTACACTTTATATCTGATTTGCCTGAAAGAGTGATCAAATCTCTTTAAAATCTTGCTCGGAAAGGCTGTCTCCAACTTCTAAACCCCTTTACTTTTGCACCAATGAATTGAGGAGTAAGATTTTGTATAATAGACTTTTCTACAAAGAATATATATTGACATTCCAGTTAGAGGAGGACCTTATATATAATTCCGTTGTAATATTTCCCACAACTTTAAACCCACGTTAAAGATTGGCTTGTAACGACAATCGGCAGAAGCCTTAACACATAAATAGAAAGTAGTGAAAAGATCATCAACCAAACCAGATGATAATAACGTGATCTGAAGTCCATATCAGCTTTAAACATAATGGAATTCTCACTGACACAAAGTCTTAATAGAGTTTTCTTGGCATGAAACCAATCGTATCTACTGGCTGAAGGTGCCATCAAAATTCAATGACATCACACACAGAATTCGTGCGTGTTGATGTGCCATACCAGATACATCCTGTATTTACATAAACAGCAGACAGTAGTAGAAGGAACGGAGATGTGGAATGTGATGGGTGGGCAAATTAGCTAGTTAGAGAGAGAGGTTGGGTTGCTTGGTGATTGATTCCAAATGATTTGACAAGACAAGGATCAATGCATGTGAGAGATATGATGTTGACATATAAACTGACCTGACCTTTCAATCAAAGCATCGATCAGAGAGATCATTAGTAAAGACTCGATCAGACCAAACCAGCCTTTCTTTTTCTTTTTTAACCCTAAAAGAAAGGGTAAAAAACCGTACCCAACGCCATATGAACAGTCTCAAAGATGGCCCCCCTAACACCTCTATACAGATGTCACGTGGCAATGAACATTATCATTCTCTGTTGGCGCAATCAGGCATAATGTAGTACTATTACTACTACTAGTTTTGATTTGCAGTTGGCAGCTGCAAGCTGTTGGTTTGTATTTGAATGCACTGACTCCCACGTGCTAACTATTGTCGACTATCTGACACTTCTTTTACAGCAAGTCTAGTTCAGATTCATATTAGACTTTACGTTAAAACACCCTACTCCTACTGTTGTTCAACGAAGAAGACAAGAGAGGAGGCCAACGTAACGCAGAGAGAAATCAAATCCAGATGTCGCATCTTTCAAGTCTTTCATCGATCGATATTCCTTTTGTTGCCCTTCTTTTCTTTTTTTTCTTTCTTCTTCTTCTTCTTCTTCATTTTTTTTTTTTTAAAAAAAGGGTCCCGATTGATCATTCTTTTTCACTCTAAATTCTACTATGCGTATATCATACATATGCTGCATTACTGCATGCGTGCATCATAAAGGTATTAGCATGTAGAAATTAAAGACACTACTTCATTGGTCAATGAACTTCAATTAAGTGCTTCCCTATTACACATGCCTTTGAGAAATGGAATTGCGTATGTGCAAATTTGATTTGGAAATATAAGACAATTTTCTTTTGTTACACAATATCGATTAAAGTATACATTTTTTCATAAACAATAGAATTAAATTTCAAAAGTAGTTTAAAAAAGCAAAAAATTAAAATATTTGATAATTATTTTTTTTATTTAGTAAATGCTATTATTTATTACTTATACTTGAGCACATCTAGTATTTTCATCTTACCATAACTATAATTTTAATCCACAATGTTTCACAATAAAAGTATTTTTTTTTTTATAAAATTTTATAAGATTAATTGTAATTACTTTACGTTTTGAAAATATTTTAACTCTTTCAACAATTGTAAATAAATAATGACAAGATCCTCCCTAATTTTTCCTTGGAGTTCAAGTTAAATTCTACTAAAAAATTACGTTTTTTTCTTTTAACTTTCATATACTTTTTTTTAATAATTTTTTTACATAATAAAATTTTATGAATAAATATAAACAACTTCATGCCTCCGTCATTATCGCACAATGAGACTTCGTGCCTCACCACTACATGTATGCATTATTTATAACACACACACACACATATATGGTCTATTTCTTATGTAGATATGAACAAGATATATTCAAAGGATGATCCATGAAGTATGCATTTAGTGATCCCAACATCAAGTGTGAAACTATACATTGAATGAATCTTGTGCTACTTGTAATAAAAAAAAAAATAAAATAAAGAGTGAACATACAATTCAACGAGTAAAATATTTTCATAGATAATTATAAAATTGCTTAGACCCATGCATAAAATAAGCATCAAGTACATGCTAAACATATTTCATGGTAAATTTAATTCCATTTAAATTAAACAAGTACCCAAAAAAAACTTATCATGTTTAGCAAAAACACCTTCGTCTAAGTAGAAGAATTAAAAACATATATGATGGTTTCATATTATCATTTTAGCACTCATAATCTTATCTTCTTCTTTGTAGTCATAATTATAATTATACCATGTGACCTAGTGAGTTCTCACCAAGGTTTAATAATTATAATCATATCAAAAACATACTTGAGGGCTTTGTATCATCGCCTAGATAGTTATAATTATAATTATACCCTATAACCTCATATTTTTGTTTAAGTTTTACAATCATAATCATATCAAAAATATACCCAATAGCCCTATATCCTCGTTGACCAGTCATAATCATAATCATATCTTGGGATCTTTTATTCTCACTAGGATTTTATAATTATAATTTTTTCACCATTGTTTCATAATCATATTAATATCATTTCCTAAATAATTTATACCTAAAATGTGTAATAAGTACATATAAAAATATTATTTTCTCTTAAATAATTCATATAAGTGAATAAATGTAATTATATGAACTTCAATTGTAACATAATTTATTATACTGGATATATTTAATAGTTTAAAGTATCCACCCTTAACTGGATAATCAACCATGGTAGTTTCAAGGTCTCCTAAATTCTTTACCATTGCAACCACACTTTAACACACGATATCCAAAAATTAACCTTTAAAAACATGTTCAAAATCTATTATATGATGTAAATAAGAAGACACTTTTGTTCTAATTTTATAAATATATTACCCACTCAATTTCTAGATATCTTTTTAACTTCTTAAACATGTTTTCTCTAACTTTTTCTTTGTGTGCCTTAAAATTTTCTTTTCCTTTTCTTCTTCTCTTTTTTTTTTTTCTCTTTCTTCTCTTTTCCTTTCTTTTCTTTCTTTGCTTTGGTTCTGCATCTAGTTCTCTTCTCTCAATTCAATTTCAAAATGTCAAACAAGCATGATGATTTAATATATATATATATATATATATCCACCAACTCATTGAATTGCATGCTTCATCTATTTTTTGCTAAAAATGAGCCACATATTACAATCCTTTCCCCTTATAATCTTTTAACTTAAATTTATATTGATCCTAATGTTGTACCTCTCAATTTTGATCAATCAAACTAATTTGAAAATGAGCCAATAGTGTTCCAAATTCACCTATTGCTCAATGAATTCCAAGAGATCTCAAATCAGTTAACAACAAGAGAAAGTTCACCTCTTATATGAGAATTGGAGCTTAAAAATTTTCTACTGAGTACATCTACTACTACATTCAATTTGCTCATATGATAATTAATAATACAATCATAGTGTGTAATCAATTCAATCTATATTTGTTATCTGATATTCAATTCCTTTTATATAAACAAATATTTTAGACTTTTATGATCTTTCATATAAACAAAGTCTTCTTTTCAATGCAAACACTATTGTTGCAAGTTCTAAATCATGGATTGAATAGTTCACTTCATGTTCCTTAAGCTATAAGGAAACATAAGCAATCACCTTTTCTTGTTGCATCAATACACAACCCAACCTTTGTATGAATGCATCATTATAAAATTACAAATCCCTCAATAAAAATGGAATTGTAAGAACAGAAGCAAAAGTCAATCTTCTCTTGAATTCTTAAAAACTTTATTCATAATCCTTAATCCACTCAAATTTCACATTTGTCTTGATTAGTCTTGTCAATGGTTGAGACATTCTAGTGAAATCTTTAACAAATCTTTAATAATATCTAGCTAATTTAAGAAAACTCTTGACATCTGTTAAATTAATGTGTCGTTCTCAATTAACTACAATCTCTACCTTTTGAGAATTCATAAAAATGTTGTAAGCTAAAATCATGTGGTCTAGAAATGCAACTCTATCTAGCTAGAACTAACATTTATTGAACTTTTTATAAAGCTATTTACTAAAATAACCCTTAGATGCTCTGCATGTTCTTCTGCACTTTGCTAATGTATCAGGATGTCATTAATAAAAATAATAACAAATTGATCTAAATATTGATGAAATACTCAATTCATGAGATTCATGAATGCTTTTAGACATTAGTCAACCTAAATGGCACTACTAGAAACTCATAATGTCCATAATGGGTCTTGAAAGCAGCTTTAGATACATCAACATCTCTAATCTTGAACTAATGATAATTTGAATGAAAATAAATCTTGGAGAAAACTTTAGCACCCTATATTTGATTAAATAAGTCATCAATGCCAGGAACATGATAATTGTTATGTATCTTGATTTTATTCAATTTTCTATAATATATACAAAACCTTAAAGTTCCATCTTTCATCTTCACAAATCTCTTATATACTAATTTTTGTAATTGAACCTTCAACTCTTTTAACTTTGATGGAGCAATTGTATAAAGTACCATAGAAATATGAGTTGTACCTAGAATCAAATCAATAGTAAATTCATTTTCTTTGCCTAATGGCAAACCAATAAAATCTTCAACAAAATACTTCGAAAAATTCATTCACCATATAAATTTCTTCTAACTTTACTTGAATAGCTTGGGTATCAACAACATGAACCAAATATATAGAAAAATTCTTCCTTAACAATTTACTAATAGTAAAGCTAGTATCATATAAGATGGAAGAATTTCTCATTCATTATAAAAAAAAATGCCAATCTCATCTGATCTTTTAAATAACATCTCTTTTGAAAGTAATCAATTATAGCATAATAACTCACAAGTCAATCCATCCTTAATATGGCATCAAAATCATGGCTATCTAAAGGAGTTAAATCTATCTTCATATTACAACCACCTAATTCAATGACACATCCACAAAATACAATCTTAGCTAATAATCAGTCTCCAAATGGTGTGGCTTCTACTAAGCCATAATATAATGGTTTCAACTCTTTATATACATGTATGACAAACATACAAGATGCAAAGGAATGTGTAGAACCTAGGTCTATCAAAATATGATCATCACATCTAAAAATAGTCAACAAAATTGTAACCACAAATGATGTGGCCTATGCCTTTTACTCAGTCAAGGCAAAGACATGTGCTTACACACGAGGGCAGTTTGACCTTTCTATCTACCATTATAATTTCTCAATTACCTTAAAGAAAAAATTATGTAAAATTTACTTTTTGTTCATTTGTATGCTCCAGTACTTGGAATATTTTTTTCCATAGAGTTAACCATGTGTTTGTATCTATAGAATAACCAATACCTTCAAAATTTATTGCATCTTAATAACAAACATGTTCAATAATATTCTTCATCTCCATATTAGAATTTAATCGGGGGTCATTCACAAGCATAACAAAAATCATCTTCTCCTCCTCTACCTTCCCTCTCTTGCTATTCAATTAGAGGTAAATTTAAATTTACAATAGATAATGTGCTAAGTTAACCACTTCTCTAGACACTAACATCATAATAATAATAATAATAATAATAATAATAATAATAATAATAATAATAATAATAATAATAATAATAATAATCATCATCTCATCATGCATGTATACACATAAGTCATGCAATAGTTTATAAAATAAAAACTATGCTCTGATAACAAATTGACAAGACCCCCCAATATTGAGCTAGTGTAAGATTTAATATTCGATTAACTTACTGAACTACATGCTTCATCTATTTGTTTGTAAAAAACAATCACGTGTTACAAATAATCTTAATTTAGTTTTAAGAATAATAAAAACATGAATTTTGAGAAAAACCTAAAGCTAATTAGCTCAACATAAAATACCTTATTTTCATATTTACAGGAGGATAAATTTAATAAAATGACAAGAAGAAATTGTAAAAGAAAATATTACAAACTTTAGATCAGTATGTTTATAAAATTGATGAGTTAATTAATTCTTTACATACTTATACATAGAAATGGACTTAAGTTTCATAACCATGAGCAGTAGTAGTTAAATGATCTCTTTCTTTACAAGTAATTAACTTTTTTCTTATTCGTATATTTTAATGGGACAAGTGATATAAATTAAAAGTAATTATATATCTTTCTTTCAAAAAGTAAAGGCAAAAAATCAATAAAAAAAATAATAATAAAGGAGACCTTCTTTATTCTTTTTATCATTTTATTCTTTGTTGGTTAAAATAATAATGTAATAAAAAATTTTGAATTGTGTTATATCTTATCAATTCACTCAAAAAAAAAAACTAAATTTTTTCATACTTCATACTAGTTTTATGTTGTGCTTGATTCTTAAGATATTAGTTTCATTGATCTAATGTTATTAATGTTATGTTGGATTATTTTGTCCTAAACTTTAAATATAATTTTTAAAAATTTAAAATATTGTAATTATTTAAATGATTAAATATCCTTTCATTATAAAATATTATTAAAAGTATTTTACATATTTTTAAATTTTAAAAGTTTTAATTAATTGTTGACAGTTTTATACTAGTTTTTGCGTCAGACTTCTAGACAATTATACTTAAAATCTTAAAATGTAAGCTTAATTCCCATTCTCGTATCATGCAAACACCGCATTACTTGTATTGTTTTTATGCTATCCATTAATCCGCAACTTATTTTAGTATTTTACAACTCTATGAATAGTATTGCACAAACTTAAGAAGTATATTTTCAAAGTATCAAACTCTTGATGTTATTTGTTCTTTTGATGTAAAAGTAATTTTGGGAACACAATGATATGAGAATTATATATGTTTTGTATGACTTATTTATTTGTTATTCCCATAAAAAAATATATATAAGATACATAACAATGACAAAATACTTTCATTCTGTCATATTAGGTTGTATATGTCATATTATTCTTGATGTAAGTCTAGCTGTGAACTAATCAATTTTGATAGATAAAATAAAAGTATTGCTACACACACACACGCGCGCGCGCGCGCGCGCACACGCATATATATATATATATATATATAGTAAAGTCATTAATACAAATTAATAAAACATTATTATATTGTTATTACATATCTAAGTATTTTTTTTTTTTGCATATGTGATAACAATAATATATTATTGCATTAGTTTATGTGAATACAGTTTATATTTTTAATATTAATAATAAATTTAAAATTACAGTGTTGTGACTTTAGATCCATAATTATAGAACAAAAAATTACTAAATACTAAGTATTCACGGTCAAAGTGCTTAATTTAAGTCGCCAAATAAAAAGAGTTTTTAATGCAAATTTTGACAAATATATTTTTAAAATTAAGAAGAATCAAGTTAATTTTAAATATTTTTTTATATATTTATTTTATTTCATTTATTTTCGAAAGAAAGAAAAAAGCACCACCATTCCCATTAAGTGGCTTTTGCAAGTTTGATTATGAACTGCTACACAATCTTCACATATAGAATTATGATAATCTCAATAATGAAATAAAAAAAAATTCTCGCTTTGGCCTCCTTTGCCGAACTTTAGGTGGTACGGCCGCGGATTATAGTTTTGAAATTTGCTTTCACAAAGCAAAAATTGCTTTCTATAATGCCCCAAAATGGAAGTAAGAAATGAGCTTTTAAAATTTAAAAACAAAACAAAACAAAACAAGAAGAAAGATAATTGCAAAATTAGCAATTGAAAAGATATGCTAATACAAGTATATGCTAGAACAGGCCTAGGTAGAGTTAGCGAGAAGTGCTTTTGAAACTTCATATAAGGGTTGTTTTGTTTTTAATTATTTATTTAATTTCTAATAATGAATTGTCGATAAAAGGAGCATATAGTAATTAATGATACGATATCTTGTGGGACCATGCAATGAATTTATTAATTTTAATAACTTGAGAGAGCATAGATCATGAATTATCGGGAAACATTTCACCCAACTTTGTTTTGTTTTATGTCCGCACATTAAATTAAATTTCAAGCTCCTCACCCGACAGACCCAACAACAAAAAAGAAAAGAAAAGACAAGACAAGAAAAGAAAACGTAATTAAGCTAGTTTCATTTTTTGATGGAAAAAGTAATCAATCATATTGGCCAATCAATCAATTAATTACCTCAATTCCATGCAATGCAAAGCAAGCTAATGAAGTGAGGAGAAGTGTAATTTTCTCAAGCTTTTGGCTAATTGATGAGATGAGATGATCGATCAACATTACGATAACATGTAATCGTTTTCACTTTTTCGTTAACTTTGTTGATTGGACTGGTAATTAACAAATAAAGCAATTGTTATTATTATTATTATATATGAAAGCTTAGGCTTTTTAGCTGTTTGTCAATCAGAAACTTCATCATTCTAAGAAGCAAAATCAAGTGTATTCGCTCCCCATGCAGCGACTTTCTCCTTTTACAAGTGATTTTGTAGTAACTTTAATTATTAGTTCGGTCTAACTATTTAACCCTGAGATTCGACTATTTTGAAGATTTTAACTAATTTTTTTTTTTTAAACAAAAAAATGTAAGAAGAGAGTGAGGTCAAGAGTCACAAGAGAAATCGTCCATTTCTCGAACTAAAAAATTGTGCAAATGTTCACCAATTTGTTGTTTACAGCAACGACTTAAATAAAGTAAATAAATGCATGTAGAAGGCTTTGTCAGAACTAAGCAAGAGAAGAAGAAGCAGAAGAATGAGTCAACCACAGAGAGTATGGGGGGTGGCATGTGCAAGGCCGACAAGCGCGGGGTTGTGTTGTCTTGTCATATCACTGGTGCCCTTCCCCGCCCACTCTTTCTTTCTTTCTTTTCCCAAATTCAAATCAAAACCCTTGGTTCTTCTTACTCCTTCACTGGTGGGTCATTGCGTCCTTCCCTTAATTTTACTTCATTCTCCTCCATTTTCTTCGTCAATTCTTCTCTCTTAGCAAATTTGATTACCAAGTCCATTTAAACTGAAATGTTTTAATTTTTACTCGATAAACAAATGTTGAGTTTGTTCCCTTTAATTTTAATTATTTTATCATTAAAATATAAAAATTTATTAATTTTTAGACTATTATCAGTTTATATTATATATATTTTTATCTAAGCAATCATTTTCAACTGAAATTTTTAATACTTTTGAATGTTTTTAAAATTATTAGGAATATGGACCAAAATTATAGAAATTCAACAACCATTTACCAAATTTTAGTTTTAGAGGTTCAACAATCATTACCAATTTCTAAATCACTGATATCAAGCATAAATAAAATGATGAACAATGAATTCGAATGGGGTACACCGTGTACAAAACTCTTGAAGGTGGCTAAATCATTTTAGTACACCATTGGCGCATCAGAAAGTGCTACAGGCCTGTTGTTGCATATGACCCAAAAATAAAATTGAATTTAAAAGTCAAGTAAATTACATTTTTGCGATTCAAGAAACAATGACGATGTAAAATTTGGTATGCTGTCCTAACCCATATACATAAGGGCTTTGATATGTTTGAAAGTTAAGCATGTACGGATTAAATTGTTAGTGGGGATTGAGTAAAATTATAAGCCTCATGACCTCATCTCTTTCAATAGGCATGTTCATCCAGTAGTAGGAATAACTTTTTCCAAAAAATACAAAAAAATAAAAATAAAAATAAAACAGTTACTGTAGTGGTAAAGCTCTCTAACCAGTACTCCTTTCAGAATTGCCCAAAACATCTTTCTACAGATTAACACAGTCTCCATCTTCTTTTCTTTGTTTTCCAGGGAATGCAATTGGACGTCCCACAGAAGCTTTGCAGCAATATCATGGATTCTCATTGTAATCGATTCCTCGCCCCTAATTATAATAAATCCCTGCAAATTATATTTCTAGGTAAATAATTAAACCATTTGTAATATGGTGTATGATACCTTAGTAAACAAACATAATTATATGTTAAGACACCACTAAATACACTTGCTACTATGCGAAGAACTAAAATCCAAAATGAAATTACTTTTCATAAACTCCGTGCTCTTCAGATTAAACTTCCATAAACCAAAGATAAAATGACTCTGTAATAAAACAGCATACAGGTAATTTCTACCTCACCATTAACAGATATATAATGATAAACTTCCGGTTTTCTTAAGAAAAGGGACTCCTAAGGATTATTAATGTTATCACACAGATGCATAGCACCCACAGGAAAGTTCTTTTCCAGAAGTATGCCAGAGAACTACATGACTGACTGTACAACACAATGTACCAAGAAGCTTTTCTACTAACATGGCAAATTGTGCTTTCTGATATTATAATTATTCGTGTATTTTGGTTTGGATGCTAATGACCGAAAATCTACCAAACACAATGTGCATAAAAATGAAGGTTGCACTGGTTGGGCAAAATGGCTTTATAACAAGTGACACCAACCCTACTTCATGATTCCAATGGCTTCATACACCAAGTTTCACATTCACTAATGTAATGAGCACTGTGATGAAATTTCGCAAAACAATTACCTGAGGTCGTATTATACGGTCCACCTCCAACATAAGATCCTCCACTGAGCAACCTTCTCCATGGTTTTTGTAGTGGGAGAAGAGATAATTGGCATGCAACAAATCATATGAACGTGGATAAGTCGAGAATGGCTCACATCTGAAATTAAAACACAAATTATCTGCTGACTGAATCATATCAAAAAAATGTTTCAGGCAATTAGTGTATCAATACTCGTCCATATAAATTAGGATAATCCAAACATATGCAATGATGAACTATTTCTTACCAATCATGAAAAACACCAAACAGACCCCTGTCGTAAATAGCAGACAAGGTTCATGCTTATGGGAACTTTATTCATTACCCAGACAGGTAATGAGTGCACAGCGACAGCAAATCCACCGCAATAAGCATTCATATCCATGACATTTGGTATTTCTGTGCCGTTCACATACATCAGCTTCCAGTAATGGCGAACTTGATCTTGCCAAAAGATAGATTCTGTTGTAAACTCCTCTTGAGTGATACCTATTGTGAAAAAAGTTAAAAATTATCATGCCAGATAGGAACTGCTTTCCTCCACAATGATTTTTGCTCATCTATTTCTACTTAATCAGGGCCACCGAAGAGAAAATAAGGAATGATGCAATTAATCCATTCAGGTTCTACATGTTACTGGTGGTAAACTATTTGTTTAACAGATAACAAGACAAATTAAATCCATACTATTTGTTTAACAGATAACAAGACATATTAAATCCGTGATTTTGATAAGGAAAGCAATCCAGTACAGACGGCATATTTCTAAGCAAAAAGAAGGGAGAAATAAAATTTTCAAATAGCAAGCCAAAAGAACTCTTGAATCCCAGTTATGCCTACAGTCCAGGTCGTAAATTTGCAGTCTCTCTTCTTCAATGATTTGTGATAGTTTCAATATCTTCACCACCGATTCTAATTTGCTTCGATGGAATGATAACTTCTAAGGCAATGGTTTTTGATTTGCGGAAAAGGAATTCATATCCAAAAAAGCCAATGATTTGAACCCAAAAATTATGAGCAAAAAATTCTCTAGGAATAAATGATGAACGATGTAAGATTAATCCAACAATTAACATACAGTCAATACCAAGAAAATTTAAATATCCTAAGGAATAAGCACAAGAAATTAGCCTTCAAAGCTTCAGTGTCACAATTTGCTGTTATTGAGTATTGTTGGTAACATTAAACTGGGTCTGAAAATAATGACACGATTACAAACTCAATCGTCACTGATACTGTAGTGACAACAAACCTAGACGCTGGGAAGCACAAGATTAATACATGAATACCAGAAAACCTGGAAATAAGACTGATAGGCCCCTACGCTTTGCAAATATGCAAAGGGGACAAATAATAGTTTCTCGAGCTTAGTGACTATGGTTCAATGGGTTCAATGGGTTCAAGGACAAGAAGTAAAAAAGCGTAAAGAAAACTGGCTGCTTCAGTTCAAATACAACTCACAGACCTATTCTGCTGAGGCTGTCTGAATATACTAAAAGACATTCTGGTCTAGGTGGGAGTTTCTGGCCAGTTGTTAGTGCGCTTTTCATTTGTACACAATTTCCAAGTAGAGTGTTCCATGAAGGTTTAGAATCATCCATAGTATCACATACATCTATGAGCTTCAATTCCACATTCTGCAAAAGGCACGACTGATTTTCTTCTTTAATCCAAATTGCTGTCTCAACTTTTCGAGCAATTAGTTTCCAGCACATTGCTGTAGTTAGGTTTACCAACCTATCCCAAATTAATAGATAATCTTTATCCTTCCTATAAGCAGGGGGAGCCGAATAGACAAAATTTCCATTAGGTCGCAGAACACGGTTGATTTCTTTAAGTAAAATATCATCTGCAGAAACCAAAATTGATATAATAACTAAAAATTAGTAAACCACGCGAACAAGAAACATATACCAGAACTCAACAAGGGAATGTCTCAAACCAAATATAGTATGCCAAAAAAATAGAAGTAACTTTACCATCCAATCTCTAAAATTTCTGACTTAAATGAACGAAAGAGCATGATGCTAAGACACATCCAAATTCGTGGACAGCAGGTCATCTGTGAACTGTAGTTTACAATCAATTGTTATCAACTGCCTGTTCTTTTATAGGATGCATGTGTTGCATGATCTCTTATAGTTTATAAACCATTATCGAGAAATCCAGTTTCTAATCTACCACAGCTTCATATGTTAATGCTAAAACAATCATAGTCACTCTAAATACACAATCAACTTACACTTTAGTACCTCCACCAGAAATCGCACGTTCTTCAGTAACATGGTTAACAGTATTTAAGTCATTGATATGCTGATTAAAAGTAGTTTCTCTTTTATTGAGTAATAAGCATCTCCTATAAAGTCCTCGACCTCCTAGATACTTCTCTGATATTTGGGTCAATGACTGAAATTTATTATTCCATCAGGAGCAATCCAACTACACGTATCCATATCCACAGTAGCAATAAATGTTTTGAGGTTTTACAATAGGAAAGTGATCAATATACTCCGGAAAAGAGCTTCTTAAACTCAATTTATCTAAAAAAAAATCCTTAAGTATCATCATTACAATCAAATCTATGGTGACAATAATTTTTATAATTTACATAAAAATAGAGGTGTAAAAAGTTTTGCCAACAGTGAATTTATCGATTCCCTTTACATCACAATGGATGAGGACTTAAGAAAAAGAGCAAGTTCATGCAGATTTGAAGCATAATTCTTAAATGCACAAAATTCCAAATCTAAATTAGGTATTGATAGCAAAAATTATAAAACAATTATCAAAAGTCTTGAATAAAAATAAACCATTTTTTTTTTTTTTTTATATATAATAATTTACCAGAAGGCCTTTATCCTATCAACAACACATATCAAGTGTACTAACTATTGCATTATGGGGATTGGCTTAAGCTTTCTTATATTGAAAATTATCCTATCTGAAATGCATATCTGCTTGGAAATCAGTAGACCAACAGCAAACAATGCCTAGCGTGAAGTCCACAACAATCAACATATTTAGTTTTCTCAATTTCAAATCTCAAATATAACCCTAGGACCCAGGAGATAGTTGAAATCTTGAAACTTCAGAATGTGTATGTTGAGATTAAGAGTTGGTATACAACCCAAAGAAAAATCAAAAACAATGAAATCAATCAGATACAGACATGAATATCAAAACAGTTAAAAAATTGTTCCAGTGATTGATAAACTCTATAAGGCCATAAGGCTTTTGATAGTCCCAATTAAGACTTCCATACTATTAGACTACACTGCTACTTCTAAAACTTGAACTGGTTGCAGCATTCACCAATAATGAATGCTCAAAATGCACTACAGCTTCTAAAGAAACACAGGGAACTTGTTAGACAGAGCACATCTACTTTGCAAGCAATTATTTCACAGCCACTGTCAAAAACCATAAATATATCATTTTCCAGCTATCAATACATAAAAAAATGGATGAATGATTACAAAAAGAATTTTTACTAAAATCAACCGGATTTTTTTAAAGTAATCAATGCATATAAAATGCAGCATGCCAACATACATTACAAGTTCAGCTAGCAGAATACCATTCTCGTGCCAATTAACACAACACCTTGAACAGTGAACCATATCAAATGAGCTAGCAGGATAAGGTAGCTGTTTTGTGGCCAAGGCAGAGATCATTGCACCAATGCCTCACTCCAAAGCAAATTAAATCTGATTTTCATGACAATATTTGGGAGCAAAGACATTGTATGTATATCAAAGGGAAGAAGATAAGCTGAGAAGCTGGCAACTCCACAGCCAACATCAAGTACTTGATATATCCCTGCTGAACAGAGGTCATCTGTTCCGTTAGTTGTTATGTTTCCTAACCTTCATTAAAAGAGAAAACGAAGACCAAGTTAACTATTAAGCAAAACTAACTACTGCACACTGAAAAAATATATGGAAGTAGAGGCTTCAAAGCAAATATAACAAAAGCTTTCTTTAGAATCAGTCAATATTTTTCTGAAAACAAATAAAAAGAAAGCACAAGCAAATATGTCTTTACTATTATACTCAAACAGCAAAAAAAAGTACAGCTGCAGTTTAAGAAGTAAAAGCAGCTCTGTAAATCAAAAACATCAATATCATGGGCTCACAGTTTGATGTGTCAGAATTAAGAGGCATAAAGAAAACCCCCTTAGCACACACTCATATCTTCTTCCACTCAATGTAACAGATGTTTTGAAGTCATAGTTAGGCTTAGTAATTTTAGTTACATGATTCTTTCCAGGTTGATGCACTTTCTAAGTGAAAAGAATGGAAACATAGGAAGAAAGACCAAATACCATGAAACTGAAAATTGAAACTTTGTTCTCACTGTAAAATTTAATAAGCTCATGTTGACAGTTGCATTAGATAACCTAGGTAACCAAAATGTATTCTAAGCTTGGGGAATTGACATGTCATCTAACACTGATTTCATAGCAGGTCTAGTAAATGATGTCTTAACGTGACAAAATGAGAATGGAGGATTCATCCCCCTTTCCGGAATCTTAAGTGGTGTTTTCCAGTAAGTTATTTGTTTGTAAAAGTGGTAGTACCTGCAACTGTAAAAGACAAATACATAACAGTCACAAACATTCTTAGTTGCTGAAGGCTAAAAGAAATTAAGCCATAGCTTTAGTTTTCATCATATGATAAGCAAACTAACATATCCACATTCATGCACAATGCATTTGTATTATGAAGTCTCAGACTAGATTTTAATCTCAAGGATAATTTTCTTAACGTCCAGAATTTCATCATATACTCTTACACATGCTATGACAAATCTCCATTTCAAAAATTTAATAAGAAAACAATGTAACTTTGTCACAAATCAGCAATGTGTAAGCAACCAGCCATATATAGTCTATTCATGGTATGATAAAATAGACAAATATCTCCAGTAATGCATAATGATTCAAATGTTTTCTTTACCATTACCTATTAAGCAACAAAAATTGACATCATATTTTGAATGAAGACAAATTTTAGTCTTCTAGGACAATGGCTGTGATTATGTTTGGTATTGCCATACTTCTACTTAACTTTGAAAGCACAACAGTTAAATGTTTGGTGAACATGAACTAAAAGTGGGGACCACTCATTTTTTCACTTATATTTGGCATCTAATGATTACATCCAACAACAACTGTAGCTTCAAAACCACACCACCTCAATTCTTAACAGACCCTTGAAGTGAATATTTAGTCCATAACATGGTTTTATTTAAAATGTACTACTTGCACTGAGGGCACTGGCGTAGCAGAACTTTCAATTGGTCTAATGGATCCCCTACTGCATCCTATTCAAATATGTAAAGTAAACCTCTCTTTATTACAGTTATCATGGGCTAATGTTCAGCGCCTGTAACATTTTGCTAGGACTTGTCAATTTATTAGAATTTTGTATGTCGTTTCTTTTCTATCATTTTGCTATGAAACATCATCCGCAACTTTAGTCACATAGTGGGTTCAAGAGTTGACAACTAAATCCAACAATGCCTAAGGGATTAGCCAGTCTCTCCTTCAACTCAACTATTGCTCTCCGCCAACTCCATCACATAAAAAAGACCTTCCAACTAGACTCAGAAACCAGAAAATCATTCAAAATAAGAGGAATAAATCAAGAAGCATAAGTCACTATCTCAAAGAACATAGATCTCAAGTTAATTCCTATCTAAATTAAACAATTAGTAAGGTAGTTAAGCGAAAAAATGTTATACTCGTTCTCTTACATCCAATGAGTTGAAGTATGGCCAGTCTAAATTGTGATATTTCAGTTCAACTAAAACTCAAAAACACAAAACAGGGTGTAAAAACAGAAGGATTCCAAGCAATCCAAATCTGAAACCAAGAGAAGAAAACAGGAGATCTCTTGGTAAATTGAGCTCAATTATGATCAATCCAAAAACAAACTTACATTCCATACAACAAAAGGAAGGAAAATCCAAATGCGTATCGGTGAATTTAACTGCACGAGCTAATAGGAAATGCAAACAAAAGTAGAAGAAAATATACCAGGCAATGAGGTACTGGAGGATGTTCGAGAGACGTGGTTGTGAGCGTTGTTTCCAAATATAGTCCCCAAGTAGTATGAACCCAGCATTAATAGAAGACCCGCCATTGTTATCAATTTATTATTATTTCCACTTTTTCGCCGCCTGATAGATGCGAGCCCGAACGTGTCAATGCATGTGAGTTTTCGTACTATTGTTTTTTTTTAAAATAACAATTCATAATTATCCACCATCATTCATCAATTATTTAATTATGTTAACTATTTATAATGTCGTATTTATTATGCATAGAGAATTATAAGATTCTTTCATTTTTTTTCCTCTCCTTCGTATTTAGTTTAGAGGGATTACTGCATTTTTACTCATAAATATAATACTTTTGTATATTCTTAAAATATGTATTTAATATTTTATTTATAGGTTAAAATTTTTTAAATATAACAAATATTAAATATTTATATTTGTTAATAAACTAAAAACTAGAGATAACAAATGAGTTTGTTCGACTTAGTCCACAAAGTTAGGGTACTTGTGAGCTGAGCTCTTATAAATAAAAATGAAGTTCAACATGGCCCATAAGTTTAGCCCCCGACAAGCCAATATATATATATATATATAAAAAAATCCAGTCTAACTCAAATGTGAGGTAAACTTTTATCTTTGGGCTTAGTATAATCCAACTTAACTCTTTTGTCCCTTTCATTAGTTGAATATCAAATAGTACTTAATATATTTTAGGAAACAATAATGCTAGATATAAAAATATGACCATAACTATTTAAAATACTTAATATATACACATATATATATATATGTATGTATATGTATGGCTCATAAACAGAGCCTAGCTCAAGCTCGAGGCAAGCTCTTATCTTTTGGCATAGTTTGACTTGACCTGACCTTTTTGCTGCTTCCACTATAGACAAGTAAAAAAAATTAGTTGAAATATCAAATAGTTCTTAATATATTTTAGGGAATAATAATACTATATGTAGGGCTCAGACCCTAACTATATGTGTGTGTATGTGTGTATGAATGTGTAACATCCTCAAATTTAGGTATTGCCTAAATTTGTTATTATATTCACATTAAAGTGAATATAGTAACAGTATTGGAGTAGAGAAACTTTAAAAATGCGTTTGGAGGAAATTTAGTGAAAATGGATACTATTAACAAGAAAGGACAAAATTATCATTTCGATAAAATTTCGATTGATCAAGCTAAATGTTGAGAATGCAAATTAGTATAATAAAGTTTGTTAAAAAGAAAGATAGATATTATAACTCTAGAAATGCCAAAATTACTATTTTGAAACAAAATGAACAATTTTGTTGAAAATGGTGAAATGGTCATTACGCCAAGGATTAGAAGGACTCCACCAGATTTTGATCACCCAAAACTCTTATAAATATTGTAAATAAGATATAGAAAAAAGCGAAATCGAATTTGAATGTGAATTTTCCAAGAAATGATGAAAAAATATCAAAATTACCAATTTTCTTTATTAGGGTAAAATGATCTTTTCACAAGAAATTTGAAGAAAAAAATAGAATTAAAACTGATGGCCTAAAGTAAAAAAATTTGAAAATAGTTTAGGTAGCCTTATAATTTTTTTGAGAGTTAAATGTAAGTTTTGAAAAATTATTGGATAAGAGTATAATTTTTAAAAATATTAAGTTGGATAAGAATATTTGACTTTTCAAAATTGAATCAATTCATCTTCTTCCTTCTTTCTCCTGTCGTGAATTACGCTCTCCCTTCTCTTTCAAATTTTTTTATTTTCTTGAAAAAAATTAAATAAAATCTAATAATTCATCCGATTAAACGCGTTACCGTAGAAGAAAAAATTGTTCTACAAGCTGAGAACTTTAATTTGACGGTAAAAGTTCTTAATTTTATTAAGTTTCAGTTTCTAGATTTATTGAAAAGTAATTTTGATGGTGATTTTATAGTTTTAAATAGTGATTTAGGTATTTTTTAACTTAAATTTAGTGTAATTTCCATCAATTTTGGATTTGAGGTAAGAACCCTAAACTCTAACTTAATAATTTTGAA
Source organism: Khaya senegalensis (assembly GCA_032402905.1). NCBI lineage: Eukaryota > Viridiplantae > Streptophyta > Magnoliopsida > Sapindales > Meliaceae > Khaya > Khaya senegalensis. Next base: position 1,019,605 of record CP135558.1, on the reverse strand, counting down.
GTTTTATGGAATTGATGCATAATTTATAAAATTGAATATTTGGGAAGTAGATTGGAGTGAATAGAATTGTGTAAAGAGAAAAAAAATTAGTTTATGTATATTATGACATATTTGACCACTGTTCATAAAGCACTTAAATGTTTGATTTTGATATATTTTGATATGTTTAAATGTGTATAAATGTGCTAAGGAATAAATGGTAGGAATTGATTTGAATGTGTAAATTAGAAAAAAAAAATAAAAAAAGGACAAAATTATAAATTTTGAGTACTTTTATTGAAGCCTTGCATGCTGATTTTTGAGAGGATTATGTGTTAATAATGATATGGTAAAATAACATAATTGATTGGAGTTGATTTGGTTGGTTAAAATGGAAGATAAATGAAAAAATAATGAAATAATAATTTTGATTATCATTTAGATAACCTTAAATGTTAATTTATGATACGTTTGTATATATTTATAAATATACTATAAAATATTGAAATTAGTAGAATTTGATTTGGGTGGATAAAAATGAAAGACATTGAAAAAGTGGTATAACTAAAAATTCAGCCATTAAGGAGTATGAATAATTATATAGATTCTATTGTGTTATATTTTAATTAATATATTAATTTATAGATATGGTTGTGGAATATACTGAATTAAATCCTATTGATGGAGAATGAGTATGTTTATGAAATTTAAACGTGTTGAGATGATTTTGATCAGTTATCAGAAATAGAATGGATTATATTGGAATGTGTAATATATTCGTCAACACCCATCGTCATATCGAGGTATTTTAATCATAGTGTATGGTATGGCGTTATTGTATAGTACTTATAGATATATTAATATATAAATATATATGTGTGTGTGTGTGTGTGTATATATTATTTTATTATGATTATTGATTATAGGTACATGCACTTATGCTTGTGTGATTTAGTAATGTGTATGAATTCCTTTATATATTAAGGAATTATGGATATGTATTATATATAGTTATTATGATTAATATGAAATTATCAAAATGCCCTTGAGATTAGTTAAAGGTAAAGTGGTAGTAATTGTTATAAAAAAAAATTATATAATTAGAATAACTGTGGATCATAGGATTCCGTCATACCCCAGTTGTGCAGTAATGCTAGTTCATAACAAAATTAATTGCATTGGCTATATGTAGGAAGGTGTAGCTCAAGTGTGGGCCCTGGCTGAGGTGGCATGGCAACACAAAATTTATACAATTCGAACAGAATTTATTTATAAGTGTGGAGGATGAGAATTGTGTTAGAATTATGATCACGATCCATAATTACCCTAATTATGATCGGTCCATAATAAAATAAATTAAAATTAAAGTCAGAATCAAAATCAAAGTAGAATAAATGAAATATACTAAATTATTTTGCTTACATACTGATGTGTGCTATACAATTTAATATATATACTATATTGTTAGAATATAAAAATAGAATCCAAATTTTAGACCAGAAAAAATAGAATGAACAGAATTAGAATAGTATAAAAATAGAACAAAAAAGAGTGAGAAAAAAAAATATGTAATAGAATGCTTTTGTGTGCTAAAAAACAATGTGTAACACCATTGATATTTGTTGAAGAAGCAGTAAGTCATTACTAAATGATATTGGGAGTATTCTAGTTTTATTTGCAGATAATATAATTTATATATATATATATATAGGCAAACTCTTACCTAAATTTTTATAGAAATTACTATTTATGTGGCAGAAGTGTTATTCTAGTGAATAGATTAAGTTAAATACGTACCTATTAGAGTTTTGGATTCTTACTAAACAATTTTCAATTATTTACCCCTGTAGTTGATTATCTTTTCAAATATGGTTAGTAGCGAAACGGTTTCGAGTGATTTCTCTAAAACACAACAAGAATTTTGAGAAATGACATATTATGTTTTGTTTTATAAAATTTTGGACATATATTTCAAAAGTGCGGTTGTAATTTATAAATATGTATATTTTACTTTTATTACAAAAAATGTTTAATATAAGTTTTTTCTTTGATATCTATGATTTACTTAAATAAATTAAAATTCTAAATATTTAATATATATATATATATACATGTATGCATATATATATATATATATATATATTGAGATTACGGGTTCCACATGTCTTAACTTAATAATCACATCAATTGGATTTTCAAATTGAAAGATATACTTATTATTATACTTATTATACAAAACTTGCATAAAATTGATTATTTTTCATAAATTATGCCAACTATTGTTTTGAAACTCAAGATTGAATAAAATATTTATTTAAGAAAAGTTAATGATTCTTTGAAGTGTAAAACAATAATGTAAATGCTCAATCAATGTACTTTTAAGTATTTTTCACTTCATCCAAAAATGAAATATTGGACAATCTAATAGGCAAGTTGCCCTCACATTGCCATAATAAATGGTAGAAGTAGTAAGCACTAAGAAATGAAATGTTAATAGCAGATTTTGAGTCCACTACTTTTAACATAAAAGATGTAATGGACTTATATTTTGATTTTGTTGGGAATCAAGAAATAATATTTTATTTTTTACAGTTTTAGCTAATCTCTCATGCTCTGACCCATAAGTTGCCATGTGACAACCGTCGCGTATCCTCGAGATATACCTTATTAGCATGTATCATTTCTTGAGAACTCACAAGATTTTTTATGGATCATTCATTCCATTCACATAAATAAAACACATCATTTATACACACACATATTACCTATACCAAAGGTAATGTAGTAACAACAATATTCATCACCACTGTGAGAAAGCAAATATCAAAGCTAACCTAAAAGTAATAAAGTAGTGAAATGAGTATAAGATATACTCAATGCGTGAAAAGTTAGCAATATAAAATTCACAAGAATTGGAAGTATCAAGATATTAAAACAATTATAAAACTATAATCATTTACTTATCAAATCTCACATCGTCTCAAATTCAATTATGCAATTAAAGTATATTATAAACTATGTATTTAAGCCTATGTTTTATTTCTTTACAAAAGATTAGGTTTATATTTTTTTTCTCAAGATGTCACTTTAGTCGAGTTAGACACTTAAAACCACTAGTGAGTTTCGTAATATTAATAATCATGAATTATTAAATTTTATAAAATTTATTTCATATTTTAGTTTATAAATATTAATATATCAAATCACAGGCCAATTTACTAGCATTGGTTTAAATAGCCATGTTGTAACAATCATGACATCATTACATTACCTTCATTAAGTGGGCTCCATAATAATATTATTTGTTATATCAACCCCATTTAGTGCCCTGTCACCTATACAATTTCTACAAAAATTCGTTAATAGGTTACTTCTTATAGTACTACGGTAATACCAGTACATCATATATATACAAGTTTAAGGCTTTATCACTAATAAACAAGATTTATATAATAAAATATTTTGAAATATATGCACCAAGGGCTATTTCAAATAATTATACTCAAAAGAATACGAAGCAATAAGAAACAATCAATCCTCAAGTTCAATCTAATATAAAATTATTTATATATTATTAACCTAGCTTCCTAATAGCTTAGAACAATTTAAAATAATTTATTAAAATTAAAGTATATGATTCAAAATAGTTTTCTAATGAATTAAATATTATATATTATTTACTCACAATTTAAGAAAGGGTATACACTCCTTCATTGATTCTTATGTTGGCTTACGTCTCCTTTTAAGGTATTGACGCCTAAAGAACACTTATACATTTCTATTAAAATTTCAACTCAATAAAATACACATTTACCCTTGTAATATAAATGCACAATAAACACAAATCTCTAAATTGACATATAGGTTAAGGTTCGAATCCATACAAAATTATTTATATTAAAGAGTAAAACTTAATAGCCCATAAAACTAAATAAGATTCTTAAAAGTGCTTTAAAAATCAAGTTCTTCATTTGAAATAAAATCTAAGGGTAAAAATAGTATTGAGGACTATTAAAAGAGTTTTAAATGGTATGAAATAGAAAGTAATTTTTAAAAATTCATTTTGAATCTCATTGATAATTTTAAAAAAGACAAAGACAAAATTTTAAAAAAAATATTCTATTTAAGAAAGAAATTAGATTCCTTAACCTTTGTAATAATTTTTTAATTACTCAATTTAGAGGTCATTTGAGGTTCAAAAGTGATTGCCAAAACAGAAAAATAGATTGCTTAATATTGCGGCATACTACAATACTATAGTAACTTACTACAGTATTTTTAAATTTGGTAAATAAAACCTTCAAGGTCGCAGCATCAAGTTAAAATTTTGCGCAGTGAGTAACAACAAGAAATAAAAAAAAATAAAAAATTAATTTTTTTAACGAGGTAAATGAACACCAAATTAGTTTTATAATATCTTGTTGAAAAGGTTTTTAAGAATACTATAGTATTTTTAGATTTGGTAAACAATACCTTCAATACCATAACACCAAGTCAAAATTTTTCATAATGTGAAATAGCGAAAGATTAAAAAAAAAAAAAAAATTGATGCTTTTAACAGGACAAATGAACTTCAAATTAGTTCTATAAATACTTATTAGAAAAATTTTTAAGAGTATTACAATTTTATCTTTAAATAAGCTTTGCTTAAAAGCACTACTATTTTTCATAAAATAAAAAAAACTACAAAAGAGTTAAAATTTGCAAAAATTTGTTTCATCCCCCATCAACACCAAATTCTATCCTTATTAAATTGGTTTAAAATCAAACCTTAAACCTAGTTTCTAAACATCAAATACAATCATTCTAATTGAAATCAAATCTCAAAATCCAGCTCAACATTAACCAAAAACCTACTTGAACATAAAATCAAAAATTTTTGTCATTTAACTGATTTTCATATAATAAAATTTCATGGTAAGGTTTCTTCATTCTCATACAACTCATAATTATCTTCTAACATCAAGATCAAGTCCAAACTCAAAGACATATCATTAACACAAAAATACTCATTTTTAACATTCAAACTAAAACAAATAAATAAAATTTAAAACTTTAAAATTGTTAGAAACCTTACCCAAAACTCAATAAAAATTTTACAAATTTATGAAGATGTTGATTTGAAATTGTTCAAATTAAGGTTCAAGACCCTAACTAAACTTCTAGAAAGAAAATGACAAATCTTCAAAGAGAATACGTGGAAAAGTAAAAAGAATATGAGAATAATTAATTTTATGAGAAATTTGAAAATGAATGGAAGGAATTGATGAAGTTTAAATGAGTAGAAAATGAGAGGAAAAAAGAAAATTAAAAAATAAAAAGGAAAGGTCACATGACTAAATGAAGAAGAAAAGAAAATTTGGGCTTTTATGGCTTTTAGGCCATTTAACAAAAATGCCCTCCTCTTCTTTACTAAATTTCAAAAGTGATATTTTTTAATTAATATATTCATAAATTAATAAATAAATAAAATTTCAAAATTATAAAAATAGTTAATAAGTCTCAATAATACATCAACTAGTCATAAATTATGCACATACGTGAAAATACAAATTCAAGTGTAAAAAGATTAAATTACCCATAAAGTCTAAAGGAAAAGTTTTACATAATTGGGGTAACACCCTATAATACAATATAGATGGAAGTTGAAGTGGAAGTGTGATCAATGATATCTCTAAAACAATCATTATCAACAAAAGAAGTTAAGAGAAGAATATTTATAAAGTAGAAAACCACGAGTAAAATCGTCTTTGAGATAATGAAGTATCCTTTTAAGGGCATACCAATATTGCATTATAGCTCGATGGATAAATTGAGATAACTTATTAATAGTAAAGGATATATCAAGGCATGTCAAGTAAAGATATTTAATAGCACCAATTTGTTTAACGATATTCACTAATATTTACAAAGTATTTACAAATAGACTATTGTCACATTCTTATTTTTAAGCATGGTAGTTGATATGCAAACAACAATTGCGGCATAAAGTAAGAAAGAATTCGGCCATCCATAGCACAAAATTGGTCAAAGGCTAGAACCATCCTCTTAGTGAGATCAAAATAGGCTAAAAGCATACGAGTTGTTGAAGGTTGGCCTTCGAATATGTCTCATTTGATTAGTTTTTCACAAGCTAGAGAAGAAATTCTATAACAATTGGTATCAGAGCTTAGTTAAGATATTTTACTAGTCTCGTCGATACTTAAAAGAACAATATAGTAGAGTATTAGTTCAAAAAAAGTATGCTTAATTGAGTGAATGTCTCTCAACTTGAGTTATCGCTACAATGCTTGCACAAAATAGGTGTATTTGCGGTGTATTTGCAATAAAAGATCTTTCACAATAGAAAAATAAGTTATGAGGTTCATAAATATCAAGTGAATGTCTTAATAATCTACACTAAGTACTATTCTTAGGGGAAAATGGCAAAAATAATGGAAACTTATTAATAGAAACTAATTAAGTTAAGATCCAAGAAGATTAGTTCATGCATAAGGACATGCATGATTTATGGAGAGGGTTATTTGTCACACCTTTATTTCCAAGCATGCTATTTGAGACATAAATAACAAGTGTGACTCTAGTTCTATATGCGTACAAGGATAGGAGATTTAGCATCCCTAGCATAAAACTAATTAAGGGCTAAAGTTGTTCTCCTAGTAAGATCGAGGTAGGTTGAAACTAATAGCATGGAAATTATTGAAAATTAATCTTGAATACAGTTCATTTAATGGCTATTATGCAACTAGAGAGCTTATGATAACTACCATCTTAAATACAAGAAAATGATGTAGAAAACTTATAAAGCTAAATTTTTTTTTTAATATAGCATGGTGGTGCAATGTAAAAGATCACATATGTACTTTTGTTAAGTCAAAAAAAGATCATTAATAGTAAGAAAAGCTTTAACCCTAAAGAAGTAGTTGCAGGATTCAAGGTTCTTGAAAGTAAATCATTGGATAAGCTTGCTAATGAACTAATGAATAAGAAGTGAAAGTTACCAATGACAAGGATATCATCTACATACACAAGGAGATACGTGGTGAGCTCCACCAATATAAATAAACAAGAAGAGATTGGAATGGGAATTAGTAAACTTATTGACAAGAAGAATGCCCTACAATTCTATAAACCAAGCTTAGGACAATTGTTGAAGAATATACAAGCCTTTATGGAGGTTACACACATGAGTATGTCATTAAGCATTGTCAAACCCCTAAGGTTAATAAATATAAACATTATAAGTTAGAGAACTTTAAAAAAAAAAAAAGTTTTATTCACATCAAATTGGCAAATTAGCCAATTTTAAATGATGACAATAATGAGAAAACAAGTTATACTAAATATGTCATGAAAAATGGTTCTTGAGGGTTAAAGAAAATTTTTAGAAATTATACATGGTTTGTAGTGAAAAATAGGTCAATCAAGTAATGAGAAGAATTTTAACCCTAGGTGAAGGATGTGAGTACAATTTAATCAATAGTAAAGATTGTATGTTAGATAATATTTTTTACTAGGTATGATTTTTTTCAAATGGTGCATAGAGTGAGGCAATTGAGCATGGTGAAATGGTGGAAAAAAATAGAAATACTAACATAATTATTTAGAGATGAAATAAAAGAGCTAGGTATTGAAGCATCAGGCATCGAGACAAAATTGGAGATCCTAAAAGTGATTTGGGTTAAATAATTGGGTGGAGAATTAAGAAGGATCTACGAAGTAATAAACGTTAGTTGAACCTGTGGGAAGAATTGGAAAATTTCACAATATAAGAAGAAATTTTCAATAATATTGTAATATCTTAAAATTTTTATACCCTTAAAACCCTGTCATGGAGTTATAATACAGTATTTTTGAGAATTTTGATAAGAGAGAGAGTTGACCGGCATTCGGGACTGCGTACTATATGAGTAGAAAATACAGTATTTCATTACCGGTATCAGAAATGTGACGACAGAAGCGAAAAACTGTAATTTTCGTCGTGCGTGCCCGACTATATAAGCGGGAAGGGGTCGGAAAACCCGGAAAACAAAAATTCACTTTTTCCTCCATTTTCTCTCTCTTCTCTCTCTCCTCCCCACGGCTCTCTCTCCTGTGAACAGTGATTTTCGTCACCGGACCTCAGATCACCTCACCACCGGCGAGTGGAGGACCGCTGGACCGTCGCGAGTGCAACGCCGCCAACCCCGCCCCGATCGCCGCTGCCACGCGCCCTCACGCGCCGCCCAAAATCTCCGCCGACGTAAACATTGACCGGCGATTCACAACGGACAGCGGCGAGTTGACCGACACCTCCGGTGCGTCTGGCACCGTCTCGCCACCCTCTTCACGGTGGTGTGCCCCGTTCCGGCATTTGGTCACCGGATTCCGGCGTGGGAAGGCTGATCGGGAATGGGTGTTTCCGGCAAGATTTCCAGCGACCGGTGTAGCTCTGATGAAATCTGAACCGACCAGTGTGCTCTCTGACACTCGTACTCCAACGCGGTATGTTTAAATCTCAATTTGGAATGAGTTTCAATGATGATTTTAGGGTCCAAAGTAGGTTCCTTAACATCTGAAATTTTAGGAAGATTGGTGATTTTGAAAGCTTTAATTTGTGTTTTGTGGCATATGAACACCATGAACAGCATCCCGACATCGCAAGGATCGCGATGGTGTGTTCCGTTCGTGAAACGGAAACCGAAAGTTCGTGGGTTGAATAGTGCCTCGTG
>CP135558.1:985022-1005965 GCA_032402905.1 Khaya senegalensis | reverse complement strand
GCAAAGATTGTCGAGTGGGGCATAGTATATTCAAGGTTTAGGCCATTGTTATGTAATTTATTTCTGTGTACTCTGAAGTATTAATTTCATTAAAATGCATAACAATTCTTTAAAAAATAAAATAAAAATAATACTATTTTAGCTGTTACTATTTATGTTGTTACTTTTTATAAACTCTTTTGAATAAATAAAAACTTCGCTTCACTATGAGAAAGCGTTGATTTTTGTCTTTTCGATAATTTCAATGTACTATATGCCACATGAATAGAAGGAAGGGGGTGTTACAAATATTTACATGACAAGAAACAAAAACTCAATTGGTTTGTGGATCATAACACTGATAGTTATTATGTTTAATAAAGAAACTAAATAAAAGATTAAGACTTAGATTATAGTTTTTAGTGTCATATCGGTGCAACTAAGTACAAAAGAGACAACCAAATGCACATAATTTGAGATAATTTAAAAATTTATAAAAATTTTCATGGAAAAGTGATTATTTTTTATTATGGATGAAAGTAAGCGATTTATCAAATATGTGGCTATTTGGAAAGGAACAATCTTTAAAATAATCATGTTTTAAACTCTCTTTACATTTATAAACAAATCTAAAACTTTTTTACTTTAAATATTTTGCTCAAATAATCACTTTAGACAATTTCACTCCTATAACTACATTTTACACTTTCACCTTTAACAATAAGTAATTTTTTAGTGACAAACTTCTTGCAAGAAGAAAAAAGAGATTAGTTTCATTTATTTGCTTTGTTGAAAACTTATAATTTTGTTGTTATTGAAAAAAAATTGCAATAAATAGTTAGTTTGTTGCTTTGCATGAGAAATATATAAACGTTTGTACAAAATTTTCAAACTTTGCAAGCTAATCATGGAAAATGTTGATTTAGAGTTTAGGGGTTGATCTTAGCCAGTGTCACTGAGGAATAGCCGTCGACACTAGCAAAATAAAAAAGGGAGATAGACTGCATACTCGTTAGATCTTTTCTCATGCCATATGTGACTACATAGATTTGACATAAGGGCACTAACGAGTACCCTTATATACATGACCATATTTCAAATCCTCTTTCTTTTCATGTGAAATACAAATTTTTGAACTTATTGGTGTTAGAAGAAGACAACCACTCATAAACATGCTCCTTATTTAGCCACTAAAGAAATGTTGCACCCTTGCTTAAAAGAATAAATCAATTATGAAAGAATTCAATTAAAGTGTTATTGTGGTTAGAAAATTGATATGACTAAGGATTTTTGGTTATTTTAGGTGCACACAAAATATTATGTAATTAGAAAGTGGATTAAGAAATGACAAGGCTAGTTAACCAATATGAATGATAAGAACTTGATTACTATCACTAATGACAATATTATCATTTTCACTATATTCAAAGTGTATAGAGATTTTTTGGAAATCAAAATTAATGTGACATGAGGCACTAAAAGTAACCATCCAGTTGTTGACATTGCTAGTGAAATGAGTAGCATTCATGAAATTAGCTTGAGGTGCAGACAATTCAATCCTAGGCAACTCTTAATGTTGTGGCTTGGTTTATCACACAATTGACAAATAATCTAGGACTTGTTGCTATAATGTAATAGTTGTTGGTATATGCCCTAAATCTAATAATATTTATAAATATTTAGCATATTTATTTCTTATATGTCATGACATTGTCGATTTATATACTATTTGTTATTTCATTATTATATATTTGTATATTTAATAAATATAATAATACTCTTAGAATAGTAAATTCAATTAATTGAATACTATTTTTAAATGTCTCTAATTAAATATTATTATGAATAAAATAACAATAATACATAAAGATTAATATGTCTAGTGACTAAAGACAATATATTGTGTATTATGATATGAGATATTAAGTAAACACATGGATACAGGTTAGTAAACTAATGTATTAGATCAACACACCTAAAGAACTCTATATAGATCATTATATGAGTGTCATAAACGATTCTCATAGTAATAATAATGTATGTGATCATTGGACTTAAAATTACTATAACTTCTAACATTGATAATGATATATTTTAATATTGTCAAATATTATTTGTAATAAAATAGATTATAAAAAAAATAGTCAGATATGTTATAATTCATATAAAGGGATATATGTAATTAAAATAAAATTTGTTCCTCTTATATAATAAGAATGATATTTCAGACCCTTTAATTGAGTGAGACTATAAAAATATATAATCATACTCAAATAAGTTAATATGTGATATTAATTTTATTTGTTAGAATAAATTTAAACATGATATTAAAAAATATAAAACTAAATTATGGGAGGGTGAAATATTCCATACCTGTAACACCTCCTTCCTTTCATTTCTATTCATGTGGCATATAGTACATTGAAATTATCGAAAAGACAAAAATTAACGCTTTCTCATAGTGAAGCGAAGTTTTCATTTATTCAAAAGAGTTTATAAAAAGTAACCACATAAATAGTAACAGCTAAAATAGTTTTTTTTTTTTTTTTCTAAAGAATTGTTATGCATTTTAATGAAATTAATACTTCAAAGTACACAGAAATAAAATTACATAACAATGGCCTAAACCTTAAATATACTATGCCCCACCCGAAAATCTTTGCCTCAACTGTACTCTCCGGAACCGCTACCGCTATGCCGTATTCTCCTGAAAATAATAATCCCACAAAGGGGTGAGCACACCATATGGCTCAGTAAGATAATACAATACTTAAATAAAGGAAGGAGCATGTTACCTGAATACCTACTTATTTTGGCCATTTCATACAATTCCACACACACAAGTAAATGCATGTCCACATATCAATGTACATGTTCCAACAAGCATATGCTCAATAATGTACACAAGATATTATATCATCTATGAATTCTGTATAAATATCTCAATCAGAGTAACACTCCTCATGATATACCATATACAGATAATGCAATCTCAATCAATATATTTTCTAAATGAATCACGTTATCACCGGTGTCCGTTTAAATTCTATTTCTATTCTTATCAACGAACACCTACATGATCATATAAAATCATTACGTAGTTATTCGTATAAATAACGGCTAATGCCGCGGCCCCATTCAGAGGAACTGCTTAGAAGCCGGTATAACCACACAGTATCAATCACACACTCGGCCCGAGATAGCCAAAATATCCTAGGCACACAATCAATACCCACATAGGATACAAATATTTCAAACACTTAAATATAGATACAACCGAGGGTATTAGTAAAATAATAACACTGTTTCTGTATGCCATTTCCACTCCCGGAAGGTTGGTGATAGAAATTTTATTACGTTTACAATGATCGATTATACTAAGGAACATTATGGATCATGGTTGTTACTCTAAGCCACTGGGCCATTTGGAGAACAGCTGTGAATTCCACCTACCCCTCAGGGTACCACAGTCTTAACGTCACACCTCCATTAGAAACTGGCTTACAAGCCCAGTTGAGGGAGATGGAACATACATATCCGATCCACGTATCACAATTATCTCAATACTGGTTCATTACCAGTCTATGTTATCATATATTCATATTATCTCTTTATTTTCACTGAAGCAAGACAACCTAACAGTTATACTATAATCACAAATACACGTCCTCCATTCTTTATCCCATACTAGAGATTCTTTCACCTACATTAAACATTGACTATACTATTCTAAGGACATATACCAATCTAATCCTAGTTATTTACTAAAGTATATCGACAATACAATGTAAATTCATAACATAGTTCCTGCACCATCGTATTCTTACTGTATTCTCCACACTAAGAATAAACGTGTAACTAATATGTCGAATAACCTGTAATACATCCAATGCGTCTTTTCCACAATATTCTCAAGCTTCTCACATGATCTTTAATCTTATTATGAATTCACACATATTCTTTTCATTTCCCAAACATATCTGTGAGCTAAACAGGATTCTATATATTAGAAGTGAGGTAACATATTTACTGCCTTACCCATTATCCTATTTAAATACTAATTCCCCTTTTTCAAGCTGATGCTAGCTCTCTGTTTCTACAAGATTAAGTTCTCTCTTACAGACTTGACACTTGCCAAGATATGATTAGACTTCCGCCATTTTCGCAATTCACATTCATAACAATAATCTGTTTGTGACTGCAACTAAAGGTAATCCTAGACCCTCCGCTACATATGAAAACCAGAATACAAAGGGAGGTCATGAATGGCTGTATAAATAGTATTTCTTATAAGAATTCGGCAAGAGTTTGCCTATACATATAAGCTGCCCTACCTGCACAATAAAACCATGACAGTCCCCATACCAAATAAAACACAACGTGTTACTACCTCATTGCAATTCACACTAACAAAAGCAACTCTTAGCAGATAGAAGTATTCTACCATACAGTTTGAATCTATTATGCACACGGATTCATTTCCTTATAGATTTGTCATAATTAAGTAAATTATGAATCGTGGACATGATATCCACCGTACACTTTAATATATGTATACAATGGTCATTCGCCCACACCGGGTTCCTCAAACCAATAGGATAATTAGTTCTACCATGGGTTGCACATACCCAAGGACGCTATGGAAAACAGCCGCTTCCAACCATGGGTTCAACATACCCTACGGGCACCATGATTCTTATTATCATTTCTCAATTGCTGTAGGTTCAACATACCTCAAAAGGCACCACAGTCTTACTATCAATACGGAGCTGCTATGGGTTCAACATGCCTCAAAGGGCACCACAGTCTTATTATAAATCCGGAGCTGCTGTGGGTTCAACGTACCTCAAAGGGCACCACAGTCTTATTATCAATCCGGAGCTGCTGTGGGTTCAACATACCTCGAAGGGCACCACAGTCTTATTATAATGATGCTGCTCCGTCCTAAGCAGCTTTACTAGGGTAACGGAAAAACTACCGATCCCTAATTATCCCAATTATACCGCTTATCCACACAGATTTATTCATAGTCGACTCAGTCATAACAACATGACTATTTTGCCTACATTAATCAAGCAACATTTTAGTAATTTCATGATAGGTAATATAATTACCTATGCAACACATTTATTAGTCCTTATATTCTAAAAGGACTTCATACGTATGGATTTGTCGTAAGGCTAGTAGTACTTAGTTATAAAAACATATTCTACTCTAGCATATAAATATCCCATAAGACAATTAAGATAAAAACATAGAAATATATCACAATTCGAACACATGGATACACTATACCACTATTAATACAAATTCGCAGAAACATATTTTTATCGGTTATCATATATTGCGTTATTACACGCAATCCCAACATGTCATCACAAGTAAAAATATACTCATTACCTTACTACGGCACAATAAATATAATATACTAATGTATGCACACATGTTAATTCGAATAGTATTGCAAAACATCGAATGCAGCATCTACTCAATTATTCCATTATAAGGGCATAATTATGTGTGTATATACAAGCATTCCTACCATATAAATATATGTAAATACAAACATGGGACATACAATGCTGTATAGGTATTTCAGAATACCTAATCTAGCACTGCAGGTCGACGGTAATAGTATTACACTTATAACTATATATAGATATATATATATCTAACACACGGATATTAACACTTCTAATTGCACAATCATGCCCATTCCCAGTCAATGGGACTTTTCTACAATTTAACTCATTATTATAATGTATATTCATGCAATTATAAACATTATAAATATTAAAACTAATTTTTCCACAATTTAAATATTATATTATCTTACCTTCAGGCACCCAATGCCTATACGAATGATGAAAAACTGTCCCGGAGAGGGTATACGCGTTCGAAATACTTCTCCGTATGCTACGGGATTTCTCTCAAAAAACGTGCAAGTTACTGTTCACGAGAGCACTATTCATGGATACTATTCAACCCACGAACTTTCGATTTCCGTTTCATGAACGGAACACACCATCGCAATCTTTGCGATGTCGGGATGCTATTCATGGTGTCCGTATGCCACAAAACACAAATTAAGGCCTTCAAAATCACCAATCATCCTAAATGTTCAGATGTTAAGGAACCTACTTTGGACCCTAAAATCATCATCGAAACTCATTCCAAATTGAGATCTAAACATACCGCGTTGGAGTACGAGTGTCGGAGAGCACACTGGTCAGTTCAGATTCTACCGGAGCTACACCGGTCGTCGAAAATCTTATCGGAAATACCCATTCCCGATCAGCCTTCCCACGCTGGAATTCGGTGACCAAATGCCGGAACGGGGCACACCACCGTGAAGAGGGCGACGAGACGGTGCCAGACGCGCCAGAGGTGTCGGTCAACTCGCCGCCGTCCGCCGTGAATAGCCGGTCAAAGTTTACGTCGGCGGAGCTTCGGGCGGCGTGTGAGGGCTCGTGGCAGCGGCAATCGGGGCGGGGTTGACAGCGTTGCACTCGCGGCGGTCCGGCGGTCCTCCACTCGCCGGTGGTGAGGTGATCCGAGGTCCAGTGACGAAAGTCACTGTTCACAGGAGAGAAAACCGTGGGGAGGAGAGAGAGAAAAGAGAGAAAATGGAGGAAAAAAGTGAATTTTATTTTTTCGAGTTTTTCGACCCCTTCCCGCTTATATAGTTGGGCACGCACGACGAAAATTATAGTTTTCCGCTTCCGTCGTCAAATTTCTGATATCGGTAATAAAATACTGTATTTTCTACTCATACAGTACGCTATCCCGAATACCGGTCAACTCTCTCGCTTATAAAAATTCTCAAAATACTGTATTATAACTCCATGACAAGGTTTTAAGAGTATAAAAATTTCAAGATATTACAATACCTCGTGTTTAATTAAAATATTTAGGACAAAAGAATTAAATTATATAAAAACATTTATCACAGATTATAGAACCCATAACACTAATATATATATATATATATATATATATATATATATATACGCATACATGTATATATATATATTAAAATTAAATACTCAAAATTTAAATTTATTTAATCAAATCGTAGATATAAAAAAAAAAAAAAAAACCTTGTATTAAACATTTTTTTAATAAAAGTAAAATATATAAATTTATAAATTATAACTATAGTTTTGAAATACATGTCCAAAATTTTGTAAAATAAAATATGATATGCTGCTTCTCAAAATTCTTATTGTGTCTCAGAGGAATCACCCAGAACTGTCCCACCACTAACCATACCTGAAAAGACAATCAACCATAGAGGTAAGTAATTAAAAATTACTTAATAAGAATTCAAAATTCTAACATGTACATATTCAACTTAATCCATTCACTAGAATAACACATCTATCACATAAATAGTAATTTTTATAAAAATTTTTGCAAGAATCCGC
This sequence comes from Khaya senegalensis, assembly GCA_032402905.1. Taxonomy (NCBI): domain Eukaryota; kingdom Viridiplantae; phylum Streptophyta; class Magnoliopsida; order Sapindales; family Meliaceae; genus Khaya; species Khaya senegalensis. Next base: position 998,559 of record CP135558.1, on the reverse strand, counting down.
CTATATATGTAGACTACACTATTTGCAAAGGAAACCAAAACACTCCCAATACCATTTAGTAACGATTTACTGCTTCTTCAATAGATATCAATACCACTACTCCTCGTTTTTTAGCACGCAAAAGTATTATGTTACAAATTTTCTTTTCTCACTCTTTTCTGTTCTATTTCTATACCATTCTAATTCTGTTTATTCTATTTTTTCAATCTAAAGTCTAGATTCTATTTTTATATTCTGTTTTGTATTCTAACAGTATAGTATACATACTAAACTGTATAACACACATCAACATGTAAGCAAAATAATTTAATACATTCTATTTATTATGCTCTGATTTCGATTCTAATTCTGATTCTGATTCATTTTATTTTAAACCGATCATAATTAGGGTAACTATGGATCATAACCACCATACTTATCCTATACACCCATTCCTCTATCAAATTGTACGCAAATAACGATTCTACCATGGGTTCAACATACCCTTCAGGACACCATGGCAAACAGTCGTTTCCTATCATGGATTCAACATCTCCACCCCACCCCCACGCCAAGGCACCATAAAGGACTACCGTGGTTACAATATACCCTTTCAGGCACCATAAGGATAATTGTGGGTTCAGACTAACTCTTAAAGAGTCACAATTAAAATAATAATAATTACGCTCCATCATGAATAGTTCTGCTAATGTGTAAGAAAGTTCAGTTGATCCATAATTATCCTAATTATACTAATTATTCATTCTTTTCATTCACCCATGCCAATATTAAAAATGCTTACTCTTAATTATTTTTAAGGGCATTTCGATAATTTCACATTAACCATAATAACCACATATATTACATTTTCATAATTCTTTACCAACATTAAAAAGAATTCATACACATTACTAAATCACACAAACATAAGTGTATGTACCTATAATCAATAATCATAATAAAATAATAATACTTATTAATATATATATATACACACACACACATATAAATATATATATATATATATATTAATATATCTATATGTACTATACTATAATGTCATACTAAACACTATGATTAAAACATACAATACTATAAAGGTATTTTAAAATATCTCGGTATGGTGATAAATATTGACAAAATATATCACACATTCCAATACAATCCATTCTATTTCCAATAATTGATCAAAATCATCCTAACACTTCTAAGTTTTATAAGTATACTCATTCTCTATTAATGAGATTTAATTTAATATATTTCAAAACCATATTTATAAATTAATATATTTTTCAAAATATAACATAATAGAACTCATATAATTATTCACACTCCCTCATGACTAAATTTTCAATTATACATTTTTTCCAATGTCTTCCATTTTTATTCACCCAAGTCAAATTCTACTAATTCCAATGTTTTACAATACATTTATAAACATATATAAATATATCATAAAATAATATTTAAGGTTACTCAAATAGTAATCAAAATTACCATTTTACCTTTTCCCCATTTATCTTATGTTTTAACTAATTGAATCAAGTTTAGTCAATTATGTTGTTTCACTATACCAATATTAACACATAATTCTCTCAAAAATCAGCATGTAATGCCTCAATAAATAGTATTTAAAATTTTTAATTTTTCTTTTTTTTTATTTTTTTCTAATTTACATATCCAAATCAATTTCTATTAATTATTTTTATTCCCTAATACATTTATACACATTTATACATATCAAAATACATCAAAATTAAGCATTTAAGTACTCCATAAATAGTGTTCGAATATGTCATAATATACATAGACCAAATTTTTTCTCTTTACACAATTCTATTCACTACTTCCTAAACATTCAAATTAAATCTAATATACACATTCTACTCTCTTTACTTAAATTACCATTTAAAATTACAAAATCACCATCAAAACCACTTTATAAGAAATTTATAAATTAAAATTTAATTAAATTAAGAATTTTTATAGTCAAATTAAAAATCTCGATGTGTAGAATAATTTTTTTTTTTTTGCGGTAACACGTTTAATAGAACGAGTTATGAGATTTTACTTGATTTTTTTCAAGTAAATTAAAAAATTTTGAAAGAGAAAGGAGACAGTGATTCACGGTAGGAGAGAGAAGAAAGAAGATGAATTAATTTAATTTTGAAAAGCCAAAGAGTCTTATCCAACTTAATATTTTTTAAAATTACATTCTTACCTAATAATTTTTTAAAACTTACATTTAAATCTCAAGAAAATTATGAGGCTATCCAAACTATTTTTAAATTCTTTCACTTTAGTCTATCAATTTTAATCCCATTTTTTTCTTCCAATTTTTTATGAAAACACCATTTTGTCCCTAATAAAGAAAATTGGTCCTTTTAGTTATTTTTCATTATTTATAGGGGAATTCACATCCAAATTTAATTCTACTTTTTTTTACATCTTATATATAATATTTACAAGAGTTCTGGGTGATCAGAATCTTGCGAAGTCCTTCCAACCCTTAGCGTAATGACTATTTCACTCTTTTTAGCAAAATTATCTCTTTTCGTTCAAACTAGTAATTTTGATATTTTTAAGGTTATAAAATCTATCTTTCCTTCTAACACACTTTATTACATTAATTTGCATCCTCAACATTTAACTTGGTCAATTGAAACTTTATTAAAATGATGATTTTATCCTTTCTGTTAATAGTACTCATTCTCACTAAATTTTCTCCAAACGCATTTTTAAAATTTCTCTTCTATATTTCTCTACTCCAATACTGTTATTATATCCACTTTAATGTGAATATAATAGCAAATTTAGGTAATACCTAAATTTAAGGATATTACATAGATAAGATGATATCAAACCACAGACAATCTTGTCATTTTGGTAATTAAAATGTATTACAATATACCGCTCACTATTTGTAACATCAAAATTAAATTTTAATATTACTGTCAACATTATGAGAATATATTTTTTTTTTTTTTGTGTAAAAAATCTTAGATTTGTGTAAGACTCTTTAAACTATTGGAGTTTTAAAAGAAAATCTAACCTAATTATTTAAGTCTAATCCAAAATTTTAAAATAGTATTATAAATATATAATATTTTGTGTTTTTATCGTGTGTCTAGGGTTTTACTTTTATGTGTTTTCTTTAAAAAAAAATATTAAAAAAATAATGAACACTTTAAACACAAAAACTAGCACTTCAAGTTGATTCCTAATCGTGTGGATACTATAGAAATATAAAGGTAAGGCATTCAATCTATGTTTATAATTTAACAAGTTGCCTAATACAGAGATATGACAAAATCTGTTGCGTTATGTGTGTGTGTGTGTGTGTGTGTGTACATATACTACTAAAATTTGTCGCATGAATTTTGGTAAGCAAACAATTTTTTTTTTTTTCACTATATTTATCTTCTAGTTTGCTTTCATGAAATTAGCTTAGGATGTAGAAAATTTAGTCTAAAACAAGTCTTAATGTTGTGACTAATCACACAGTCAATCTAGGGCTTCTTGTTACTGTAACAAGACAGTCATAACTGATTATTGTTGGATGCTAAACCTTGACTAAAAAAATTATCATTCAAATTGGTTATTGAAGCTTCCGTGATGAGATGACTTGTTGCCAAATAGGGGATGCATGCCTTTGTGGTTTATATTATTGTTGAATTTAGAGTTCATGCCTTTATATCTAGTATTGCTTTTATAATGAAATTGAGTAGTGATGGAAGTATTTTATAGTTTGGTTTCATTTTATTTTAAAGTCAACTTAAAATTAGTAAATTTGTCGTGTAATTCCTTAAATAAAATAAGAATGTCACAAGCACAAATTATTGCACTAAAATTCTTAAATTCTGGACAAAGTCCTTTAAGCACAACATGAATCAATTTATCATCACTCATTAGTGATCTTACAAGTATAATTATTTTTAAGATGTTCTTCATGGTTTGCATGTAATCTATAATGCTAAGACTTTCAATGGTGGTGTTGTTGAAGATCTTGCAGAGTTCCATGACCCAATGTGAGATTTACTGGCATAAGTCCACTCCAACTAGCTCTATGCTTTAGTTATTATTATTGCAGAGGTAAGAAAAGAAACTATATTATCATAAACATATGCTAGATTAGCATGAAAAATGAAGCCATCTTGTCTCCTTCATAATCTACAAATAGGGTTTGGTATAATTGTAATATTATTAAGCATGCTATTAGTTAAGGAAGGACATGGAAAAGTGCCATCAATAAAAACTCTAAATCGTAGCAAAAAGGCAAGGATTGAAATTGCACATGCCACGAAAGATAATTGATTTTGATGAGTTTTAGATGAAGTTAAGTTGTTGCATTGATTGTTATTATCTTATTTGATATTTAGAGCAATTAAAGGGTTATTTGCAACCATATTGATAATAGGAATGGTTTGAAAGTTTGATTTTCTAAATCCTGCTTAATGCAAGGGATATTCTAATACCATATTAGGTTTTAATCTGTTTGGGTAAATTTGGCCATAGCTTTCATTGATAGAAGAGTGTGATGGAAGAATGTGTATGTATATACTATGATTACAAATATCAACCCCTTCGATTAAGCATAAGCATCAAAGGTGGAACTAATCAACAAACATAACACAAATTCATTAAATTCAAGCAGAAGAGTTGTTGGATATCAAATTTTGTTGTTAAATACTTCTATTTTCATTTTATTAATGTTGTAGTAATAATTATACAATAATAATTTTGGTCACACTTTAGGTTTCAATAGTTATTTTACTTCATAATTGTTAACTACTCCTATTATATAGGTATAATAATAATAATAATGGTAGTATAAAAAGTGGATTTTGTATCTAGCTATCTTAGTGGAGTTTTTTTTTTTAAATTAATATGACCAAATAATTGAATTGGAAAATTTTGAAGGGTGCAATTATCTTTTATATATATATATATATATATATATATATATATATTAATGCCAATTTATTTTGTAATAGGTGTTTGTTTTCCTTCATTTGAAATATGAATTGCTGTGAAATCTAAACACATAATATTTATTATTAGTATAAATTATATGAGAAAATTTTTTATAATTAAAACTTTCATTTAATTGTACAAAAAAGTTTGTTCAATTATAAATAATTTAGTTAATATTTTATTATTAGAGTTAAAATAGAAAATAACTTATTAAGTATTGTCTTGTTATTATTATGTATAGCCTTAATAGATTAGGATTTCTTATTAGAATAGTATTGATATTCCTACTTTGTTATATTCTATGTACTTCTTATGATTAAAATAAATATAAGAGTTTATTTTCTGTAACAATGCTAGATAAAAAGATGGGAACTCAATGACTAATAAGATCAAAACTACGTTGTATAATAGTTTTGGAATAGATAAGATTATTGTTTTTGTGATATTATTAGACATCGAAAGACACAATAAACCTGTGCTTAATTAGCTCCAAGAATTTTCAATCTAATTTTGTTGTGATTGGATAAAAGTATTATGAAACAAAATGGACACTTAATTTATGTGTTTCACTATAATAAAAGTGGTTGCAAGGATCTTCATTTTTTCATAAAAGAATGATTTCGATTTATAAATATTGTGATTGTGTTTTGGCTCTACACTTATCTCCCTTTTCTTTGTCAAAAGTTTGATGTTTATAGAACGGTGAACGTATCTTTAAAATGCTAACTTCTTTTCAAATCCAACTTCTTCTTCTTAATGAAGAATGAGATGAGTTTTATTAAATCCTCTTATTCATTAGTTATTGGTAAAATCTTATTGAAAAATTACTCTTAAGTTTAGACCCAAAATGCATGAAAGGGATGAAAGGTAGTTGATACAAAAATTAAAAATTCAAACAAACAAATTAGAACACGTTGACATTTATTATGTTCTAGATGAACTAAAAACGAATAAATCTTTAAGATAACACCCTAAACCTACCACAAACAAATTCCAACAATGTATTCAAACAAAATAATTAATAAAATTGAAATGCAAGAATTTATTAACGAAGAAAAATCTTATGAACAATTTTTCACAAAATAAAAGCCCTCCGAATTATTTAGGAACCACTTAAAATTTTACCAAAAAAGAAAAACTTATAACAGATGATTTAACCCACAAGAATTCTTATAATTTTAGTAATCAGAACTTTAATTGTTTTCTACTTTTATAAATCCATGAATACCATATTCAAAAATCAAAATTCTAGCCACCAATTCCTTATAGAACTTTAAAGGCTCACGGTTTGATTTTAGAGAAAGAAAATTTTAGTAATTATGACTCCCAAAAACAAACAATCACAAATTACAATAATAAAATCAAGATTTGTAATTACAGAAACCTAATTAAGTTGGAAAGGCTAAGAAACACTCAAAGGATAAAACTATCTCAAGAAAAAAGAAAAAATACACAAATAGTTATCCCAAAATCCTAAGTTTGCAACCAGGATTTTATATTTTTTGCAAGGCTGCTCGAGCAAAGGTCAAATAGTCTACCCAGGTTAGTTGACCACTTGAGCAGATGTCAAGCGATAGTCAAGCACTAAACTTCTATTTAGTGGCTGTTCAAGTGCCAATCAAGCACTTGTCAAGCGATGGCCAAGCAATAAAGGTCGCACAAGCACCAGTCAAGTGCCAGCTTTCTGACTTCAATTCTTCAGAGCTGTTCGAGTACTAATCAAATTTTAGTCAAACACTAAGTCTCTAAAACCCTTCCAATGATTTCACTTTAATAGTCTCAATCACTTATCTTCATACAACTCTAGAAACCACTTAAACACTATATTTTGTTCATGAATGAGCCAATATAAAGATTCTAATATTTATCATGTGGCATGATCTTTAGATTTTACAGGACATGTTTAAGATATATAGTATATGCAAAATATTCTTATACTTGCTTGTACTAATATTCAATTATTTATATAAAATTAAATTATTTTTAATTAGGAGAAAGGAAAAAAAAAAGACTACACCATAAACAAAAAATAAAAGGGTGATGAACTCCCACATAATTAGGTCCCATGTTTGAAGGGTAAATCCAACAAGAATTTCTAAATTGAATGTGATAAGACTCCAAAAAGAAAATAATGGGCTTAAAGACTAAGAGAAAAAATAAGAACAAGTTTTGTTTTAAAAAAAAAAAAGTCCAAGTTAGGGCATATAACTTACAATCAGTAAAATCCAAGAAGATAGTCTGTAAACGTAATAGTCTTGCATGATTACCAACTATTACGTTGAACATATTGAATTTCAATAATTTTTTTTGTTTAATCAATTTTTGATGTAATTTTCCAAAATATAGTTAGAATGACATCCTTAAGATTTATGATCACAAAAATCTAAAATAATGCACAGGTTTAAAAATAATCAAAGAAGAATCATTGTTATTATTAATGATATTTAAACTTTAATAATAGAAAACAAGAATTGATGGTCATCATAGCACTTTCATAGACGACCATGATAATTCAGCTCAACAAATATGATATTGTCTACATTAACACAACTTATGATGGCCTCATAGGCTCAATCTTGGCATTTTACTGTTTAGTTCTTATCATTCAAAATTTCAAACTCTAAACCCACAAGGTTTTATATTAATTAACAATATCAAAACACTTATAAGATATATCCTAAATTTGCTCTTAAGTAATGTGTGATTTCACAAGGATTCTTTAAAATTACAACATTAGATCGTTACTTTCTATAGTATTTAATTACTTTACATTTTACTAGTTTATTTTGTAGTTAATATATTTGATAGTAATTTATTATAATTGTTTGTCATTTTGTAGTTTTTTTAATAAATATATTTTAATTTAGATATAAGGTTTATACATTTTTCATGATGGAGCGTTTGTTAGATAAGAATATCGATCAAAAGGTTTCTATTTCAAATAATTGTAACTCCAAAGATGCTATGATTAACAATCTCACTAAATCATTTTCTAAAAAATCACTTTTATTGGATGGGGATTCTTTTAATATGTGTTGTTGATTGCATATCTTGAATTTGACAGTGAAAGGAGTGGATGTGATTAATACTAGTTTTGAGAGAATTTATAATAATGTTACCCAAAAGAGGAAATATTTTGTTAAAGTTGCTCATCATTCAAGTATTCAAAGTGAAGTAGTTATTTCTTGATTGCAAAAATACATGGAATTCTATGCACTTAATACATCATACTATTTTGATATATAAAATTTTTTTTCCACTTTAAAATATTATGAGTCACGGTATAAATATTTATCTTGTGAATAAGTTGCTTGTTCACACTACTTTGAATAAATTGTACTTAATTTATGTTGAGTTAATTTTTTTACAGTAAGAATATTGTTCTAAGGTACTTGGTGCAAGATTGCTATTTGATAAAAAATTTAATTACAACTATTTAAAACATTATTTTAAGTTTAAACATTAAGATCTTGTGTTAATTTAATATGATATCAAAGAAAACTTGACTCCATTATTTGCTTTTGAATTTCTAAAATCTCGAATCTTAAATAACAATTATTTAATTTAAATGATAAAATTTATTAAATAAAATTAAGTTTATATGTGAGGGAGAATCAATGCCCATAAATTTTGAATAATGGAACAATTTTTTTTTTTAACAACTTATTTTAATATCCTATTGCATGCTATTGCTAAATATATTCCATACATTCATATTTCTATTTGAAGCATCTAAGTCTGTTTTTAGTATTAATGGTAGGTTTCGCAGCTTCGCATTATTATAGATTACATTTATAATTATCAGAAACTTTAATATGCTGTCAAAATGGGTCATGAGCTGAAAATAACAATATGAAAAAAAATTTATCGCATGTTAATTTAAGGTTTCTTTTTTTTTTTTGTTATTATTAATTTCATTCAATTATAGTTAACTAATTTCTATTACCACTTTCAAGCTCAATTTTTTTATAAAAATTTGAAATTCTGTATATTTCATACGAATGGTATTAATCAATTTATTATAATTATTTTTAAAATATTACCTCAATTAAATAATAAATACATAAATTTAATTTATTTTGCAAATGTTTGAAGAATAAAGTCTCAATCTCGTGCAATTTTAATAAAGAGAGATAGAGAAAATGAAGCAATTAAAAATGAAAGTGTGGTGCTCAATGATATTTGATTATTAAGTATATTAATATTTCATTTTTTAAAATTTTAATTTTTGAACACTGTTACTGGGTTACTTTTGATATTGCTTAAAGATGCCAAAACATTATAATAATGATGATTTTTTTTTATAATAAAATGATATTTTTGTTTATGTTAATTTAAATTAGTTTACAACATAAACAAACTGGAAACGGGGAATGAGGAATGAAGGTTACGTTAAAAAATTAAGAATACTCTAGGGTATGGGAAAGGCCAGCCCAGCCCACTTCATAATCATCCTAACTTCGTGAATGTGTAAAGACTTCTATTGCTATGTACCAGCTTGCAAGAAACAACTGGGATTTTCTACAGAGTTTTTAAGGTACCTAATTGCGGGGTGTCTACCCATGTTAACCCGACCACAAAGTGAAAATGTGACGAAACATTCATCCTAAGCAATTTCCACTAGCTGCAATCAACACTTTCAATTTCAAATAGGGCAAAACCAAAGACTCGCCTTTCTGGTTCGTTTTGACACAACAACATTGAACATCGAACCCGTTTTCGATAAGCTCGCGACCCATTTCTTGAACCGAGACATACTTTGAGACCCTGCTGACTCTAGGGCATGCGAGTTTTGAAGAGGTTAGGGGAGCAGGGAGGAGAACAGAGAGCAAAGCGACGAGTAGCGGAGGAGGTTGGAGAAGTAGCCACGCGACTACTGGCAGAAGGTTGGAGAAGTAGCCACGCGAATACTGGCAGAGAAATAGAGTCTAACTTGAGTTTTTGTTAACGGTTCTGGTGTGTCGGGTTTTAAGAGTTGGATGGTTGTTGAATAGATATTGTTGAAGAAAGTGAAAACCTAAGAGTTACTGTTGTAATATTTTGAATTTTATTAGCATTTGTGAGAAGGAAAAGCAAGCGATTGAAGCAGAAGCTCCACTTCTGCAGTTGAGCCACCACTTGAATTCATTTGCAGTTACGAGGAAGCTTGAGAGTTTGTAGCTGCCGACTATATTGGTGTTTGAACTGCTCCGAAATCCCGTATGGCCTGGAATGGTTTCGGATGGCGGCTCCAGGTCAAGTATTTGGGCTAGCGTCCCAATCCCTAGAATAGTCTTTGGTCCTACTGGTGGACTTATGGACTCTCGTGGACCCTTGTAATTAAATCATATAAGAGGGACGGACAAGTTGTCTAATTGGACAGAACTAGAACAAGCCGAAGTCCCAATATTGGCATTAATTCTCATGTTTGGACGTCTCAAAGTGGCCGGTCTCAAGTCTCATCACTAGAATATGGGCTTGAGTCTTATGGCTTCAGCTAGTGATGACAACAGGGTCGGGTTGAATTTGACTGAATCGAAAAAGTGAAGGCTCTATACCGGTCGGTTCAAAGATTCGTAAATTTTATTATTATTATTTTAAATTAAAGAATGGTTCATTAGGATTCACGGGCTAACCTAACACCTAGCTGACATGGACAGGTTCTGATGAGCGAGGTCGGATCTCTCTCTCTTTTTTTTTTTGGTGGGTGGTGGGGGGTGGGGTGGGTACGTACCTGATTTGGCCTATTTACCACCCAATAGAATTACTGATAAGAGGGCTATCATGTGGTCATCCTCGATTAGAAATTAAATTTGCCGTCTCACAATTTTTTTGAAGACTCGAATGTTAGAAGTTTTTGGCAAATCACCCATATTCTTATTAGTGCGTTAATTTTTGGCAGAAGCCTGACTAGCATATATGCTTTAGTTTTTCACTGAAAGACGATATCATCAAAAGTAAAACTCTAAAAAGGATGTAATGACCCTACACATAAAGGGTTTCAATAGAGAAAAGAAGATTTGAAAATTTTGCTAGGTTATGCTGCCAAAATGTCCATGGAGCCATCTTCTAAATCGAAGGGCCTTTAAATCTCTTTTGTTTTTGTTTAGTTTCTCCAACAATATTGTACATGACATTCATATTTAAAAAGAATCAAAAATTACTCTCCCCTTACTTTAAATACCGGAAGATTTTTATGGGACAACTAATATTTTTAATTCATATTTATTTTACAGATGTACATCCCCGCAGCAATTAGTACTAGCATATCAATGTCATATTTGTGCTAGAATATCAATGAAGTCATTGGACTTGAGAATTTCTCGTCAATAAATTTATTCTTTCAAAAAAATAAATTATATATTAATAGTTAACAAATAAATAAAAATCAAATATATAAAAATAAAATAAAATAAAATTTAAATGCGCTTTTTGTGATCTCAACACAACACTCTGGTGTTCAAAAAACACTGCAAAATGGACTGGCAAATGAGGCCAAGAAAATAATCGCGTGGTGCGGTGGTCCATGCTCCTATTTCAGGCGAGAAAACAATGATAAGATGAACAACAAAATAGAGAGTAGCTAGCTTGTCTTGCTCGCTGTTCATACTCGCACGTGAGTTCCCACGTTGGCGGTACATTGGAGAATTAATAACACAGTAACATCGGACTTGATGTCCCAAGCAGATTCTGTATCTCTTGTCTACCATACAATTAAATTGCAATTTGAAATTTGGAACATGCATCCGTCCCAATCTTCTCCCTTCCAACTTGTAGTTGTCATTTGGCATTTTCATCTCATCATGGTATTTTCTTGTTCACAAATTCAAAACAAAACGTTTACTTGTTCTTTTAATACACGCAACTTCTTTTCAATGCACTTTGTCTGAAAAATTAATGGAAGTAATTAAAACATTAGGTCCATATATATATATATATATATATTGTATTTACATTAATACAATTTTATATGTCGGATGAGTCCTTAACTCTTACGGAAAAGAACAAATTATCATACAATATTAGTATTTAATTATAATCATAATAAAATAAAATAATTTAACACTACACATTGTATATGTTAATTATATTAATTAATTTATTTAATATAAATAAATAAATTATATTTTTATTTGTGATATATATATAAATATTGAGATTATTCCAAAAATAAATATTAATTACCTTTTATATATGTTAGTTAATAATAATAATAATAATAATAATAATAAAAGAGTTTGGATTTAAAGGACTCTTTAGCATTTGGATTGGAACGTAAGGTGGGAAAGTTTGAAACCTACCCAACAGTTTATTAGCATACTGATTTCATTGCATTGAATCCCGATACCTTTTGATTTAAAAGGGTGGTATTATAGGAATTTAATACAGGTAATTGATTGGTTGACCTAAATATTTGCTTTTGAAAAACTGCCTTAATGTGTTGTTGCAAGTAAACAAAAAGGGACAACCAAGATTTTCTCTTTGGTTTTTTAACTGACAGTGGAAGGCAAAAGGAAATTTCTAGGAAAGTTGCTAGTTCTCGATCACAGTGCACGCCACGACAACAACTAACATTCGGAAAACCCACCTCCTCTATTTTCTTTTTTAAAAAACAAAAACAAATAAAATATTTATTTATTTATTTATTTATATGTTATTATCAACAACCAAATCGAAGAAACCCATGTTCCTTCCCATGCAAGACGCCAAACCGCCCTATTTCCATGACATTTCTTTCCAACTATATATTATTAATTATAATTTACATTGAAAACAATATAATTAATTAATTTTCTCAAATATATATATATACATACATATTAAATTATAATATTAGGCCTTGAGTATTTTATATATAAATATATATAACAAGCAGAATTTGTAAGAAAGACATTCTTATAACTAAGCAGGTTTTACTTGGAATTTATTATTTTCAAATTTTTAAATAATTTAAAATTTTAAAAAAAATTAACGCGCATAGACGGGAATCCCGCGGTTTCTACGCGATTGTAGGCCAAATCCATAGATTATATTCATAGACTTAATTAGGTCAAATTCTCTCTCCTCATCCAAACAAGTTGTCCAACTCTTGCCTTGCATCCCTCTCCGTGTTCACAAGTTAATTTTTCTTTTTTCTTTTTTTTTTTTATTTAAAGTAACACGAAACCAACCATTCATGCATTTACAAAGAGTTCACCTATCAAAACATAAATATTATCTTAATATTTTATTTTAATAAATTAAATAACAACATTGCATTATAATTGCAACAAAACAAATAATTAATTATAAGACATTTATATAATTTTATATAATAAAATTTAAATTATTACCGTATATTTTAAATAAATTTGATTTCATATTTGCATAGAAAGAAATTTATATTTATAATTGATCTTGTTATATAATTTATGATAATATTTATAAAAATAATAAAATCTTTATAAAAAATAGCCTTAAAATATTTTTTACTATAATTATTAAATTTGTTCCACCTTTGTCACTGTCATCCATTTAGTATTTAGTTAATATTAAATTAAATAATTAATTATAATTATTAAATTAATTTTTAATATATTAATACAAAATTAACAAATAAAAAAAA
>CP135558.1:908191-965403 GCA_032402905.1 Khaya senegalensis | reverse complement strand
TAGTAAAATGCAATTATCACTATTTTACATGATGAAGAGGTTTTTATTTGACAGTGAAAGTAGAAATCATGCTGATTACTAGTTGTCAGATATAGTAACCCATATTGACTAGTTCAACTCTTATCCATAAGGTAACATAGTATTAAAGTATACTTTTGTGTGTTTGTATTACTTGATACCTGCACAATATCCAAAGTACAAGAAGGACACATCAAGATTAAAGGTAGTCAATAAAAGTTTCACTAGAAAATATAATTTGATGGGGATGTCTCTTACATTTTAAGTGATTATTTCCAAATTAATTTTATTATTATTATTTTAATTTAATTTATTTCCACAACAATATATATATGCATTGATCTTTAAATTTTATTATCAATTTTATATATATATATATATATATTAAAATTTTGTAATAAAAGCTCTCACAAAAACCACAACATGTAACACAAATTTGAAAGTTTAAATTTAAGCACAACAAAAACAACAACATCAACAAAAACAACAATAACATGTAACACAAGTTTGTAAGTTTAAATTTAAGCATAACAATAACAACAACAATAACAACATGATGATGTAACACAAATTTGTAAGTTTAAATTTAAACATAAGTTTGTAAGTTAAAAATTTAAGTACAAGTTGATAAGTTTAAATTTAAGCACAATTCCAACAACAAATACACAATTATATGCATTAAAATATATAATCACTGTAGCTAGTTATGATATATCGAATTCTTAGATTTTGCTCAATTTTGTCTACGTTGCTCACATGTGAACATCTTCGAATGAATCATTTCTCGCATGTGGATAGGATGAGTTAGTTTTACTCTTGACTGATTAGAACGTGACCTTTTGACGGATTGACAATGATGGACCATATTTCTTATAGAACATTTAAAAAACTCTAATTTTTAATTGGATGAATCTCTTTTGCATATGTTATAATGAATACATCGTTTTTATAAAAGTCTAAAAAAAATCTCTATAGCATCCTTAACTTATATAATTGCTACAAGAGCATGAGCATATGGTAGTTGTTGTAGACTAAAGTACCTATATTAGCACATTTTTATGTGAGATCGACAATAACATCATCTTTGCTACCTTTCATCTTAAATAACAAAATGAGAAATATAGTAAACTGACATGGTTAAAGAGGTTGTATCTTCTTCCTTTATCTTATACTACTTCAATTAGAGAATCTTTAGCATGTTTGGTTGCTTTTTCTCTTCTTTTTGTAAAACTAATGCTGTAACATTGATGATATTTAATCAACTAAAGCTACAATTAGAAGAATACATGTATCTTTTAATAATATAGTGATACTTTCTACAATGTTGATGGACATTGCATCATAGCGACATATTAAAAAATAAAATCTGGTCTACCTCATTTTATAAATAATTTGTTATATCTAAGTGTATCAATCTTAGCTTGTTCGTGTGTTTTTCAAACTCAATAAGAACATATGCTTTTATAACAATATAATGCCTCATAAGAAAATTCTTTTACTTATGATTTTTTTAACTTATATCTAACTTTTAGGTTGCCTTGAATATGATAGGAACAAAAACTATGATATGAGATTGAAAAAACTTTTTATATCCCCTTAAGCATGCTATCATACAGGTCCAATACAAATATCAAATTAAACATTAACCAAGAGCCACTTTTATAACATATCATTCTTAGAGTCTTTCACATTTAATGTGATAAGATAAATGTGATTGTTTTCATTAACAGCAACCATTACAAATTGTTTCCCTTAATATGTGCCTTTGAGAAAAGTTTCGTTTGTAACAATAACGAGCTGAATAGATAAATAAAAATCACAAATAGATAGACTAAGCACCATAAAAAAGTACAAGAAATTGTTATTCTCATTCTTTTCTATATGAGTTACTATGTCCTAATTATTTTCTTTTAATACATGACAAAATTATGGTTTAAAAACTATTGTATCCCCACAAATTAGTCTACGTGCTTTTTTCCTAACTAATCATGCTTTATAGTAAGATATGAGTACTTTCAACTCTCGGTTTATATTATCTCAAATGTTTGTTGGGATAAAAATCTTGTTAAAATTTTGAAACTTATCAATCACATGTACATTAATAAAATGACTATTTACTTAACTGTGTTCTTGTTTTAACTGGTTACTTCAACCATTATAGACTGCCTAAACTATGTAATTCTTCTTTTTCATTTATGTTAGTTGTTTTGACTTGTCATTTACCTCTGCTTATTATGCATTACACTTCGAAATGATCTATTGTGAACTTGATAACCTTGAATTAAAAATACTTCTCAATGTTATGATATTTGGTGCATCCCATCAGTTTTTCTTGGAATTGAAAATCTATCCAACATAAATGTCATTGGAATAAAAACTAAAGAATGTATCATTGCATGAGCAACTTTATTTGCTTTGTTTAATACCCACGTTCATCATTGCATTAATATCTACGTTCCTATAGTTTCTAAAAAGGGACCTTATTGTATACCAAGAATGTTAAGTATGTCAATACATTGCATGAACATTTAACTATCAAATGATCAAGAGTTAGGTCTTCATTGTACTAATATAGAGATTACTCTCCATGGACTGTGGGGATCTACATAATATCTTGGTAAAAATACATGTTATAGAGAAGATACGTGCAAAAGTGGAGAATAGTGTTGAGCATGATTGAATTAATTGTTCCCTTAAGTAGAAACAAACGGTTATACATGAATTTTGTGATGTCTATTTGCAAAAGAGGAGAGCAAGACACTTTATAAGTTGCAATAATTATGCACTATGTGGTGATGTGCAACAAACTAAATTATCTAGATTTTGATTTCACCAGGGCTTTTAAACAGTCATTTACATTATAGTAACCTATTATATCGACAAAGCACATGAACTCTATATTGGCATGTCTAAAACCCATTCTGATACTAATTTTAAATTTTGCTAGATTTTTATGTATACTGTCTTGCATTAATTATAATATTTATTGATGATTGATCTGTTTTGGTGTGTTAGAAGTCGATGTCTTCTACTAGTTTATTTTTCTGAACTAACTAAAAATGTTACCCATGATCCTCTATATTATGCAGTTATTGTCAAATCATTATTCATACCGGTGTAAACAAAAATAACACAAAATACATTAAATCATTAATGAAAATTATTTTTACCATCATAACAATTTATTGTATATAAAAAATATATTATTTTTTTTTTTTAAAATTTGTGTGCCTAGTAAATATATTACTTATTTTAAATTTTAAGTTGATTAATATAAAATAAAAAATAATTAATTTAAAAAAATTTTCACCACCAACTGTACTAGAATGGAGATGGTAAAAAGATTGTGTTAGCTGGTTCACTAAAAGGCAAGCCTAGGTCTCAACACATGAACTTGTCAAGGGCTTAGGCCAAGCCCAACCTCACAATGGGTCAGGTTCGAGCCCAAGACCATGGCTGGTAGGTCCACTTAAATAATTTATAATTTGTTTATTTTCTTTATTTATTATTAACTCTAACTTCATGTATACACGTGTGTGTGCGTACGTGTGTGTGTGTGTGTGTGTGTGTGTGTGTGTTTTGATATTTTGTTATTATAAAAAAAAAAACAATAATATTACTTATTTTAAATAATTATTATAAATTATACTATTTAAATATTATAAAATTAATTAAAGAAATGCCATGAATATATTAAAAAATACAAAAAACCTAATTATCTAATTGACAAATACATCACTTAGTACAAAACAAACAAACAAACAAATAATATTAAATGATATTTATATATCAAATTATTTTAGCTCATTTATTTTAAATTAATTTAATATACGAATTATAATATTACATAAATAAATTTTAAATTAAATGGGTGAGCTTACATTATTAAAGTTACAGAAAATTCAAATTAGATTAATACCTATTAAACCATTTATCATTTGCATTTCGCCTATTTTATTATTTTTTATATAAAAATAATAAATATTAAAAATTTATAATTTAAAATTATAAATATTACAAATTATTTTTCATCAATTATTCTCTAATCCTAATTTATCATCCTGGTCATTGTTCTAAACTTAGTCATGAATTCTTTATTCTGTATCCTCCCAATCGTTAAATTATATCAACCCATCCAATACATTTGGTGACACTTTTGATTTGCATTCATCTAGTACCTTGTTTTTTTTACATTAAAGCATATTCTAATATAATTGTAGATACTAGAAGAGTTAGTAAATCACAAACTATGATGAATAGCATAAGAAACATCCTTTTATTTGCTTTTCACCTTTGTAAAATATTTATTTATTTTTTGTTTTATACTAAATATCAAATTATAATTAATAAAAATATATTTTTCTAACTTATTAGAGCTAGTGGAAGAAGAGGAGCAAATAGATTTATTAGTAATAGTGTTCAAAAATTTTATATAGGAATATTAGTTATAAGTTTATCATTATGTTTATAAATGGTTTATCTATTCTTATGATATCTTAATATTGAATTCTCAAAAGAAAAGTTATTCATATTAAATATAACATTCAAATTTTCTTCAATTACGTCTATTAACTTAATTGCAATGAAAATGTTTATTTGAGAATTCATTACTATTACATATGTAAATAATATTGAATTATCCTTCTATTATTTTTTAAATTCTTATTTCATAGTAAAACAAATAGTTTTAAACTCATTAACATTTCTAAAGTAACAAAAGTATAACTAAAATCAAATAAACTATTCAAAACATGTAATAAAATTAGAAAATAAACATATGAATGTGATAATGCAATATTATCAAATGTTTTTAAGAAATTCATAAAATTAAACATCATAATGCAATCATTAGAAGTTAATAACAAATCAATCAATTTTTTATTATAAAAATTAGTAATAGTATCACTATAATTAACACAAGATATTAACATTAAATAAATATAATTCTAATGAATTTTTACATCAAGCAAAAACTTCTTATGTTGTAATTCATAATGCAACAAAGAAGAATTAAAATCTTGTCTTTTAGAACCATATGATGAAATGTATTGTATTACATCTCCAATTTTTTCTATATGATAATTAATTAAACTTACACAATCTTGCATAATCAAATTAATAATATGATAAATACATCTTATATGAAAAATTGTGTGTTAAAATTATGTCCAAATGTTATATTATTAGTAAACAATATAATGGCATCAATATTGGTAGGCACATTATCAAAAGTAATGTTAAAAACCTTTATTTTGTATATCATATTCTCTGAAAATATTCATCATTGCATTAAAAATAAAAAAATATTATGAGAAAATGCTAATTCATGAAATGCAATTATTTTTTAATGCAACATCTAATTATCATTAATTTAATGGGAAGTAACACAAACATAACTTAATCTATTACATCTAGTTCAACAATTAGAAATAATAGAAATAAAACCTTTGAAAGAATAAAAAGTTACAATTAATTTTTTTTATTTATTTAAACAATCTTATATAGTCATTCTTACATATATTTCTTGAAACTAGTTTTAAAAAAAGGTTGAAGATATCTTTTCATAAAATTTTCCAATCTCGTCTTTTGCCTAAGTGAAAAGATGCAATTCATTTAACCACCATTCTATCATGTTTTAAGATGAGTACTTGAAGCAAATGACAGTATTATCCTTAAAAATATTTAATGCAAGTGAAAATTGGTATGGTCTTTCAAGAGGGTATGCTTTTGAATACATCTTATTATATATCGTTTCAAATTCCATTCTCAATACTTAGGATAATTTTGCACAACTTACAAATAACTTTCAATTTTTGTTTTTTAGTTATATTACTAACTTGAAACTTTAATGTAAAAATTATCCTAAATACTTGATGATTTAGTTCTTTTAGAACTAGAAACGTTTGCTACGACAAAATTAGATCCAGTTTTATCCAAATTTTATCCATTGTTTAAAAAACATAATTTCGATATCTACAATCAATATAAATAGGAATGAAATGGAGAAATCAACATCATAAATTTAATCACTATTAGGATGTAGAACAATAAAAATCTTAATTTTTTTTGGTTCAACTGATCATCCCAATTAGATTGCAACTTTCAAAGCATATCAAGGTTGACCCACCCTTCAAGAACAAATCCCTAACAAGTACTGACCATTGCCATACGTGTCTATTGTAGATACATCCATAAAAATAAACTTCCTATGTAAAGAAAACTAAAAGATCTAAATATGCTATGAAATTACTTGCACAGTTCCAGAAAATGTTGAAAGAGGCCATAAGGTGTGCATGAAATTTTTGCACATGTATAGAAGTGTGTTAAAAAATTTATTCTCTCTTCCACATTGCTTACTAAGTGGAGATGAAAGGTTTCGGTTTCGTTGTCAAAAACATCAAATTTCTTAAGTAGTCAAACACTTGACCCATTAAGTTGAGATTATCACTATACTTGATATGTGCCAAAAGCAAATAATAAGAAAAAAGAGAGAAAACGAAGTTCTGAAACAGTAATATTGCCTGTTATATGAGATTCACAAAACTAAAACTAAAAGTTTCCCTTTTTGAAATCAATGCAACATGAAGAAAAATCACTAATTGCCAAAATATGTTAAAAAATATGAATGAACTTTCGTATCTTTGTGATGCTTCCAAGGAAACAAAGAAGCTTGAGGACGTTCTCACACATTTAGGAGCCATTTAACAAAATCCAAAATATATATTCAAAACATTCAGAAAATTCAACAAATCCACAAACAATTCAACAAATCTCAGCATATCCATACTTCGTCCAATGTCCACACAATTCAACAAAGCTCTAGAATATCCAAACATCAAGCCAAACATGTAGATTTCACAAACTATCGCTACCCAGAATCACACAAATCTAACAAGTGAAGCAACATATATTTAAAACCGCTCAAATACATTACCTCTCAGCAAAGCATGACTGAGAAACGAGTCTCAAGTGCACGAGGAAAGTTCAAATTTGAAATGGGCTGTAGGAGGTGCTTGAGAAGCCTTCAATTACACTTTTTTGAGATGCAAAATGGTCGGCTTTCACTATGGAGAGGTAAGAGGAGTGTGAGAGAGAGAAATTGAATGGGTGAGATTGAAACTTTTTTGAGGGAGGAGAGAAAACTTTGGGAGAAAGGAGGAGGATGAGGAGAAAAAAATGAAGAGAGAACAAAAGTTTTGATTAATGTTAATTTATATTGGCGATCCAGCGCACCGGCATTGAGTCTTCAGTGCAGCGGCGCTGGGCCCTAAATTTTTTGATTTTTGCCACCGCATCGTAATGGTCATGGTTGCAGCGTGGAGTTTTCTATCTTGGCTCAGAAGAACACCAAATTTGAGCGTCGCGTTATGGTCATGGCGGCGGCATTGAGTTTCTGCCTCGCATTCTAAAAATCATGAAGTCATGACATCATTACTCCTAAATTTCATAAATTCACGTAAATTCGTTAGTGCTAATAATTTAATAATAATAATAAAAAAATAAATAAAAGTTTAATAAAAAAAATCATAAATTATTATAATTATTATGCCAAATGTTGAATTATCATGATAAAAACTGTTTATCAAATAGAGATCGCGAGTCAAATGTAAAATTCTACAAGGCATTTCCAAGAAATATGACACATTAAAATATCATGTTAGTACGAGACCTATATATTTAAAAAGAAGAGAATATTATGTTTTAGGCTATTGTCATCTCTTCGGTACTTTCCAAGTCTATGGGCTTGATTTACCCAATGCAGAGGTCATGTTATTTTAGGTGCTTCTAGAATATATGTTTTGATTATAAGATATGTCATGTATTCAGATAATTTCGATGAGATTGTAAGTTAATGAAAAAATTATTTTTGTGTTATAAAATTTCTCGATTTTAAAAATTATATTTAAAGCTTTTCATTCTAAACCATCGGATAAGATTCTAGATGTTTAATCTCAATAATTATATATATATATATATCTATATATATATAAAATTATAAATAGAGAATGTCTCGTTTGGTCAAAGCATTCAAGGGTTTTATACAAAACATTTTCTAAACTCTTATGCTCTCTCTTCATCTCTTTCTTGTCTTTTTTTTATTTTTTAAAAAAAGTTTTGAAGATTGTGTAGAGTATAATCAATTTAGCGTCAATTATTTCTAAGTTGTGAGTCTAAAATCTTGAGAAGAAATCAGTTTGTGAAAGTTGATATCAGAGGGTGGTTTCAAAGAAAGAAGAGAAGATCGCAATGTATTACATCTCATGCCGGATAAAAAATAGGTCAATTTTGAATTTATAAGGATGAGTAAGTAATACCATCTAATAGGTCAGTCTTTTAAATTGATAGCAAACGCTTGTTTGCAATAAATGATATTAGAGTAAATTCAAATTCTTACTCCCAT
Source organism: Khaya senegalensis (assembly GCA_032402905.1). NCBI lineage: Eukaryota > Viridiplantae > Streptophyta > Magnoliopsida > Sapindales > Meliaceae > Khaya > Khaya senegalensis. The sequence continues at coordinate 956,984 of CP135558.1, read as the reverse complement.
ATGAGCTTTTAAACACTTACACTTTGCACTAAATAAGAGTTTGGAGTAAATTCCAATTCTCATTCCCTTGTGAGCTTTCAAACACTTACACCTTACACTAAATAAGAGTTTGTCGTTACACTAAATTTCCAAACACTTACACATTATTGGAGTAAATTTAAGTTCTTACTCCCATGTGAGCTTTCAAACACTTACACCTTGCACTAAATAAGAGTTTGGAGTAAATTCAAGTTCTCATTCCCTTGTAAGCTTCCAAACACTTACACCTTACACTAAATAAGAGTTTGTCGTTGCACTAAGCATCCAAACACTTGCACTTTGCACTAAATAAGAGTTTATCACATTTAAACTTAAGTTGTCACTCACATGTGAGCTTCGAAATACCTACACCTTACTCTAAATAAGAAATTATCACATGAAATATAGCTTAGGTAAGAATATCATATATTAAATAAGATAAAACATAGATCGATTTTGGGTTTATAAGGGCGAATAGGCAATATTATTTAACAAATTAGCAATATTATATTTCTAAAGGTAATTGTAATACGCCTTAAAAATATAAATACTTTTTAGAAGGCATCTTAGTGTAACATACCAATGATATATCAATAGAAACCACACATAATTAGCATGTTATTCCATATATTATTGATGGAATACTTATAATTTGAAAGTTTACAACTTTAGATAAATTTATAGATGTCAAGTGTAACTATTTTCTAATATAATTTGATTGAGAAAATATTCATATAAAATAAAATCTCATCGAACCACATACTAAGGCAACAACTTGAGTAAACATGCACAAAAAATAAATATTATCGAAATAATAAAGAATAGTATAAGTATAATAAGTAGGGATGACAATTTTATTTGCAAATCTGTTAGTATCTAATCCTAATTAGACAAATTTGATACATCTCTTAGTGGATATGGGATAGGTATGGAAAAAAAATTAAACTTTATAGCGGATTTAGTACGGGCATGGGTTTAAATAAATATTTATTGGGTATTTACTAAGTTATTCACATAAATTTAGTTTTCATATATTATTAATAAATATGTAATTTTACTCAAAATTTATTTTATTTAATCTTTAACTTAAATTAAAATTTTTAAAATTTTTTATGAAATCACAACTCTAACTCAATATATAGGTAATTCATGAAAGAGTAATTAATAAGAAAATGTAGAAAAATCATTTTGATTTATATATCACTGTTGCATATACATATAATTGTTCTAAATTTAACTAAACAATAAAGAAATATTTTTAAATAGTAATTTTTTTTTTCAAATTGTTAATTTTTTTCTTTTTCAAATTATCACTCACTTTACATATAATTTTTAAATTATTTCATGATGAAGACCAAATGAAATATGTAACTCGATCATCTAGAGGAATATAATGTAATTAGGGGCATAACTTAGAAAAATATAATAAAATCTAGTTGAAAGTTAGTTAAGTTATCTAAACTAAAATATGATTTCATAATTCAAATTTTAACACTTTTTATAAAGTTGGTATTATTTTAGAATTTACCTTTAGATCTAGATAAATATTATTTGAAAATTTGAATTTATATTTCAGTATTAAGCTAAGCCATTAAAATAAATGGTCTTTATAATTTTTTAATAACACTTGATAAATATTTTTTAAAATCATTTTAGATATTGTGTAGTTTTTATATGTAAATTTGTAAAATGATTATGTATTTTTTTTTTATAAAATTTTTATGATTAATTTATTTTAGGTTGATGAATTTAATATTTTATGCAAGTTACATATTTTTTTTTAAATTAATGTTAAAAAGTTATTGGTTTAATAGATATATTATAAGTTTAAATTTGATATTTTATAATAATACAAATGTAATTGAAAAAAACTAAAAAAATTTGCTAAAAATTTATAAATATACGCTCGAATTTAGTAAATATTAAGTGTTTATTAAAGCAAATTTGATAATGATTCGTTAAACTCGTTATATATTTGGTGTAAGTTTGGTATTAAATTTTTTTAGTATATGCGAATTCGAACTTCGCAATATTTATCCCAAACCCAATCCATTGCCATCCTTAATAATGATACTTATCATTGTTAAAACCAATTGATAAAACTAAGTTTATGAAAAACAAAAGATTTCATTGCTTAAAAGAAAAGATGACATACTAGAATGTAAATTTATTTGAAACTTCATCACCTTAAGATATTTTTTATTGAAACAAAAAAGAATATTTAAGCCATAAAAAGGAAAAAAAATAATTTTTTTAAAAAATAGATAATTAAAAATCAATATCAATTACAAATGAGGGACTAAAATTAAAAGTAGTAGTAGCAACATTAATAATGATATACAAATGAAAAATAACCTTATTTGATGTGAATATTATAAATAACAATTTTAAAACCTAATAATTTAAAATTCAAGTATCAATAAAGTTAAAATTTATATTAAAGAACTTCGACTCATTAATCAAAGGAATCAAAAATTTATGGCAAAGATCTGAACCTAATAATTCATTAATCACGTATCTAAAATATAAGAAAAATAATTTGAATGCTACAAAAGAGATTTTTTGATAAATTCATAAAACTTTTTGAAAAATCAAAAATAAAAATAATTCTCATAATCTTAATTGAACAAAATTTAATATTTAATTTTTTATTAAAATATTTCTTAAGTATCTTTATATAAAATTTATAATTAAAATCTTAAACAATTTAGGATTAAAAGTCTTAGTCTAAAATAGTTAAAAATAAAAGTTCTAAAATAATAAAATAATTAATTAAAATATATGCCTATGTGAATCACATTGACCAGCTTTTGATATATTTTAAAACCTAATTTCATGCTTAATTTCATATTTGATGTTAATCTCGAATCTTATTTAGACCAATTTTTTTTAATCAATCCATTAAATACTGCCTTAATTGTTTTTGTTTTTGCTTTTGTAATTAGTCTAATTGATACATATAAAGAATTATTGTGAGTTTATTGTTGACTCTCATCATTTTCTCTCTTCTCAAAAAGATTTGACCTCGAATTGTCACCTATATCAAAAAGAGAAAGATTGGAAACATTACAAATAGCACTAACATCATACTCACCTAGAAGATCCAATTTGTACATTTTATCATTAATTCTTTAAAGAACTTGAAATAGACCATCTTTTTTAGGATGCAATTTAGTTTTTTTTTAAGATGAAAATCTCTCATTCCACCCAAACTTAATTATTAGGTTTAAAGATAACTCATATATGCTTTTGATTGGCTTTAGTCGCATATTGCTTGTTCATTTTCTTAATGTGTTACTGAACACTATCATGTAATTTTTTAACCATTTCAACCTTCTTTTTACCATCAAGACTATTTCATTTATTAACAGGTAAAAATAATAAATCCAATGGTGTTAAAGGATTAAAACTATATACAATCTTAAATGGTGAATAATTTATAGTAGCATAAATAACTCTATTATATGAAAACTTAATAGATGGTAAACACTCTTCTCAATTTTTCAAGTTCTTTTGAATAATAATACATCAAAAATAGTTAAAATTCTATTTACTACTTCTATTTGCCCATCCATTTGTGCATGACAAGTTATAAAAAATAATAATTTGTTTTTCATTTTACCCCTACTAAATCTTTCAAAAGTAGTTAAAAAACTTAACATCTTTATTAGATGCAATACTCATTAGAATACCATAGAATCATACTATCTCTCTAAAAAATAAATCTGTAATATTGATTACATTATCAATTTTATAACAAAGTATAAAATGTACTATTTTATAAAACTTATTAGCAACCATAAAGATAGAGTCTCTAGCCCTTTTAAACTTTGGTAAACTTAGAAAAAATCCCATGAAAATATCAACTCAAGGTTCACTAGGTATAGGTAAAGGTATATATATACCATGGGTTAAGATCTTAGATTTAATTTGCCAATACGTAACACATCTTGTACAAACCATTTCCACATCACATTTCATGTAAGGGCAAAAGAAATGCTCTAATAACATATCTAAAATTTTTCTTAATACTAAAGTGTTCCATTAAATCTCCCCTACATGCTGCATGCACAAGCAACTCTTGCACAAAACTATTAAATACACAAAGTTTATTCAGTCAAAATAAATATCCATCTAGTTTATGAAATTTTCCAAAAGTTTTCTTTTCACCTGCCTCATAGACACTAGTAAAGTTAACATCATTTACATACAACTCTTTAATATATTAAAAACTAATAACTTTGTGTTTAGAATAGATAAAAGGACATACCTTTTTGATAATGCATCAGCTACAATATTTTTCTTACCTTATTTGTATTTAATCATATAGGAAAAAGACTCAATAAATTTTATCCACTTGGCATGCCTTTTATTCAACTTATCTTATCCCTTCAGATGCTTTAAGGACTCCTGGTTAGTATGTACGATGAATTCTTTCTTTTATCAATTTAAATAACTTTTGTTCACTATTTCATTTAAACTCAATACTTTTTTTTTTTTTTTTCACAATTTCAGTGAGTGGTGTAGTTAGTGTATTAAAATCCTTAACAAAATACTTATAAAAACTAGTCAAGCCATGAAAACTCTTTACTTCAGTAATAAATTTAGGCGTTGGCCATTCTTTAATAACCTTGACCTTTTTTTCGTTCACCTCTATTCCTTTTACACTAACAACATAACAAAAAAATACAATTTTTTTCATATGAAACAAATAATTTTTTAAATTGGTATGCAATTTTTCTTTCTCGACACATCAAATGTATAATGTAAATGCTCAATATAGTCATTAAAATTCTTATTGTATACCAAATATCAAAAAAATAGGCCATAATAAATCTACCTATAAATGCACGTAATATATGATGCGAACCCCAAAAATATCAATTTTAAAACCCAACAACTTGATTTGAAATTCAAGTTTTAAGAAAACAAAAATTCAAATTAGAGAACTCTGACTTAATGATTCATTAACCACAAATCAAAAGTATAAGAAAAATATTTGAATATCACAAAAGAGATCTTTTGGTAAGTTTACAAAATTATTTGAAAAATCATAGATAAGAACAATTCTCATAATTTTAATTAAATAAAATTTAATCTCTATTTCTCTTTTATAATTTTTTTAAGCTTTTTATATTAAATTTACAATTAAATTCTAAATAATTTAGCATTAAAAGTTCTAGTATAAAATAATTAGAAATAAAAATCTTAAAATAATAAGAAAAAAATAATTAATTAAAATATATGCCTATGTAATACTCCTATTAGAAGAAGAATTTTATTTATATGCTTGGATCACATTGACTAACTTTTGATTATTTTTAAAACTCAATTTCATACTTGATTCTATATTTGATGTTAATCTTGAGTCTTATTCAGTCTAAATTTCTGGAATCAAGCCATTAAATATTGCTTTAAATTTCTTCACTCTTACTCTTGTAATTGGTCCAATTGACATATGCAATGAATTATTGTAAGTTTGTTATTGATTCTTATCACTATTGACATTAAGATATCTCCTATATCACCAAATAAAAGTAAAGTAATTACTATTTTTTTTTAGCAACTAATCTTGATTAACCATGCAATCACAATACAAAATATACATATTTTTATGTAGACATTCCAAAAATAATGATAACTGAAAAGATAATAAAAACTAAAACCATATGAGTTAAGCATGTGTACCAGCAACAGGTTAAAGGAAGTTATTCATTATCTTCTAATTAATTTTTTGAAAGAAACACTGACATTGAGCCATGTAAAAATTCAAGTAAACTTTATTAAACTCAGCTAACAAAACAAAATCTTCTATATTTTGTTAGCTTGCCTAACATTTAAATTAACTGTAAAGATTGTCTTTATAGTATGTCAAGATGGCTTTAGATCTATGACAATATATTTTCATCATTTCAGTTATCTTTTAAGGAGAGTGTATTGTGCTACATAAATATAATGTATAAACTGTAAAATAACACCCTCATATTAAGCTTAACATAGCTTCATAAGCTACAATATACAAATAGTTAGCTAAAACAAACAAGGGAGTTAAAGAATAGTTAATTTCATAACATGATTATCAACAATTTTAAACCTTTAAATTCACTCATGTTGCTTCATTTAGTCCCTTTTCCCTTGTTTTTTTTTTGAGAAAATGGATAATATTACAAAGCACAAGGAAAACGATTTTAATGCAATAAAACCTAAAAGCGATAAAAAATACTTCCTAAATTCCCATATACTCTACTAAATTAAGTGTAATGATTTCATACTATGTACCCCTAATAGCTCTTCTAGACCACTAGTCATGAGTTGGGAATAAAGAGTTCCTGAATAACTTTCAATACACTTCTACTAAAATTTTATGTATAAAATAATAAAATAACTAAGGAGCTCTGAACTTGGATTAGCAAATTGCGACCAAAGGTCATTGGTAAGGGTAATGCTGCATAACATTGCATCTAGCATAACCCATAATGTCAACAAAATTGTTCAATCATTTACAATTGTTCTCAACAAATTTTCATTTTCTGAAAGCATCGTACAATAGCATCATTTTCGATGCTTCTAAATACATCTTGTTCAATTACAGAAAATTCTTATGGAAAAATTTACCAAAGCATATCAATTTCTCTTTATCAAAAATAGCAAACAAGTCATTTGAAGACAAAAGTGCTAAACCAATAAGCAATTGTCTTATTGAAATAATTGTCTAACTCCTTAAGTTGCATATCTGAAACAAAATTGAATAACTCAACACGATAAAAATTCAATTTTATGAATTCTTGAGTCTTTCTTCATGGTCACCCTTGAGAAGTATAAATATCATCCATGTTATTCACATTAATATCATGTTTGGCACAAAAGCATAAACTTGTTCAAGAAAGGAATCCGATCCATAACCTCATCATTTGCAATTGTTTCTTACATAAACTAACTAGTTAGAAATTTAGGATGAAGATTTATTGTGTTGCTTAGAAATAGAACGAGTTGCTTAGAAACAGAACGAGTAACAGGCGTATGAATACATTACTAGATTCAATTTTAATTGACTTACCTATCTTGACAAATAGAAAACCTCTAGGATACTTTAAGAGATCCTAGAATCTTTTAAGATGACTCATTTTGAGGAGAGTCAACCTCCTTATTCAATATAGATTTTGAATGGTAAATGTTAAGCAATATTTTATTTATTTTCCAAGAGTCTTTAAATATCCAGATAAACTAGAAATCAAGCTAAAGATATCTGAAAAAACAAATAAAGATAAACCTATCTTAGATATGATAATCTTATGTAACACATAGATTAGATAGAATATTAATCTTTTATTAAATTGAAAACTGCTAGATAGTAGACTTTGTTTAGAACTTTTCCACGTGCTTGCTATCTTCCTTTTCTCATTCTTTGTTGCATTGTAGAGCTAGAAATGTCTCAAACATCTTCATCCCCGTTAACTTTCCTTGTCCTCAAGGGCAAAATAAAGGTATCTTGCCTTGATTTCTGCAATTGGTTCCCATATGGCCTCGACAGGAAATAAGTTTTTCCAATGGATAAGAACATCATGACCATCCTTGAGGGTACGAGAATCCAACACAGCAGGAGGTAGAGGTGGTGGAAAACATTCTTCTTGAGTTGCGATAGAGTTGGCTCAGGTATCTCATTATCTTCAATTCTTTCTTTAGCAAGGATACGTGAAATACGGGATGAAGCTTAGAAGAGCTAGGCAATTTTAACTTGTAAGCAACCTTGCCAATTCAAGTTAGAACTTGAAATGGGCCATAATATTTTGACTCAATTTAATGCTTTTCCGTTGGGCAATAAATAGTTGTCAACAGGGACACAGTCTTAAACACACAAAGTCTCCTTCCTGAAACTCTCTTTCTTTATGTTTAACATCATATGGCTTCTTCATTCTTTCCTGTGCCAACTTCAAATTTTACTTTGACTCACGTATCACCTTATCTTTGGTTAGCAAAAAATGTTTTATAGATTATACCTTGGCAGTGCCGTGCACATAGGCCAATAAAGAAGGAACTTCGCGTCCATAAATTATTTCAAAAGGTGTTTTGCCTATAATGTATGTATACTAGTATTATAACAGTACTTTGCCTGAGGCAACTAAACCACCCAATCTTTTAGCTTGTCATTGGTAAAGCATCGCAAGTACATTTCTAACGTGTGATTGACCACTTCAGTTTGTCTGTCAGCCTGCGGATGATAGGCGGAACTAAAGTTAAATTTAACTCCATTCAGGTAAAATAATTCCTTTCAAAATGAGCTAGTTAACACTGGATCTCTATCACATACGATAGTTTCGGGCAGTTCATGTAATTTAAAAGTATTCTCAAAGAAGACACGCTATGGAGTTAGCCGTGTAACGGTATTTCAAAGGAATAAAATGACTATATTTTGCAAAGCGATACACCACGACAAAAATAACGGAGTCACCTCGCGAAGTAGGAAGTCCTTCAATAAATTCCATGGAAATGTTTGTCCATATATGTTGCGGAATGAGAAGAGGGCTTAAGAGACCAACCAGTTTTGAATGTTCAACTTTATGCCTTTGACAAATCTCACAGCTTTATATAAATTTCCTTTCGTGTCTTCTTATGCCTTACCAATATAATGTAGCCTTGATTCTATGAAGACTTTTGTGAAACTCTTCATGTGCATTTGAGTGGAATTCTTTAATAATAGTTTGAATAAGTGAAGATGTTGGTAAGAGGAAAATTCTATCCTTGAAAAATATCACCCCTTTCTTACATTAACACGGACCAATGGCTTCTTCATCTTCAATTCGCTTCACAATCTGCTGCAACTTTGGATTTGTGAGATTTTCTGTCGTAATAGGCTCAAACCAATCAAGTACAGGTGTTGATAAGGCAAATATTTGTTCTTTAATTTTTTGAGACAAGGAATCAACTTTATTATTTTCACGCCCACGCTTATGTTGGATCTGAAAATCGTAACCCATCAATTTTATCTAACCATTTGTGTTATGCTGATGTAGCAATAGTCTGATCAAACAAATATTGAAGACTTTTTTGGTCTGTTTTCACAATAAATTTCGCCCCCAATAAACGGGGATGCCACTTTTGAACTGTACACACTAACGCCGACTTTTCTTTTTCATATGTAGACAAAGCCAAATTTTTTCCATGCAAGGCTTGACTAAAGTAAGCAATTGGCCTATCCTCTTGCATAAGCACAGCTCCAAGTCCAACCCAGTACATCACATTCCACCACAAAGGGTTTAGAGAAATTTGGTAAGGCTAACACGGGCCCCGATATCATGGCACATTTAAGATCAGCAAAAGCTTGTTCTGCATCTGGGTTCCAAAAGAAAGAATCTTTTTTTAGCATATTCGTCAAAGGTTGCACAATCTCTCCGTATCTTTGAATGAACTTGCAGTAGTAGCCAATAACACCAAGAAAACCTCTTAAGGCCTTCAAAGTGGTCGGTTTTGCCCAATCCAGCACTACCAAGATTTTTTCAAGATCCATAACAATGCCCTGGTAACAGATTCGGTGGCTTAACTAATTAATCTCTTCTTTGCAAAACTCAGATTTTTCACGTTTAACAAAGAAATGTTTAGCTTGTAATACTTGCAAAATACGTTCAACATGAGCCTAAGTGTTCACCCCAACTCAAACTATAAATGAGAATATCATTAAAGTACACTAATATGAATTTTGGTATAAACTCTTTGAATACCTCATTCATTTTGCTCTAAAAGGTAGTAAGGGTGTTAGCAAGGACAAAAAACATAACAAAAAATTTGTAATGCCCGGAATAACAAGTTTATGAATAGGGAAGTTGCTAAGTTTGATTTTATGTAAATTATTTATCTTGACAATTAAAAAATCTTTAGAATACTTTGAGGGATCTAGAACCTCTTAAAATGACTAAATTCAAGAAGAATCGATTTCCTTGTTTAATATAAATTTTAAATGGTAAAAATTAAGTAATATTTTATTCATATTTAAAAAGTCTTTAAATAACTAGTTAGTTTTACAAAATAAACTAGAAATCAAACTAAAGATATTTAGAAAAATAAATAAAGATAAACTTATTTTAAAAATAATAGTCCTAAATAACACATATATTAGATAGAATTATAATATTTTATTGAATTGGAAACTACTAGATAATAAACTTTATTTAGAACTCTTCTGCGTGAGTGCTATGATCCTTTTCTCATTCTTTGTTGCATGGTAGAGCTAGAAACGTCTCTAACAAGATGAATATGGCAATTTGAAAAATTGCATAATCAATTCTATTTCTTCTCTGAAAATATTACAGCTCTAAGTCTATACAAAACAACATAAATGGATTTTTATATAAATCTGAGAGGACCTAATTTACCCTAATGAAGAAAGCAACAAACCAGTACAATCCAGGTCATCATAGTATCAGCTGCAAAATCCAATTTTGTTGCCTTCTTGTGCCTTGCTGCTTGCTGTCCATGATTCTTAGAACCATGTAACCTCCTAGTCGTCGTCTTCAATTTGAATTCTAGTTGATTGTCATTGTGCTGGGCTGGACAATGCTACACAAGGCCTAGTGTTACTCAACTCCTCGTTGGGCCTAGGACCATTAACTTCAACTACCAACTTTATGGCATGCAAATATCTTGATCTTTCCTCTGCAATACTGATGATAATTCATTTGTATGCCCAAGGTATCTTTGATCAAATGAAGACACAACACAGAATTAAATGTTAGCAAAAACTCCAAAAAAAATTGCTTCAAATCTTTCCTCAGAGTTCAATACATCATCTGCAATAAACCCACGTACCTCGATTACGGATAAGAACTTGGTGAGTATGCTTACTGGAGAATCAAAATGTGCATCCCAACACGTATAGCCAGGACGCTTTAGAGCGTTCTTTTGATTTATAACTCGTCCACTTGAAAGCTTGTTACTGTTGACTGCTTAAAATATAAATATTTGCTTCTCTTGAGGAACATCAAGCTGTTTACATAGAGCTCCAGCAAGATTCACCAACTTAGCTATTGTATATAAGAGATAATTAACTTCAATATGATCCTTCGCCAAAGCCACAATAATCAACTGAAGTTGCTGAGAAAAACAACGAACATAATAAACACATTCATTCTCTTTCAAAATGAGCATTTTAAGACCATTAAGCTCATCTCTGATATTACTAGGCTCGTTATAACATTAATTATCTATTCCTCGTAATATAGACATATCCAATCCAGGCCAAGGAAAAAAGTATATTAATTTCAACCTTAAAGGCAACATTACTGGTAACAGCTCAAGGCCTGTAAAGCGTTCAATTACTTGTCCTATCTTGTCTATATAATGAAATATTTCTATCATTTGTTCCTCCCCTGATATGTGATGAGACTCATCAATTAAATAGAGCACAGTTCATTGTTCATCACTTTAAAAATAGCATTGACAGTTTCAATTGCAGCAGCACATACCATATTCTTTTGAATCTCTGGAATTGTGAATCTAGATTTTCAGGAGAATTATTCAAAATAAGAGCTTTAATATTCTCATTATGGTCAGCAAGAAACCTTAGAAGCCCAATCGAATGTCGTAGATATTTTTCTTGAAAATTTCCTTGGTTGTTCACCGGAATCTACAAGTTCATCGTCATCATAAAATGCAAGTCCTTGTTGCAACAGATATCGGACAGCATTCAACATTGGTTTCGAGCAACATGCTTAAATTTGTTGGTTTTGCTTCAAGGATGCTTGACAAGTATCCAAGTTTGGTTATGTGAACTATTTAGGCCTTCAACCTGTTTAAGAAATCTTTCCTTCTTTTTCAAATTTGGAACCCTTTACTAACAAAAGAATCACGACCACCTTGGTCACCAATCTATTGTTTGACAAGGTAACAACAATCACAGCAGTCTCCTTTGCCTATTAATGTATTCTAACGAAATTGGATATTCAGTAAACCAAGAAGGGGCAAACAGCCTTTGCACTTCTCCAAATTTTCTCATGGGAAAATTTTGGTCTTTGGGATTTTGCAAATATGCTTTCCGTACTTGCTCTCGATTACTAACATTATAATCTGAGATTAATCAATTCCAACATTAGTTCGTGTTGGAGCATCTTTTTTTCCCTCAAAGTTTGGTGGCAATTTTCTTTTGAAATGCCTCTCCATAACCGTATCAAAATCAAGATGCACGTCAAACGTACCTCCAATACATTGACAATAAAAGTAAAAAACACTAAGCAACAAAAGCATCAATTCAATGAAAAATAAAGACAAACAATAACCAACAAACATCACATCACATCTCATAACCATTCAATTAAACACGTAGCACATACCACAAAAACCACAAACAATCCATCAGAAATCGACACAACCCATCCATCGTAACTTCAATTGGATATGGCAAAGATAACCCATAACCCAAAAGAAAGAAAATGAATTTTCAAGTTTTGGAACAAAGCATAATATTTGGTTGCACGTTACATCGATGCTTTTAGTTGCTTGTTACATCGATGCTTAAAATGATGAAAAAGTTTTGTCGAATGGGATAACTTTAAGCAAAACTTGAGTGCAATTCAAGTAGTTCGGAGTATGTATAGGATTCTGTAATGGGATTTGGCACTGAAAAGTTTTTTAAAAAAAATAAAATTTTTTAAAATTGTATTTGTTTTTAAATTAATTTATTAAAATGGTTGTATTGATTATTTTTTAATCAAACTAATCAATTATACTAATTTTGGATGAAAAAGTTAATTTTATTAATTTTTTCAAAAGTCAATTTTTACATACGTTCAAAAATTAACTTTTTCGAAAGTTAATTTAACTTTTTTAATTATATGAAAGTAATTTTGTTCAAAATTGATATGCTTCTTTTATTTAATAAAAAAATTGTAATATAATTATTTCAATGAATTGATTTAAAAAAATGATTATATTAAAAATTTATCAAAAAAAAAGAGAAACTTTTAATAAACTTAAAAATATCCGATTTAAGAATTTAAATTCACCAAATTTCAAAAATTTATTAATTTGATATCTTTTAGAATTTATACACTAATACAAATTTGTTCGGTGTTAAAAATTTTCTTATATATGAAAATTGTATTTTTTTTTTCTTTCTAAAGTTAGTTTAAAGTTTTATCCCATATAAAGTTCTATAATTATGAGACAATACAGTCCTAAAGTTTACTTGATTTATAAAACATTATCTTTGAAAAAATTTAATAAAGAATTTTATTAAAATTTGTATGTGGGTGTTTGCATAATATAAAATTTTAAAATATTAAGAGATTATGCATTTGAAAACTCTAAAACTCAATTATTTATCATTTAATTATGAATCAAAACTTCCTTAACTAATATGACTTTTGACACTAGAATGAGCATTGAGCATACATTTGATGTATAATTTAACTAATACTTAATCAAGAATTAATTAATCCTTTTTAAGAAAATATATAACTAATACAATATGATGGACAAGCAAGAATAAATGAGAAAGCAGTGCATTTTAAGCTTGTAAAATTTTTAATTTATAAACCTAATAACCAAAAAAAAAAAAAATTGATATTTTGTAGTATTTGTTGCTGTTATTAAAGCAAATTTTATCTAGCTTTGACTCTGATTTCTGCTGATTTTCCCAGTCACAAATTTGGATAAAAGCTCTACTACTACTTTGTTTAACATACATAACATTACAGAGGATCATCATAACAGCCTTCATACGAGCCCCGGAAACGAAATTAGTTTTCTACCAAAGGATTTGCAGAGATAGCCCCAAGTTACACACTAATAGAACACGAACTTCAGCGCCAAAATGAAAACTTCTTAAACAGTAACAAATGTAACAGACGGAATCAAAGAAAACGTAGGAAACACAGCAAACAAAGATGCATGGTTCAAAAAGGCAGGCAAAGAAGCCATTTTTCATTTGGCAGATCAACTATGAAAATTGGTTCCACCTGAAACTTTGCTAAAGGAAAATTACAAGAACTACTAAAACAATTTAGATGCCATAAAATAAGCACAAAAATGAAAAAAACCCAAAAGAACAAAAAAGTACAAACTGTTCCATCTACTCATCATCTTCAGCACCTTTGTTCTGCTTCTTCTTCTTCTTCTTTTTATCAGCTAGAGCGTCATTTTCACCATTGTCAACGCCCTTAGTCTCCCCTGCTTCTTTGTCCTTCTTCTTCTTTTTCTTCTTCTCAGACTTCTCTGATTCAGGTGAACCAGCTTTGTCCTTATCTTTGTGCTTCTTTTCCTTCACCTTCTCAGACTTTTCCACTTCTGTGTCTACATCACCATTTTCTTTGTCCTTCTTTTTCTTTTTCTTTTTCTCTTTTTTCTCAATTTCAATTTCCTCAGTCCTGTCTTCCTTCACTTTCTTCACCTTCACAGCCTCTTCCCTCTCAACTTCTACAACCTCTTCAACTTTGGCCTTCTTAGCCAGCACTGGAGCAGGGCTATCACCACTCCCATCTAATTTCCGCTTCTGCCCCTCTCCATCTTTATCATCTGTAGATTTCTTCTTCTCCTTCTCCACATCAGCAGTCCCTTTCTCTGCCACAGTTGGTTCAGCTGCAGCTGCAAGGCTTGCAACAACAGAATCTCCACCAGCTGGCAAAACCACATTTCTCATCCACTCTTGGGGTGTTTTCTCATTAGGCTTCCCAAGCTTATCCAACTTTCCTTCAGAAATCAACTTCTTCTTCATAGAAGCCCTCGGTCCCAACCCCCATTTTCTTGGGTATGTATCTCTATCCATCACCACCCTCTTGATCCTTGCCACCACACCATGATCACATGTAGCCATCACTGCAGTAGTCATCTCAGCAATCCCCAATGCAATTGCCTCCCCTTTCGTAGTCATCAACACAACTTCCTCCCCGACCTCGATATCATTCTCAAACCTCAACAACCCGGGAATCATCAATTTCGCCCCATAGCATATAGCATTCACGGTGGTATCCTTCACAACCAACCTCTTATAACTAGTCAAAAGCACTTCAAGTGGCATAACCACCCTCCTCAAATAAGTCTCATCCCGGTAATTATCATACAACCATTGTGCATCCATCACATCATGCATGGTAACCATATTATCATTTTCACCTGAAATCCCAGACCTGACTCTCCTCAATTCTTGCATATGCCCACCAACACCAAGAATTAATCCCAAATGTACACACAAAGTCCTAACATAAGTACCAGCCTCACAAGAAATCCAGAAAACAACCAAATGCCTATCAACGTCATACTCAAGCAGCTTACTTTCATAGATGGTCCTAATCCTAAGCTGTCTTTTGACAGCTGAAATCAAAGGTGGCCTCTGAAACACAGCCCCAGTCAAAGTTTCGAGTGCCCGACCTACTTTCGCGACATCAGACACTTTATCATGCAATCTTGCAACACAAACGTACTCTTTACCAGCCCCTTGTTGTGATTTAACAAGGCGCGTGGCTCTATCAATGCAAACAATGAGGTTTCCGGTCACTTTGGGATCTAAAGTGCCACTGTGACCGGTCTTTTCGACACGTAAAATGCGTTTAATCCACGCGACGACCTCGTGCGAAGATGGGTTTGCTGGTTTATCAAGATTGAGAATGCCGTACCTAATGTACTCTGCGAGAGGACGCTTGAGAGGCGAGAAACCGCTGGGGAGAGGAGTGTAGTGTCCGGTTCGCACGTTGAGACGATCATAGTTCTTCAATAGTATTGGCCACTGGGAGGTGTCAATAGAGGGAGTGAAGTTCTGCGGCTTGATGATGAAATCTTTGGCGTCGTCGGCGTCAGTAGCAACATCATTTTTCGAGGGTTCAGCGTCCGTTGATTTCTTTTTATTTTTTTTCTTCTCGGATCGGGAAAGCTCAACATCTGTCATGTTGATGTGTGTTTCGGTAGTGTCTAGCTTACTGGTGGTTATTAGGGTTTTGGGCGTGGCGAGAAGTAAAGAAAGACGAGTTGAAAATGATGATTTATAGGGGTTAGGGTTTTGGGGGTTTAGGGAAGAAGATGCTGGAGAGAGCAACTCAAGACGGCGAGAATGATCAAGCGAATATGGATTGGAGTTAATTATGAATTGGGCTTGTTTGTCATTGTTTGGACTGCAATCGTTACGGACAGATTTGAATATTCAAGATTGGGGCCCCATTAGTTTTAGAATTACTAATTGTGCAACAGATGGCAAATTGGCGATTTGCGGCGGGGTGTAATTAGAAATAGCAATTTCATCTGCTGATCTGTTGCCCAACTCTCATCAAATGAATTTAGTATGCCTCTTAATAAATTTAGATAAAAAAATTAATATTTGTACCGAATTGAAACAAATATGGGTACCATAAATATCCATAAATATCTTAATAGGTTTTCATGAATATTTAATTTTTTTAATTTTTTTATAATAATTTTAATTTTAATTAATTAATTTTTTAATAATTAACTTCAAATTTTATAATACAAATTAAAAATTGCACGTATTCAAGCGACAAGAATATTGTTGATGAAGTAAATTGATTATTTTTATTACTTACAAAAATTTATTTTTCATTAATTTATATATTATTATTTATTATTATAGAAATTATGTTGGGTGGGTGCTAACTATAATTGAATAACATAAACATATAAATTTAGTAACTAGTATTTTGGATTTATATGTTTATAAATTTTTATTTTAAATTTTAATATTTTATATATAAATTTGCAAAACAATTATCTATTTTTTTGAATGTTTGTAATGAATTTTATTTTAAATTAATGTTAAAATTTTATAATTTTAATTAGATAATTTATAAGTTTAAGTTTAATATTTAATAATAATACAAGTATGGTTAAAAATATAAAAAATCTATTAAAAACCCCGCAGATATTTGTGCAATTTTAGTAAATGTTAAAAATTTATTTAAGTGAGTTTAGTAATAAAATATCAAATTGCTATGGATTTGGTGTAAATTTGATATTAAATTTTTTTAATTGATATAAATGTGAGTTTAGAGGTATTCATCCTAAATTCAATTCTCTATAATACCTAAGCTTGTGCATATTCAACTCTAATGTTTGAGATATTACCAAGTTTAATAAACCAAGAGAATGCTTTGAATGAGATGCATAGCATGTCTTTCCTATCTAATATAGTGTGAGCATATTTATATTTATTTTAAAATTATTCAACCAAAGAATAATTAATTATAAAAAAAAAGAGTTAAAATACATGATATATTTTTATGGAATAATTTTAATAAGACTATCTTACTTAAATTTTTTTTTCATAAAAAAAAATTATAACTAGTTTAGTGTGGATTTAGATATATGTTAATATTACTTATTGTAGATATAAGCAAACTCACAAATATATTTATTAGTTTTAAAAAAAATTATATTATCAGTTATATTATCATAATGGATTATAACATTAAAATTTTTAAATTTTGTTAAGATAGATAAAATAAATTTTTTATTAATATTTACTGCTTGAAATCTTATAAATTATATGCTTTATGCACACTTTTTTTCATAGGTGGATTTGGTTAAAATTTTGGATGAGAATGAAAAAAAGTATGTGTGTGGAGGCTTTCAATTATTTGAGTTTGGATTAAAAAAATATATATATAAAAAAAAAACAGCCTATACTCTTACATGTTGTAATGTAAAAATTAAAGGTAAAAACTAATTTAATGGGTACATGCATGTAATAAGATATATTTAATGGGTAGATGCATACAAGGGTGTATATTTAACATTAACAAAATTAATTTTTTAATCAAATTTTATATATAAAAAAGGAAAGAGACTATTGTTATCAAGTATATGAATTGTAAATAATATTTTTATATAATGATATGACACTTAGCATAATTTTTTGTTTAAAAAACAATTAACTCAAAAGCTTAAATATAATGTGATCCATTGGTTGTCAAAGCCGAAAGAGCTTTCATTCTGGTTCAGGGGATGGAAAACAAAGAAGTATAAGAACGATCAAATGTTATTGATAAGAATAGGATAACTCATTAGTTGCCTAACCTCATTTTCTATAACCGAATACAAGTTTCACACCCAAACAATGATCATAAAAAATTTTTTTGTCAACATTGAATGAGAAAGAAATACATTTTTATTTATGTAATCATAACCAACATTTCAATCAATCACTTATAAAATATACTTTAACAAGGTTGATGCTTATGCCTTACCAAGTAAAGGGGAGATCTTTGTGCTTACGAGGATCCAAAGTGACTAGCCTTGGCCGAAGAGTATTAAAAGCAATGAATATGAGGTATTATTTAGTATCTATTGATTGGATCAATCTCATCCCATCCATACTGTTTGGTTAACTTATCAAAAAGGTAAGATTTTATTCTTAAAAAGAGGTTGTCGCACTTAATGGTGAGTTACTAGTTATAAACCAAACAGAACAACATATGTGATATCCATTTTAGTTCTTAACGCCCTTAGGTGAAAGAGTTAAAGAAATGCTCTAATTAAGGCAACAAAACTTGTTCAATTTGAAATGTGCTTAAAGATGAAATGTGCTTAAAAAAAACACAGAGTTGTATAACGATTTTCTTTAATGGATGGTCTTAACAATCTCTAAAATGTAACTATAGTTAAAGTGAATGAAAAGTTTCATAAGCTCAAGTGATGAAGAAGCAAGCCTAATAATTGAAAACTTAAACCATCCCATGATGTATGCAAAACAAAGCACATGTAGAAGAGAATAACAAAATTAGTTCATGCTAGTACAGAGCAACAATACAGTTCTTCTTGCAGCACTAGATTGCATTACTTTTTGAAATTTTTGTTGACCAAATTGTTAATTTGTGCTTTTAGGTTTTCTAGGTAATGCAAACTTCAAGAATATTAATTTTAAATCCAACAACTTGAATTGGAATTCAAGTTATAAGAAAACTAAAATTTATATTAAAAAACCTAAACATAATGATTCACTAACTATTAACTAAAAGTATAAAAAAAAATCTTTGAATGCCACAAAAGAAATCTATTGATAAATTTATAAAATTCTTTGAAAAACTAAAGAGAAAAACAATTCTTATAATTTTAATTGAATAAAATTTAATCTTTAATTCTCTTTTACAATATTTTTTTAAACCTCTTTATATAAGATTTACAATTAAAATTATAAATAATTTAGGATTAAAATTTCTAGCCTAAAATAGTTAAGAATAAAAGTTCTAAAATAATAAGAAAAAATAATTAATTAAAATATAAATATCTAGTGACAATCCTACTAAAAAAAGAATTCTATCTATATGATTAGATCATGTAACACCCCCTTTCATGTAACACCCCTTTTCATTCATTCCTATTCACATGGCATGTATACATTGAAGTTGTCGAAAAGGTAAAATCTATACTTTCTTATAATGAAGCGAAGTTTTCATTTGTCCAACAAGTTTATGGAAAATAATTACATAAATAGTAACAATTAAAATAATATTTGTTTTGTATATATATATATATATATATATTTAAAGAATTGTTATGCAGTTTAATAAAAATATTATTTCAGATTGTGCAGAAAGGAAATTACATAACAATGAGTTAAACCTTAAATATATTATGTCCCGCTAGAAAATCATTACTTCGACTGCACTCTCCGAAATCGCTATTGCCGTATCATAATTACCTGAAAAATAATAATCTTACAAAGGGGTGAGCATACCACATTACTCAATAAGATAATATAATACTTAAATAAAGGAAGGAGCATGTTACTTGAATTTTTACTTATCTTAGCCATTTCATACAATCATACACACATAATTAAATACATGTCAATATATCAATGTACATGTACAGACACGCATATACTCAATGATATACACAAGATATCAAGCCATATCATCCAAAACTCTAAACACTATCTCAGCTATGAATTCTGTATAATAGTCTCAATAAGAGTAATACTCTTCATAGCATGCTATACCACAAGTTATGCAGTCTCAAATAATATGCATTCTAAATGAATAATTTTATCACTTGTGTTCGTTTAATTCTTATTTATATCATTATCAACGAATACCTACTTGACCATATAAAATTAATATATTGTTATACATAAAGATAACAACTAAATGTTTCAACCATATAAAGAGAAACTGATCAAAAATCGATATGACCATACAATTTCAATCACACATTCGGTCCGAGATAACCAAAATATCCTAAACCCATAATTAATATCCACATAGGATAGAAATACTTCAAACATCTATATATATACAAACGAGGGTATTAGTAACTATGATAACACTTCTCTATACCCTTTCCACTCTCAAAAGGTTAATGCTAGCAATTTTTAGCATTTACAGGTGATCGTTGATACTTAGAGACATCATGGACCATAGTTGTTACTCTAGCTCGCAAGGCCATTTGGAGGACAATTGTGGATTTAACCTAACCCTCAGGGTGCTACAATCTTACTACTATATCTCAATTATAAGCTGACTACAAGTTCAACTGGGGTGCGAGGGAACATACATGTCTGATCCACATATCCCAATTATCTCAATATTGATTCATTACTAGTATATTTTATTACACATTCACATTTTCTCTTTATTCTTACTGTATCAAAACAAACTGACAGTTACACCATAATCACATATACATGTCCACCATTCTTTACCCCATACTAGGAATTCTTTCACCAACATAAACCATAACTATACTACTATAGGGACACATATCAATCCAATCTTAGTCATCTATTAAGGTACACTGATAATAACAAATGTAAACTCATAACATCGATCTTATACCATTTTATAACATATTCTACACTATTATATTCTTATCGTATCCTCAATTACACGTATAAATATGTAGGCTAATATATCGAATGACCTATAATACATACAATGTGTCTTTTCAACAATATCCTCAAACATCTCACATAATCTTTAATCTATTATGGACTCACACGTACTCTTTTTGTTTCACCAACATACCAATGGGCTGGACAAAATTCTATGTACTTGAAGTGAGTCGGCCTAGATATTGCCTAACCTATTAATTTATTTAAATTCTAATTCCTTTTTTCAAGCTGATGTTGGCTTTTTTTTTTTTTCTGCAAGATTAAGTTCCCTCTCAAGGAACTGGAACTTGTCAAGGTGTAATTGGACTTTAACAGTTACCGCAATTCATAATCATAACAAAATTCGATTGTGACTACAAATAAGGATAACCCTAGACCCTCTTCTACCTATGAAAACTATAATACAAAGGTAAGGTTACAAATAGCTGTATGAATAGTAATTCTTATAGAAATTCAATAAGGGTTTGCCTATACATATAAACGATCCTACTTGCACAAAAAAACTATAACAATTCCAATACCAAATGAAACATAACGTTTTACTGCCTCATCGCTATTCACACAAACACAAGCAACTCTCAGTAAATAAAGGTATTCTACCATGCAGCTCGAATCTAGTAGGCACACAGATTCATTTTCTTATAGATCGGTCATAATTAAGTAAATTATGGATCGTGGTTATAATATTCACCATACACTTCAATTCTGGGCTGCTGTGAGTTCAACATACCCTGTAGGGTACCACAGTCTTATTACCGACTCTAGGTTGCTATGGGTTCAACATACCCCGCAGGGCACCACAGTATTATTATCGATTCTGAGCTACTATGGGTTCAACATACCCCGTAGGGCACCACAATCTTATTATCGATTCTGAGCTGCTGTAGGTTTAACATACCTTGTAGGGCACCACAGTCTTATTATTGATTCTACTCTGTTTTGAGCGGCTTTAATAGTGTGAAGGAAAAACTACCAATCCATAACTATTTCAATTATACCACTTATCCGTACATATTTATTCTCAATCGACTTGATCATGATCAAATGACCCATTTGCCCATACTATTCAAAATGGCAAGTTAAGAATTTTATAATGAGCAATATAATTATTTATGAAACACATTTACTAGTCTTTATCTCCTAAAAAGACTCCATACTCACGGGTTCATCGTAAGACTAGCAGTACTAAGTCACGAAAACATATTCCAATCCAAGCATATAATTACATCATAACACTATCAAAATAAAGGTACGAAAATATATTTCAGTCCAAACACATGGATACACCATATTACTATCAATACAAAACCACAAAAATATATTTCAATTCAGTTCTCATGTAATGTATCAATATACGCAATCCTAACGTGCCATCATAAGTCAAACTATGCTTAATACCTTGCTACGGCACAATAATTACAACACCTTAATATTTACACACAGATCCATTTGAGTAGTATTACACAACCAATAAGTACAGTATCTACTCAATCATCCAATCACACAGGCATAATTAAATATACATATACAAGCATACCTACCTTATAAATATATATATATATATATACAAACATGGGACATACAATACTGTATAGGTATTTTAAAATACCTAATGTAGCACTGCTGGTCGACGAAGATAGTATTACGCTATATAACACGGATACTAACATTTCTAATTACACAATCATGCCCATCCTCCGTTAATGGGACTTTTCTATAATGCAAACCAATGTTATGATATTCATTCATATAATGACATGCATTACAAATATTATAGTCCATTTTTTCACAATTTAAATATCATATTATCTTACCTCTGGATACCCGGTGTTTACGCGGATGACGAAAAGCTATCCCGGAAAGGATATACATGTCCCAAATACTCTTTTGCGCTACGGCATTTTTTTAAAAAACGTGTCAATTACTGTTTATAAATACTATTTATGCACTATTTATGAGCACTTTTTAACCCATGGAATTTTAGGCACCGTTTCACAAATGGAATACACCATCGCGATTCTTGCGATATCAAGATACTATCCATAGTGTCCATATATCACAAAACACAGATTTAAGCATTCAAAATCATCAAAAATAAAAAATTTTTAAATTTTAAGGTACCTACTTTGGACCCTCGAATCATTATCGAAATACAATCCAAATTGAGATCTAAACATACCGCGTTGAAGTATGAGTGTCAGAGAGCACAATGATCATTTCGGATTCCACCGAAATTGCACAGATCATCAAAAATCTTGTCGAAAAGATAGCATGCTGATCAGTCATCCCACTCCGAAATTTGGTGGCCAGATGCTGAATATGGGCACACCACCATGAAGAGGGTGACAAGACAGTGCCCAACGCACCGGCGATAATGATCAACTTGCTGTGAACTGCCGTGAATTAACGGTCAAAGTTCATGCCGGCAGGGATTCTAGTGGTGCGTGAGGGCGCGTGGCGACAGCGATAGTTGCGAGGTTTGTGATATTGCACTCGCGATAGCCCGGCGGTCCTCCACTCGCCAGTGGTGAAGTGATCTGAGCTCCGGTGATGAAAGTCACTGTTCACAGGGGAGAGAGACGTAGGGAGGAGAGAGAAAAGAGAGAAAAAAGTGAAGTTGTGTTGTCATATTTTTTTCACCCTGTCCCGCTTAAATAGTCATGCACGCATGACGAGAAATTATATCTTTTCGCTTTAGTCGCCAAATTTCTGATACTAGCAATGAAATATTATATTTTTCGCTCACACAGTGTACTGCCCTGAATACAGACCAACTCCCTCTTTTATCAAAACTCTCAAAAATACTGTAATACAACTTCGTGACATGATTCTAAGAGTATACGAATTTTAAGATGTTACAGATCACATTTATCAGCTTTTAATACTCTTAAAACTCAGTTTCATGTTTGATTTCATATTTAATGTTAATATCAAATCTTGTTTATCCTAATTTTTTTGGATCAATCCATTAAATACTATTTTAATTTTCTTTTTTTTTTGCTCTTGTAATTGACACGTGCAAAGAATCATTATGAGTTTGTTATTAATTCTCATCATTAGAGTTTTAATCTTTTTGTAACCATATATTCATTCTTTTGTAGTTAGTGTGTATGTAATGTAACTTGAGTTTTCACTCAATTGATTAATACATAGAATTTTTTGCAAAGTTAAACTTTAAAAAAAAAAAAAACTTTAACTTGGTATCTGAGCATCTAACATTGCATAAAGAACTATGGCAACTATGTGTGATCAGTCCACCAACATAAGTCAAGTTAATATAACTTTACTAGACACAAAAAATAATGCCTTTTCCTTTTAGATGCAATCAAGCTAATAGACACAAATTTTCTTCTTTTATAAAAGGGAATAATCTTGAAGACTACCTTAACATAAATGTCATTTCACCCAAAAAGTTTGACATCTTAGTTGATTATGAAAACAATAACATCATAACCATAATGTAGTATATAAAACCTGAAATAAGCCAAATCAATAGCTTATAAGATGGAAACTTTCCACCTTCAATAAGCCAATGTTGGCTACTGTAGTGGGATGCACTTCATCTCCTCTATAAAAATAAAAACTCAATTATTAAATGAAGATTAAAGGAATGGCTAATGCCTTAAAATCAATAGGTGATTTTGTCAATGACAAGGACTTAATTCTTTACCTCATTGGTGGTCTAGGAAGAAACTATGAACGAGTCATAATGAATTGTATTCTCCAAGCTAAAAACTCTTATTGATATGGAGACATGCTCCATGTTACTCAGTCAAGAAAATAAGATTGATTCTTAGATTGGTATACTCACCTCTAAATTTAAACAAGAAATTAGTGCAAACCATGCACAAATTAAGTCAAACCATAGAAAAAATTGAAACTCGGGAAACAAAACAAAGTATCTTACAACAATGTAAAAAAAGGTAGAGAAATAAACTTAAGATAAAGAAGTAAAGTCTCCAAGCCAACTTATCAGATTTGCTTGAAGACAAGATATACAGTAGCTGAGTGTGAACATAAGTTTAAGAAATATTACACTCCTCAACAAACCAAGTAGGATAAAAAAAGTGGTCTACATAACTGTTTTAAGTACAATAGTTGACCTTTTATGATAAATAAACTGTGGAGCCGTAAACTATATCACCAACTTTTTGAAAAAGTCATAAATCAGCCAATATTATATAAGAGAGGTGAAAATATTGTAATAAGTAATGGTTAACTTACTAATTTCATATGTTAGACACATAAACCTACACACATTCATAACACATGATTCTTTTAAATTGAACCAAGTTCTTCATATTCCTAAGATCACTAAAAATCTTATTAGTGTTTATAAATTATTAAATGACAATAATGCAATCACTATTTTCAACAAAAGTTTTATATTATGAATGACACGAAGAAAAGTAAGGTTTTGATTTGAGTAATGGCTAAGAAAGGATTTTATTAATTGTTAAAGTATTTTAAGTATAGTTCACAACCTTCAAGTTTAGTTACTGTTATCTTTTTTTTTATCAAAACCTTTATATTTAGAGTTAAATTTAGTCAAGTTAAAGTCACTTTTTGCTTATTATTCAAAACATTTGAAAACTCAAAAGGTCATAGAATTGCAATATAAGAGATTAGGTCACTCCAATTTGTGAGTTTTAAAAAATGTTATATCTATTTATATTAATTCAAAATAAATTAATGAAACACTTAACAAGTTTACCTTCTTTCTATTTTATCTGTCAATTTGGTAAAGTGCATAAATTCATACAAAACTATACTAAACAAATTAATAAACCTCTTAAGCTAATACATTGAACTGTGAGGACTTATTCTCGTGTCATCAATTGATGATTATAGATTGTATATAACTTTTGTTAACAATCTCACTAAATTTACTTGAACATACCCCCTTACATATAAATTAGATGCATTTACCACCTTTATGTACTTTAATAACCTTGTTGAAAAGACTTTTAGGTTAAAAATAAAATCAATTCAATTTGGCATAAAGAAAGGGAGATGGTTTAAAACTCTTTAAAACCTACTTAACTACCTTAGATATAAATACTTTTACACTTATCATCAAAATAAAAAGGCAAAAAGAAAGCATAGGCATATTATTCAAATTAGTTTAACCCTTTTAGCTCAGGATAATATTCCATTAAAATACTGTTGAAAAGCCTTATATACTTTAATTTACTAAAGCACAGGCATAGATCAACATCAAGCCTTTTAGTTTCCTTGAAAAGAAAGTATAGGCATATTATAGAAATTAGTTGTCCTTTTTTAATAGATTTAAACTTTATCCCTTAAGTTACTAAAGTATAGATCAACATCAAGTCTTTTAGTTTCCTTTGTATACCAATTAAAATTGGTTCTTTAGAAAGCTCAATAACGCTTTTACACTATATGCAAGACTTGTCATAGCTTTTATAGTTGTTGAATATTCTACCTCTTCACATGTAGTCTTTATAGAAATTGACGTTAGATAACACCATATCTCCCACTCATAAATTCTTCAAATACATCCCAAAATATTAGATGTCATTCATAATAGACAAACACATACATTAGCAAGTATTTTCAAACCTAATCTTTACCTGACTGAGTGTTAAAAATTAATAAAATAGAAATACTTGCCTATAAAGAAGGAATATTGAAATATGCCAATTAGAAAATGGTCATGGAATAGGAATTCAATACTTTAACTAAAACCTGAACATGAGATTTTGAACCATACAAACCATGGATGAATGTGGTAGGAAATTGGTGAATTTTCAAAATGAAGCAAAATCCAAATGAGATCATTCAAAAGTACAAAGTAAGGCTAGTTGTCAAAATGTATTTACAAACTTTAAGCATATATTTTTCCAAAACTTTCAGTTTTATAATTAAAGTTATAATAATAAAATTTGTATTAAGTTTGGCAATTCATAAAAACTAAAATCTTGAACAAGTTGATATTAACAATATTTTTCTTATTAAAAAACTCAATAACATTCTCTACATAATGTAGCTAGCAGGTTTAGAAGGTCCAGAAAATTTATATTACGTATGCAAACTAAAAATATAACTAATGGGCTAAAGCAAAAACTCAAAACATGGTTTAATAAATTGAAATATGTTTTAAGAGATTAGTAATTCACAAACTTAATATTAACATTTGTCTCTTCTGTAAAACTTATGAGAATGACATTAAAGTGATACTGATTTATATAAATGGCATAATTATAATTGGAGCAATGATCATCATATTAAAGACTTTATCAACAAGCTTAATAAAACCTTTACTTTAAAGACTTAGGTGAATTGAACTACTTTTCAAGGTTTAAAATAAATAAATAAAAAACCTATTATGTCATTTATTTGTTAAACAAAGTACATAATTGATATAGTATTAAATACTAACATGTTAAAATATAAAGGAGTGCCAACTCCATTGACATTAGGAATAAAGTTAAGTAAGTTCACTAAAAAGCAATTATAAGATAGGATCTATTATAGATTAGTAATTAGGTCATTGTAATGTATAAATTTGATAAGGTTATACATTGCCTTCTTAGCCAACAAGTTAAGCAAATAACTAGATTCTTAAACAAACTAGTGGCTGTGGACTTATGTTTAAGAAGTTAGATTCTTTAGATCTTATGAAGTTTTCAAATGCAAATTAAGCATCATATCAAATGATAGAAGATTAATAGCTAAATATAATGTATTTTTAGTGTAAGCAAACCAGTATATATACACAGCGAAAATATACAAAATAAATTATTTACTTTTCAAAATCCATGCAACAAATCCTAGTGTTATTATATGTATATAATTCAATACCATAAATAAATACATATTTCTAGTTAGACGATATTTGTTAAACCATGAATATAGATCGATTACCTCTGTGTCTCTATAGTATTTACAGGATCCGAAATTTAATCGGAGTGCTAGTTCATATGATTTAATGTGTAATATTTTATGTATTCTTTTCTTCTACAGCACCCCACTAAAATGTAAATATCATATATTTATATTACTGCTTTATGTCCTTAATTTAAATTTAAATTATTTGATTGGGCTTTCTTATAAAACTTAATTTATTTTATCTAATCTTTACATAATGAATTTAATTAAAATTAATATCCAAATAGTTTAACAAATTATAAACCCGTTTAATATTATATATATATATATATTATTCTCAATCTTAATATATGACCCAATAGATCCTTGTTACGTTGATAAAATATTAAAATCTAATTTTAGTGTTACAAGTAATAAGTGGTATCTAATAACACATCATGATTACTCAATAATAAGAATGTCAATGGTTTGATACCACTTTATTTGTAACCAATGTTACTGTATAATTTAATTTCTTTGTCTTAAATATGTTAATTGAACAAGAGGCATGGAATGTATTATCCTCATATAATTCAATTATATATTATTTTGATATTATGAGTACACTTATTCTATCAAATAAAGTCAATATCACATATTGATTTATTTGAGTATTGCCGTATATTTTTCAAAATCTCACTCAATTAAAGAGTATAAGATATCAGTCCTATTATATAGAAGAGACAAATTTTATCTTAATCATATACATCTACCTACACAAGTTATGACATATTTGATTTTTTTTTTATAATTTATCTTGTTATAGATGTCCTTTAAAAATATCAAAATATGACATTCTCTATGTTTGGAACTATAGTAATTTCAAGTTCAAGGATCACATATACTATTGTTACTATAAATGTCACTTATAACACTCATATAATGATTCATATAATGTTCTCATGACGGGTCAGTTTATTATATTAGTTTATTAACTTGTACCTATATGTTAACTTGATATGTTATAGCATAACATATATATGTTATTATCAGTCACTACACATACTAATCGATATAAATTATTGTTACCCTATTCATAATAATACTTGACTATAAATATTTAATAATAGTATTCAACTAATTGAATTTTATTTTCTAAAGGTATTAGTATATTTATTAAATATACAGATATATTATAATAAAATAATCAAATGATAAATATAAATAAAAAAATTTTATGATACAAATATATCAAATATCTAAATTATTATTGGATTTAGGGTATATACCAACACTTAAAAGGAACTTTGATCTCTTAAAGCTAAACGAACTAATATGTAGTGACTAGGTTAAGTGCAAAGTCTAAGTATAAAGTATTAGCTTATATATGTTCAAAATTAAGTTAGATCAAATCATTACTTCATGAAATCAGAATTAAATTTAAAAATTCTTCAATAATCTAGCATGGTAGCTTCAATTTAATTGTTTTGAAAGTAAATCTTTTGTATCATACAAAAACAAATATATTAAAATAAACATTCATTTTTTTGAAGACAAAGTATCAAACAATGAGTTGAACATCTAGTTTGTTCTAACAAAGGATCAAAGTGTAGATGAATTTATAAAACTTTTTGGCATTAAGAACTTTAAAGCACTTAGAAATAAGCTCAATCTAACAAGAGCTTGAAACTACAACAAATATTACCTTTAGTAGCACTTTACCGTAGCATTTTTTTTAATGTTACTAAATGTCTTTCTATTATAATATATTGTTTAAAAAATGCTACAATTAACTACTCAATAGTAACATTTAGTATTCCATTATATTTTACCTTTAATTTATAACATGTTATAAATGATACCATTAGTTTTTAATAATGTAGCACTTTAAAAATGTTACAAATTTATGTTACATTTTATAATATTTCTACAATAGCATTTTTAAGTGCTATGTATAATATTTAATGACATAATATTTTAGAAAAATTACAATATAAACATTAAATTAATGGCAAATAAAAAATGCTACCAAAAAAAAGGAAAAATATTTGAAGGAAAATTATCTTTACCCTAAATGGAGAAAAAATAATAGCTCTAAACTTGAAAATTATCAAATAAAGTGATAAAAAAAAATCTAAAATTTCATATTTTG
The DNA here is from genome assembly GCA_032402905.1 of Khaya senegalensis. Taxonomy (NCBI): domain Eukaryota; kingdom Viridiplantae; phylum Streptophyta; class Magnoliopsida; order Sapindales; family Meliaceae; genus Khaya; species Khaya senegalensis. The sequence goes on along the minus strand of CP135558.1, from coordinate 927,162 downwards.
TGTATACACTAAAATATTTATAAAAAAATATAATACACTAAAATAAATAATACAACATAAAAAATGTACCACTTCTTGTTCATTTACTTATAATATATTACTGACAAACAATTATTATTATAAAATTGGTTACAATCCAATTTTGTACCAACAAACTAACCAAAGCAAAAAGTTTTTTCTAATATATTATTGGTCATTCAATTCTTGCCAACCAAAGTAAAAAAAAAAAAAAAAAACTTTTTATTATATATAATATATTATTGGCCATCTAATCCATCACTTACCATCTTAGGGAGCCTTCATCTAACATCTTTTCTGAGTGAATCTCTTGTGAACTTGGTCAATTGTTTGTCTTTTATCTGATGTATTGGATAAATCATATTTTCAAAAAATTCATTTGATTGCTTTTATTGCCAAAAAATCAAACCAAAATTTCAAAGTCCCTAAAAATATACTTCAAGTTTTTGAAAAACTATCATAGGATCTTATTGTAGCTGGATTGCTCTTAGTCTAAGGTTCTCTATTTTGATCTCTTTACATACAAATTTAGCCATTTGATTTTCTTTCTCTCAAAGTATTTCTTTGCTTTCTCTCTTGTTTTTCTTCTATTTTTTTGATTTTATTATTACAATTTGATTATCTCACATGAGTATATTTGATTTTATTTGTTGGATAATAAAATAATTTCATTTGTGTATGATTGATTTTATTAGTCTATATAATTTTTTGGATTGATCATTGTTTATTTTTTAACATGTTGTTTGGACAACAAAAGTGAGAGATTAATTTTTTTTTTTTTTTGTTGAGCAAGCATTAACCCTTTTTGACCTTTGTTATTGTGAATTGAATAGAAGGATGTAATGCTTATTTAAATATATATACCTAAACGTCTTTTGGAAGTAGTTTCTAACTTACAAAAGTAAGAAAAATGCAATTTTAGTATCTAAGGCATATACTACAAATTAAGAGTCAAACATTATTAACCATAATTACAAATGTTGAAAATGGTGCACGTATAATGTGATTGGCAGAGTTTTATGAGTTTGAATGGGCTTTCTTAAATAAAATTATAAGAAAAATATAGTTAACTCTTAGCAAGAGAACAAGAATTAAAAAGTTAGAAAGCATATGTGAATGGTGCAATATTGATAGATTGAAGCGTGTGGCACTGCGTATGTTATTTGACTTTGATTTTTCTTTTTGTAGCCAAACTAAAATGAATTTTAAATGGTGCAATTAGCAAAAGAAGCATTATTTTTATGTATTTAATATATCATTAGTTTGTTTTATTAATGAAATTATGGAATATATGGTGTCTAAGTGCACGAGGAAAAAAAATATGTTGAGAAATGAAAAATAGGGACATCCCACATATCTGAAATTATTATTAAATGCAAGGTCATATTCATTCTATAGTGCACCTCCTATTTATTACCTTTGTCTTTTGCCTCCCTTGCTTTTCCATCCACTAAATGCTTTTTGCCCTTCCTTTCTCTCTTGTTATCTTTATATATTATTGAATTATTTTGTAGTGCTCTTATTCATTCTCATGCATATCTAAATAGCTTGAGTTTGAGCAATTGATGTATTTGCTTTTAGGTTTGAAAATTTTGGTTATAATATATATATATATATATATTATATTTTATCATGTTTTATGCTTTAAAAAAGTACTTTTGGTTGATATTTTATTTGATTTTGATATTAAAAAAATATGCAATTGTATCAGCTATCAAGTTTATGTTTATACATTAGTTATCAAGTTTGTTTTTATGGATTTATGTTAATTACTAGTGTAGAGTTTGCATGAAATGTTATTTCTTTTTGTTATTTAATAAAGTTTAGTTTGATTTTGGATCATTAATTAATGTATATTAGTTGGTTTTGTTGGATGCAATTATGAATTTGTAAAGTTTGTAATATTTTTTGTTTGGTTGATTTATTACGTATGGAATTATGTTTTTGCTTTTGAAACTTACTTCAATGATGTGGGTTCATAAAGAAATTAATATATGTACCAGGAAAGATTTTATCTTGAGGTATCGTGATAACAAACAAAGAGTGGTTGCATCTTAATAGGTAATAAAAGATATTTTTATTACCTATTATATTATAAACACATTATTAACATGTATTTAGCACTTGATTTGGTAGAGTCACAACCGAATATATAAAAGTTACTTGAAACTTTGTGAAGATGGCTAAAAGGACTACTAGTTATGCTGAAAAGATTTTATGTCCTTGTAGATACTGTCAAAATTTAAGTCCTTAACATATTAAAGTAGTTTATGAGCACTTGGTCATAAAGAGTATGGATTTGACATACATAATTTGGTTTTATCATGGGAAATAATTAACATCAAATAGAAGATAAGAAGAACAAAAAAGTTTGATACATATAATTTATTTTCAGTTGAATATATGGAAGATGAAGATGTGGTACCTTTAGAAGAGAGAAAAAATGAACAATTTACAAAATTTTTGAAAGATGCGAAAACACCTTTATTCCCAAGTTACACCAAATACATAAAATTATCAGTTATTGTGGCTTTGTACAAACACAAAGTAGTAAATAGATGGTCTGATAAAAGCTTTAATAGACATTTAAAGATATTGCATGACATATTGCCAATGGGTAATGTACTTCTTGTGTCTGCTTACTTGATGAGAAAATTTTTAAAGACATTTGATCTGCGTTTTGAAAAGATCCATGCTTGTGTAAATGATTGTTGGTTGTTTAAAAAGGATATAGTGGAAATGAATTGTTGTCCAAAATGCAATTCTTCAAAATGGAAAGTAAATAAACACTCAAATAAAATAAAATAAAATAAAAAAGATGTTCTAGCAAAAGTATTAGGATACTTTTTAATGATACCAAGATTTTAAAAAATGTTTAGGTTTTAAAAAATGGCAGAAGATTTACGATGATACTTTACTCATAAAAGTGAGGATAGAAAAATTCGTCATCTTGTGGATTCTTTAGCATGATATTTGGTTAGTAAAAAATGGTCTTCATTTTCAAATGAGCCACGAAATCTTAAGTTAAGCTTTGCTACTGATGGATTCAATCGATTCTCTAAATTAAGTACTGTATATAGTTGTTGGCCTATAATACTTGTCACGTATAATTTTTCATTTTGGTTGTGCATGAGAAGAGAAAATACCATACTGATTTTATTGATTCTGGGACCTAAACAACCTGGTTATGACATTAATGTTTATTTACAACCCTTAATTGATGAGCTTGGAGAATTATGGAAAATTGAAGTTAACATTTTTTATGCATTCTATAAAGTAACTTTCAATTTAAGGGCAACTTTAGTGTGGAAAATCAATGATTTTCCACCTTATGGAAATTTTTTAAGATGCAAAACAAAAGGTAAATTTGCATGTCCAATTTGTGCCACTGATGTTTGTTCAAAATAATTGTCATTTAGTAGAAAATTTGCATGTAGAGGCCATAGGTGTTTTCTACCACAATATCATTCTTTTCATACATAAAAAGAGTGGTTTAAAAAATGAGAAAAGCAAGGAAAACATCCAAAGATTAAGGTTGGCATGAAAATTTTTGATGATTTGAAAGATTTTAAAAATGATTGGGAAAAATGGAACAAGAAACAAAAGAAATGTGATGAAACTTCTCAAATTTCTTAACTTTGGAACAAACAGTCAATTTTTTTGATTTACCATATTAGAAGGTACATAACACTGAGCATATTTGTTTATTTTTTTCAAATATATTTTAATTATAGCCAAATAATTTTTTAATTTATTTTAATTTAATGTGACAGGAAATACAATTAAGACATAATTTGGATGTGATGTATGTAAAGAAAAATATTTAAGAGAGTTTTATTAGTATACTATTAAACATAAATGGAAAAACAAAGGATGGATTGAATGCTAACAAAAATTTCAAAGACATGGAAATTTGAGATGATAATGTAACCAAAAATGAGAAAAAAAAACCTTTTATAAAAGATTAGTTAACTTAAAATTACCTAATGATTATAGCACAAATATTGAGAATGGTGTTTCAGTAGATGAATGTAAGATTATAAGTCTTAAATCACATGATTGTCATGTTTTAATGTAATAGTTATTACCCAAAGGACCAAGAAATGCAATATTTCAAATGTGTTTATTTTTCAATAATTTCTGCCAAAAGACCATTGGTCGAGAAGATATGTTAACCTTTCAAGATAAGATCAATGAAACCTTATGTATGTTTGAAAAGTTTTATTTGCCAGCATTCTTTGATATAATGATCCACTTATCAATTCATTTAGAATGTGAAGCATGACTAGGAGAACCTATTCAATATTGATGAATGTATTGTTTTGAAAGGTAAAAACTTGTGCTCAAAATTTAAAATTTAGTATTTTTTTTAAAAATAAATGTTATTTTTACACATATAGTTGTATCAAAAATATGAAGGTTTATAAAGGATATGTTAGGAACCATATAAGACCTAAAGGTTGTATTGCATAATTTTATCTTATGAAGGAATGCATGAACTTCTATTCAGGGTTTTTGAATTAAAATGTTGAATTAAGTTATCATAAATCTCAAAACAAAGATTTTTCTAATGATGTAATTCTTGAAGGTCATCCAATTGTAGGAGAAACACCAATTACGTTAAGTAATGAAGTATTAGAAAGTACACATCGTCATATTTTATTCAATACAAATATAGTGGAACCCTATTTAAAGTAAGTACTTAGAATTTTTCATTGTTTACTTTTTGTAATATTATTAAAATTATAATTTACCTATTTTTTTTTTAATTTTTTTTCTCAATTAGGATGCATATGAAAAATTTAAAGAAATCAAATAAGAGTTTGAAAAAAAATAAAAGTTTACTTTAGAAAAGGCATGTTGATAAGTTAACTTTTGCAAATTTTGTTATAAAATTTTGATTAGCTTATTTTTATGCACAGATTGTCTTCTCCATTGATGCAAATAATGACATGGATAAATTAAAATGGCTATCATGTGGTTCTAAAAATCAAGCCATGAGTTATAAAGGATATATTATTAATTGACAAAGATTCCACACAAAAGAAGTTGAAAAGTCAACACAAAACAATGGAGTTTCAATTGAAGCAATGAATATATGTAAAGCAAGTACAAAAGACACTACACAAGTTGTTGATGTTGTTTCTTGTTATGGGATAATAAGAAAGATAATTTTGCTTGATTACTACAAGTTTTAAATTCCAATATTCAATATAATTGGGAAAATAAGGGGTATGATGTGAGGGTTGAAGATGGTTTTACAAATGTCAATCTATACCAAGGTTTAAATTAATATGAGAAAGAGCCTTTTATTCTTACATCTCTAGCAAAACAAGCATTTTATTTAAAAGAAAATAATACATCTAATTGGTATATTTTACTAAAGGCACCAAAAAAGGGATATTATGATTTGGATATATATGATGAGAATATTAATACAACTTGTAGGTTGAAAGATATTGTGACACTCAGATATAAATAAACCCTAATTTTTTTTATTATCTCTTGTCTTTGGAAATATTTTATGGAGTTATTGGAAGGAGACCGAGTGAAAATCGATTAAATAAGTTATTTTGTCGGGTAAGGGCAAAATAGTCTTTTCACTCAAAATTGAGGCCAAAGTGAGTTTTTACCTCATAAAAAATCTTAGAATTTCATAAACATTATGTTGGTATATTTAATTTCAATTCGAGATGCGATTGGTATATTTTTGGGAAGTCGGAAGTAAAAAGGGTAAAATCGTCATTTGATAAAGTTTTGATTGATCAAGCTAGATGTCAAGAATATAAATTAGTATGATAGAGTGTGTTAGAAGGAAAAATAGATTTTATAAGCATAAGAATGCCAAAATTTCTATTTTGGACAAAAAGGGACAATTTTGCTAAAAAGGGCAAAATGGTCATTACGTTAAGGGTCGGAAGGACTTTGCCAGATTTTGATCATCCAGAACTCTTGTAAATGTTGTAAATAAGGTATAGAAAAAGTAGAATTGAATTAGGATGTGAATTTCTCTATAAAGGATGAAAAAGGACCAAAGTGACCAATTTTCTTTATAGGGGTAAAATGGTCTTTTCACAAGGAATTAGAAGAAAAAGTGGTAATTAAAATTGATGGACTAAATTGAAAGAATATAAAAATGGCTTGAGTAGTCTCATAATTTTCTTGGGAGCTAAATGCAAGCTTTGAAATATTTTTGGGCAATAGTATAATTTTAAAAAGTATGGATTTGGATAAGTATGGTTGACTTTTCAAAATTGAAACAAAAGTTGCTTTTTCTCTTCTTTGCCGTGAGGTGCTTCTCCCATTCTCTTTCAATTTTTTTAGACAAAATCAAGCCAAATCTTTTAATCCGCCCGATTAAACGCGTTACCGCAGAAGGAAAAATTGTTCTACGCGTCGAGAGCTTTAATCTGACGGTAAAAGTTCTTGATTTCACTAAGTTTCAATTTATGGGTTTGATGAAAAGTGGTTTTTAAAAGTGGTTTATGGTTTTTAATGGTGATTTAGGTGGTTTTGCGGTATTGGGAGGTTTAATCAAACAATTAGCATATTTTAAGGTAAGGAAATGTAATTTTCTTTTATGGAATTTGTGATTGGTGGTTGATTTGTGTAGGAATGGATTTAGGGATGGTGTTTAGACGAAATTGGGTATAGAATAATGTATAAAATGGAAGAAGATTGAAAGAGGGGCAAAATGGTAAATTCAGAGTACTGTTCATTAAGCCTCTAAATGTTATATTTTAACATGTTATGGTATGTTTGAATGTGTTAGGTAGGTTAGGGAGCAAATGAAATTAGTAGGAATTGATTTGGGTGGACAAAATGAGGAAAAATTTGAAGGAAGGGTAAAATGGTAACTTTGGTTATTATTATGGAAATTTAGAAATATTTTGATGTGTTATGTATGTATAATACTTTATATGGTTGTTGGACTGTATAAATGAATTATTATTATAGCCGTGTGATTGGAGCGTGGTTAATAGAATTTAGAATAGATTGTAATATTCAAGACGTTGCACGTTAGTTGTCATAATAATTATATTAGTTATAATTATTATGTAAATTTTCTTTATTAGTAAATGATGCGTTGATATGGTTATCCATTAATATTGGATAGTATACGATATATTTATCGTAATAGTAGAAATTATAATTGTGATGAATAAATCCCAGTAAAATTGGTAGACTGGGTATTTGCGAGTGTTATGAATTGTTGGTTAGGTATCACTATCCGCAAGTGCATTATACATTCATTATGTGAATGAATTTTATATGCGCATAAAATCGAGATGTGAACGTTATTTATCATTTCTGTGTGTATAGGTGCGCATATGTGGTATTTATTGTGCATGGTTTGAGTGTACAATAGTTTTCAAAAAGAAATGAATGCATGGTTTTAGGCCATGTGGTATTAATTGTGTGACTACATTAGTTATGGATCCGAATATTCAGATACCCTTCACACCCGCTGGCTTGGTTATAGCCAGATTATATGATCGATCATGTATAAAATATATGCTCAGCCCGATAGACGAGTGGTGTGAATGGATGAGGGTTGGGCGAATTTACTTTGTGGCCACGATCCATAACTGTGTTAGCACGACCGGTCATATATTTGTCGATAATTTGTTAAAAATGTCATGTGTTTTGATTTCGAAATGCATGTAGATTTATTTATATTCTATATAATAACTATGAGCATTATGTGGATAGTGATACAGAATACAGGGTCGGAGTGTATTTATCTCGTCAGATTATGTTAAGGCGATATAAGTTTAATAACCTCTACGTCATCAGTATCGTATAGTATATATGGTAGGGAAACAAATTCCGTACTAGAATATTATGTTTCCTTACTGAGCTGTTTCGCTCACCCTTTGTGGATTGTGGTTTTTACAGATAATGTGACGCCGCGGGATATGGATGCGAACTCTTCGAGGCGTTAACAGGGCTAGTATCTTGATAATAGGGGTATTTTTTGGTGTTAATGCATAATTATGCGTATGTATCTATATGTATATGTGTATATATATATATATATATACGTTGGTACAGTAAACTTGTATTTTTGGGTTACATACTATGGATTATGTATGTAACCAGGATATTATACATATCCAACTTTCGCACACATATATATATATATATATATCTTTGTGTTAAAAAAAAAAAAATTTCAGATTATATCTTATGTAGTTGATTTTAAGTAGAGGGGTGTTACAGATATATCAACATTAGAAAATGAAGGAGTTACAAATGTTAAAAGAGTAATGATAACATATTGGTTTAACTTTTTTTTTTATGTCCTTTACTGTTTTATTCAACTATTTTGCTTTCTTGTCATTTTTGAATTATATGGTATTGTTGATATTGTACTTAAAGTTTGTTATTGTTTTGTTTTGCTTCCATTGGAGTGCAATGTACATGTTTTATAATGGAACATGAAAAATAATTACTAGCAAGATTTTATGTTTCTAACTTTTATTTTATTCAGTTTAATTGCTAAAATAGGTTTTCCTTTAACATGTAGTATTTGTTATATGTAATGCTATTTTTTTTTTTCATTTTCTTATTGCTATGGCAGTATATTAACTGTTGTGGCTTCAAGTATAGAAGAATTATATCCTAATTCAGCTATAAGAAGAGGCTATTTGCAAGCACCATCTAATGTCCGAGTAGAAAATCCTATGGATTTAACTATTGCTCATTTAGAGAAGCCACAAGAATTAAAAAAAAAAAAAAAGAAAAAGAGAGAGAGAGAGAGAGAGAGAGAGAGAGAGAGAGAGAGAGAGAGAGAGAAAGTTCCTACCAAAATGAAAAATATTACCATGTATGGTGATAATATAATTGAAGTCAAATTTAATAGAGAAGGACAACCTATAAGAGAAGGATCCGTTACACTATCTTCATTCTTAAGAATTTTAGTTTGAAAGATCGCACCATTTACAATTTTTCATTGGAAAAAGGTTCCTTTAAATATGAAAAATATTCTATGAAAAACTATTCAAGTTGGTTTTAATTTCATAGTTATAATTAATCATTATTTATCATTCAATTATAAACGTAGTTTTCAATAGTATTTATTTGATTAACCATTTATTTTTTGTTATGTAGTTAAGATACAAGTTGGATTAAGAATGGCAAAAAGTTTACATAATCAAGGAGATGGGAGGACATTGAAAGACTTCAAAATCAAGACTTGTGTAGAAAATATTGGAGGCAAAAAATATTGAAGAAAGAACGAAGCTCAAACCTGATAATACCAGTTTAATTTATAAATGGAAGGATTTTGTTAAAGAAAAAACTAATGATTAATTTAAGATATGTATATTTTATATTACTTGAGTGTTATTTTATGACATTCGTATGTTAAGGTGACTACATCAAAAAGTTTGATTATTATAGGTCAAAAGTGACAAGTTCAAAAAAAAAAAAATAATGAATAAGTAAATTCCATACACATTAGGCTGTAAGGGGAATTGCTAGAACAACTCATGAAATAGTAATATCAAGTATTTTTTTAAGTTCTCGAAAGTTAATTATTATTTTACTCAAAAATATTTTTATGTACAGAGAAAAACTTACAAAAAACATATATCTAGAATTAAGGTTTGGAAAAAAAATATGTACAAAAAAGAATGGTGAACCTATAAATGCTATAGTTGTTGATGCTATACTAAGGACAATTATTTACTTAGTCAATATTTTATTTTGCCTAATTAATTTTACTTAAATAACATTGAGTTTGTATAAATCTATAATGTCAAATAAATGAAGTTGAAAAAGATCCCTCTTATATTACTTCAAGTGATTTGGAGAAAGATATTGTTTCAAAAGTAATAGACTCTGATAGATCTTATGTGAAAACATTTGGAAAAAGAGTTACTCTTACAAAATTAAGCATTTTATCATAGAAAGACGTCATTATAGCTCAAGTGCTTAAGGTAAAACATGAAATAAAGAAAGAATTAGCACAATATAAGAAGTTCTTTAAGGAGATGCTAAAAAAAAAATACCATTGTCTATTATATAAATAGTAATTTTTTATAAATAGTGAACAAAATCATGAAAAATGCAAAATGTTAATTTTTGGTTTACAAATGCACTTATTTTGTATTACTAAATTCTCAAAATTTTTAAAATTTGAAGTCAAAATAAAGCAAGTCAAGAATGAGGTGATGAGCTAAATGCACATATTACTTTGATGGTAAGAATAAGACAACAATATATATCTATAAATTTAAATATATTATATTGATTAAAAGTATAAATAATTATTATTTTATTGTGGTAGAGTGTGAATATAAAGACTAATATCATTAAATGTAAGTTGCTTAATTGGGAAAGGACTGAGGTTGTTGTAACTGAAGGGCATTGGTCTTCAAGTGATCCAAAAGCACTTGTTCATTATATTCTTATTGGTCCAAAGGCTGTGAGAATTAACGTATGACATATGTTGAAGAAGATGTTGGTAATGCAGTCGCATGGCCTCCTGATTGGGTTATTATGAACTCTACAAATTGACATTTGTGTCGTCCGTACAATTAGGAAATTTCTTATCTATTAACTTTATATATATTTATGTCATGCATATACTACTTTTAATGACTTGTGATGGTAATTGTTGCTTGGAAAATATTATTTTGGAAGTGCTAAATTGTTGATAATATGTTATATAAGTTATAATTTTTTTGGAAACATCAATGTTTCGAAGGAGACTTTGCCAAATTTTTTGCAAATCGTTGCATATTTAAAATTTTGCCACTCAAAACTAGGATGATCAAATGTTAAGAGTTCAAAAGAAAGTTTCTAGGAGTAACATTTATAATTATTTAAATATTATGATGAAATTTCTTAAATATCTTAAAAAAAAAAAGGTCGTGACATTAAATCTTTAAGTTACTTAGCTAAAATGATTGAAGAAATAGATAGAATCATTTCAAAATTAGAAAAACATAGAAATTTAAAGATAAATTGATTACAAAATTAATTAAGTTATTTAAATATTATTCTTTTCTAAGAGTATTTGGCAAATAGATTTTACTTTCTTTTTTTATTTAATAGTGAACGACAGTATTGGTCATGTGCATACAATGACAAGTAGGTAGATATTACCTCACTGCCATGGCATTAGGAATAAGTAATTATCTCCCCTTTCCCAACTTGGATTAAAAAAAAGCTATGTTAAGAACTACTTCTAAATGCTTGCTATTAGGAAAAGGAAGGAGGGGAAAAAAAAATAAAGAGGCAAAAAAATAGATAGTTTGGATAGAATTTCATTCATCTAATGCAGAAATATAATGTGAGAGATAAAAGCATCTATTAAAAGGCTACAAAAATGACATTAAATCTTTATAGTGAAATACTTAAACAAATTAATCACTTTATTTAATCTTTTGTGTAATAGTATATACTTATATTTTTGTTTTAATTTATAATGCAGGTCATGCTGATAAATACAACTTGTGAAGAAGTTTTGGGTGCATATTGAAGATAAAATAGTAATTTTTTGTTCAAATTTTACCTTTTTGAAGATGAAATAGTAGCTTTTTGATTAATTTTTACCTTTATGAAATATAACATTTTTATGTTTATAGTTATATATAATTTTTATTTGTACTTAGTGCGTGTATCTTTATATTATGATGTTTATACATAATATTGTATATAATTTTTATATATTTTGTTCGTATTTATTATATGTTTCTATTTGAAAAATATTTTGTATTAGTGTGAAGAATAATATATATATTTCTTTAGCAATTGTTTGATACTATTTAACAATTATGATAACAACTATTCAATTAATAGCAAACTTTAAATGCTATAAATAATTAATTTATAACATTTCAAAAATGCTACAATGCTCCAAATTATTCCAAATTATAGCATTTTTGTTAGAATATGACAGACGATTTGGTAGCATTCTATAGTTGCTACATTGTATTAAATTTGTAACATTTGCACTATGCCATGAAATATAATACTGTAACATCTTGAAATCTTTATACTGGTAAAACCCTATCATGGAGTTATAATACAGTATTTTTGAGAATTTTAATAAAAGAGAGAGTTGACCGGTATTCGGGACAGCATACTGTATGAGCAAAAAATATAGTATTTCATTACCGGTATCAGAAATTTGACGACAAAAGCGAAAAGCTGTAATTTTCATCGTGCGTACCCGACTATATAAACGGGACGGGGTCGGAAAACCCGAAAAATCAATTTCACTTTTTTCCTCCATTTTCTCTCACTTCTCTCTCTCTCTCCTCCCCACGGTTCTCTCTCCTGTGAACAGTGACTTTCGTCACCGGACCGCGGATCACCTCACCACCGACGAGTGGAGGACTGCCGGACCGTCGCGAGTGCAACGTCGCCAACCCCGCCCCGATCGTCGCTGCCACGCGTCCTCATGCGCCGCCCGAAGCTCCGCCGACGTGACCTTTGACCGGCAATTCACGGCGGTCCACGGCGAGTTGACTGACACCTCCGGCGCATCTGGCACCGTCTCGCTGCACTCTTCACGGTGGTGTGCCTCGTTCTGGCATTTGGTCACCGGATTCCGGCGTGGGAAGGCTGATCGGAAAGGGGTGTTTCCGACAAGATTTTCGACGATTGGTGTAGCTCCGGTAGAATCTGAACTGACCAGTGTGCTCTCCGACACTCGTACTTCGACGCGGTATATTTAGATCTCAATTTGGAATGAGTTTCGATGATGATTTGAGGGTCCAAAGTAGGTACCTTAAAATCTAAAATTTTAGGATGATTAATGATTTTGAAGGCTTTAAATTGTGTTTTGTGGCATGTGGACACCATGGACAGCATCCCGACATCGCAAGGATCGCGATGGTATGTTCCGTTCGTGAAACGAAAACCGAAATTTCGTGGGTTAAATAGTGCTAGTGAATAGTGTTAGTGAACAGTAACTTGTACGTTTTTCGAGAAAAAATCCGTAGCGTACAGAGAAGTATTTCGAACGCGTATACCCTCTCCAGAACAGTTTTTTATCATTCGTATGGGCACTGGGTGCCCGGAGGTAAGATAATATGATTTTTAAATTGTGAAAAAATAGGTTTTAATATTTATAATATTTATAATTGCATGAATATATATCATAATAATGGGTTAAATTGTAGAAAAGTCCCATTGACGGGGAATGGGCATGATTGTGCAATTAGAAGTGTTGATATCCGTGTGTTAGATATATATATATATAAAGTATAAGCGTAATACCATTACTGTCGACCTGCAGTGCTAGATTAGGTATTCTAAAATACCTATACAGCATTGTATGTCCCATGTTTGTATTTACATATATTTATATGGTAGGAACGTTTATATATATACATACGTAATTATGCCCTTATGATGGAATAATTTAGTAGATGCTGCACTCGATGTTTTGCAATGCTATTCGAATTAACATGTGTGCATACGTTAGTATATTATAATTACTGTGCCGTAGTAAGGTAATGAGTATATGTTTACTTGTGATGACGTGTTGGGATTGCGTGTAATGACGCAATATATGATAACCGAATAAAATATGTTCTGCAAATTTGTATTAATAGTGGTATAGGATATCCATGCGTTTGAATTGTAATATATTTCTGTGTTTTATCTTGATTGTCTTATGGTTTATTTATATGCCAGAGTGGAATATGTTTTTATAACTAAGTACTACTAGCCTTACGACAAATCCATACGTATGAAGTCCTTTTAGAATATAAGGACTAATAAATGTGTTGCATATGTAATTATATTACCTATCATGAAATTACTAAAATGCTGCTTGATTAGTGTAGGCAAAATGGTCATGTTGTTATGACTGAGTCGACTATGAATAAATCTGTGTGGATAACTGGTATAATTGGAATAATTATGGATCGGTAGTTTTTCCGTTACCCGAGTAAAGCCGCTCAGGACGGAGCAGTATCATTATAATAAGACTGTGGTGCCCTTCGAGGTATGTTGAACCTACAGCAGCTCCGGATTGATAATAAGACTGTGGTGCCCTTTGAGGTATGTTGAACCCACAGCAGCTCCGTATTAATAGTAAGACTGTGGTGCCCTTTGAGGTATGTTGAACCCACAGCAGCTCCGTATTAATAATAAGACTGTGGTGCCCTTTGAGGTATGTTGAACCCACAGCAGCTCCGTATTAATAGTAAGACTGTGGTGCCTTTCGAGGTATGTTGAACCCACAGCAATTGAGAAATGATAATAAAAACCAAGGTATCCGCGGGGTATGTTGAACCCATGGTTGGAAGCGGCTGTTTTTCATAGCATCCTTGGGTACGTGCAACCCATGGTAGAACTAATTATCCTGTTGGTCTGAGGAACCCGGTGTAAGCGAATAACCATTGTATACATATATTGAAGTGTACGGTGGATATCATGTCCACGAACCATAATTTATTTAATTATGACAAATCTATAAGGAAATGAATCCGTGTGCCTATTAGATTCAAACTGTATGGTAGAATACTTCTATCTGCTAAGAGTTGCTTGTGTTAGTATGAATTGCAATGAGGCAGTAACACATTGTGTTTTATTTGGTATGGGGACTGTCATGGTTTTATTGTACAGGTAGGGCAGCATATAGGTATAGGCAAACTCTTGCCGAATTCCTATAAGAAATACTATTCATATAGCTATTCATGACCTCCCTTTGTATTCTGATTTTCATATGTAAAGGTGGGTCTAAGATTACCTTTTATTGCAGTCACAATCGGGTTTTCATTATGACTATAAATGGCGGAAATGGTTGAAGTCTGATTACACTTTGATAGGTCTCAATTATTTAAGAGAGAACTTAACTTTGTAGAAACGGGAAGTTAGCATCAGCTTGAAAATGAAAAGTTAGGAGTTAAATAAGATAATGGGTTAGGCAATATCTAGGCCGCGTCACTTCTAGTATATAGAATCTTGTCTAGTTCACCGGAATGCTTATGAAACAAAAAGAATATGGGTGAATCCATAATAGATTAAAGATCATGTGAGAAGTTTGAAGATATTGTTGAAAAGGTGTATTGGATGTATTACGAGTCATTTGATTTATTAGTTTACACGTTTATAAGTGTGTTTATGAGTTTACATTGTTATCATCCGTGCACGTTAGTAAACGACTAAGATTAAATTGATATGTGTCCTTATAATAGTATAGTCAATGTTTAATGTAGGTGAAAGAATTCCTAGTATGGGATAAAGAATGGAGGACGTGTAATTGTGATTATAGTATAACTGTCAGGTTGTCTTGCTTCAGTGAAAATAAAGAGATAATATGAATGTATGATAACATAGACTGGTAGTGAACCAGTATTGAGATAATTGTGATACGTGGATCGGATATGTATGTTCCATCTCCCTGAGCTGGGCTTGTAAGCCAGTTTCTAATGGAGGTGTGACGTTAAAATTGTGGTACCCTGAGGGGTAGGTGGAATCCATAGCTATCTACCAAATGGCCAGTCACCTAGAGTAACAACCATGATCCATAATGTTTCTTAGTATAATCGATCATTTGTAAACGCAATAAAATTTCTATCACCAACCTTCCGGGAGTGGAAATGGCATACAGGAACAGTGTTATCGTTTTACTAATACCCTCGGTTGTATCTATATTTAGGTGTTTGAAATATTTGTATCCTATGTGGGTATTGATTGTGTGCCTAGGATATTTTGGCTATCTCGGGCCGAGTGTGTGATTGATACTGTGTGGTTATACCGGCTTCTAAGCAGTTCCTCTGTATGGGGCCGCGGCATTGGTCGTTATTTATACGAATAACTATGTAATGATTTTATATGATCATGTAGGTGTTCGTTGATAAGAATAGAAATAGAATTTAAACGGACACAGGTAATAACGTGATTCATTTAGAAAATATATTCATTTAGAAAATATATTCATTGAGATTGCATTATCTGAATATGGTATATCATGAGGAGTGTTACTCTGATTGAGATATTTGTACAAAATTCATAGATGATATAGTGCTTAGAATTCAAAAGGAGATGATATGATATCTTGTGTACATTATTGAGCATATGCTTGTTGGAACATGTACATTGATATGTGGACATGTATTTACTTGTGTGTGTGAAATTTCGTGAAATGGCTAAAATAAGTAGGGATTCAGGTAACATGCTCCTTCCTTTATTTAAGTATTGTATTATCTTACTGAGCCATGTGGTGTGCTCACCCCTTTGTGGGATTATTATTTTCAGGTGAATACGATATTGCGGTAGCGGTTTCGGAAAGTGCAGTTGAGGCAAAGATTTTCAGACAGGACATAGTATATCTAAGGTTTAGGCCATTGTTATGTAATTTTCTTTCTGTATACTCTGAAGTATTAATTTCATTAAAATGCGTAACAATTCTTTAGAAAAAAAAATATTATTTTAGTTGTTACTATTTATGTGGTTATTTTCTATAAACTCTTTTGAACAAATAAAAATTTCGCTTCGCTATGAGAAAGCGTTGATTTTTGTCTTTTCGATAATTTCAATGTACTATATGCCACATGAATAGAAATGAAAGAAAGGGGGTGTTACAAATACAGTCGTGTTTTTAATTTGCTATAAGATTTTGATGTGTAGCATGATAGAAGTGCTACAAGAAATATACTTGAAGTATTTTTATTGTGCTACAAAAAATAATTTAGTAATATTTACTAAATGCCACATTATGTATAATAGTAGTTTTACCTAATGCAATTGAAAATATTATGTCTAGCATTCTTTAACTACCACTGAATACTTGTAGTAACATGAGCTATCATAACACTTAAAAAAGTGCTATTGTTTATTTTTAGTAGCACTTTTTAGATACTACCATACCATAATTTTGTTGTAATGCAAGATTAAGAAGGGAAGATAAAGTAAATGAAATGTTTCATGGGCCAAGTCAAGAAGAAACAAGGCTAACAATTAAGAACTTAAACCAACCCATAATGCATGTTAAAAAATTAAAAATTAGAAGAAGACAAAAGAGTTAGTTCATACAAGTACAGAGCAATAACGCAACTTGTTTCACAACAACAATCTGCATACAAGCCTCTATTTGCGTTATTTTATGAAATTCTTATTGTACAAATTGTTGCTTTATGCTTTTAGGTTCTTTAAAATTTTGATCCTTCTGTAATATATATTTATTCTTTTCTATTTAGCATTTAAGTAAATAAATTTGAGTTTTTACTTGGTTGATCAATACATAGTATCATCTTCAAAGTTAAGCTTACAAAAAAACTTTTCAAAATTTTAACTACTATTACTTTTCTTAAAAGAGAAAGTAACTATAACATCCTTAAATCTAAGTATTCTTTTGAAATCTTAATATAATTATTTTTATAGTATATCTTAAATTTTAGATTGTGAAATATAT
Source organism: Khaya senegalensis (assembly GCA_032402905.1). Taxonomy (NCBI): domain Eukaryota; kingdom Viridiplantae; phylum Streptophyta; class Magnoliopsida; order Sapindales; family Meliaceae; genus Khaya; species Khaya senegalensis. The sequence goes on along the minus strand of CP135558.1, from coordinate 909,761 downwards.
CAGATAATTTTTAGAACCCTGGTTAGAGTCATTTTAAAAAAAAAAAAAAGGGTCAAAATAACAGTAAAGGATAAAACTATCATTTTAGATGGGCGTCAATGGACCAAATAAGGGACAATTGAGTTAAGGATTATATTTTAGCTATTACTGGAGAAAAACACAGGTTAAATAATCTTAGAACGATAAGAATCGTCAGTTTATCGAAGAAGGACAATTTTATCAAAAAGGGCACAAACAACAAGAAACCTAAATTTTTAGAAATATTAAAAATATTGTTAGAAGTATGTAAAAAGAAACAGAATCAAATTTAGACAAAAATACCCTTAAAAAAAGAGAGAAAAAAGAATCAAAACAATTAATTTTCTTTTCAAGGGGCAAAATGGTTATTTTATAAAAATTTTGAATTTCGAGTCACTAAAATCTAATGGACTAAAGTTAAAAAATATAAAAATAGTTTAAGTAGCCTCATAATTTTCTTGAAAGTCAAATATAAGTTTTGAAAAATTATTGGACAAAAGTGTAATTTTTACAAAAATATAAAATTAGATAAGACTTTGACTTTTCAAAATTGAATGCATTCAATTCATTTTCTTCTCTCTCTTCCCGTAAGGCCTTCTCTCCATTCTCTTTCAAAATTTTTCAATTTTCTTAAAAAAATCAAGCGAAATCTCACAATCCATCCGATTAAACGCGTTACCGCAGAAGGAAAAATTGTTTTATGCGTTAAGAGCTTTAATTTGATGATAAAAATTTTTTATTTCATTAAGTTTTAGTTTTTGAAATTGTTAAAAAAGTGATATAAATAGTAGTTTTATAGTTTAAATGGTATTTTAGGTATTTTTTTTTAATTTGAATTTTGTGCAATCGTCATCACTTTTAGATTTGAGGTAAGAACCCTAAATTCTAATTTTGTAATTTATGAATTTTGTAGAATTGATGCCTAATTCATGAAATTGAGTGTTTGAAAAGTAGATTAAAGTGAATAGAATTGTAGAAATAGGAAAAAATTTAGTTTATACATAATAGGATATATTCGGTCACTATTTATAGAGTACTTAAATGCTTTATTTTAATGTGTTTTGATATATTTAAATTTGTATAAATGTGTTTGGGAATAAATAGAATTGGTAGGAATTGATTTAGATGTATAAAATGGAAGAAAAATAGAAAAAGGGCAAAATGGTCCATTTTAGGTACTGTTTATTGAGTGTTAAATTATAATATTTTGATATGTTTATGTGTTAATAATTGTATCGGGAATAAATAAAATTGTTAGGAATTAGTTAGGATGTGTAAAACGGAAGAAAAACATAAAAAGGGTAAAATTGTCCAATTAGGGTATTATTCAATTGATTTTTGGTGATCATTTTGGTCAAGTGGATGTGTGTTGATTAATTAAGTATACATGTAAATAATTAAAAATTAATTATGTGAAAAAAGAAAAAAAGAAAATCTCATTGTCGGAGAATCGATACGGGTGTATAATTTAGAATTTTTGTATATATATAATTATATATATATATATATATATATAAAATTGTGTGAAATTAATGATTAAGTATTCTTTATA
>CP135558.1:873174-907806 GCA_032402905.1 Khaya senegalensis | reverse complement strand
GAATTAGAATAAAGAGAGTAAAAAGTGTACAGAGAAAAGTAGTACTATACTATGATTATTCATAATATCCTAATTGAACTGTTAATTGCGTAGTTGGGATAAGTTAGTCCTAACTAGTTATTGTTGTAATGTTAGATGTACGGAATATATTGTTATCCTGATTAGTTATTATTTGTATGGTTGGAATATTGTGATTTGTTAAATTATTTTGTTGGGTTTTATAATTCTTATTGAGTAATTTTAAATTACTCACTCCGTAGTTCAAATAATTTTTAGGTATAACTAATAGGGTAACAAAACCGGACAAATTCTCAGGATAGTAACCTATCAAGAGAATTGGACATACGAAGTTTTGTTGCTATAATAATTATACTTTTGTTATAAATCGTATTTTTAATATATTGTACATGTTGTAAATAAGTATATATGTTGAATGATGATAAATATTTACTTTGACTATAATAAAAAAAAAATTTAGTATTTTTTTTATATATTTATTTAGAAGTCATTACTTATATTTTAAATGAGTATGATATTTCTATAGTAACAAAAAGTAATCAATGATTAAATATTTTAAAGATATTGATACAAAAAATCTTACTAAAAAAATAGTTGACTTATAAATTTTTGTTTAAATCCTATAATTTATGTGATTTTAGTACTGAAATAGTTATATTTTGCTAATCTCAATTCAAAGGAATTATCAATAACTCACTAGAATAATATTTGTGTTTCTATTTTTTAAGTAATAAACTCATCTAAAATATATGTACATTAAATAATAAACTTCTTTAAAATATATGTGCGCACATGCACATTTGGTTAATACCTTTATTTGAAGGTTTGAGTACATGCCTTGCGTTTGAAGGGCATGGATACTAATGGCCCTCCTTTAAAGGATGACTAGCTTATAAAATTTGGTTTAAATATTGTAATTCATGTATTTTTTTTTACTTCTAAAATATCAATGTGAATCTTTTATCAACCTCCCTTTAAAAAATTTCTCATTGATTTACCTAAACAATATTACATGTCTATCTATCAAACTAGTGTGATACATTTTTAAACTTATATAAAATATGTGTTTATATCTTTGTATAAATTTGCTCTTAGTTTTTATACAAATTTTCATATAATTTATAAAGGTTGGATTGATTTATATTAAATAATTAAAATTATATTTTATATGTGAATTAATTATATTTAATTAATCTGTGTGTTTATTTAAATGCGAAAAAAAAAAGACTTTGTGTATATTAAATAATTTATTCAATGATCATTAATTCATTGTCTCAAATTACTATGCCATCTTGTCAACTAACAAACACTTTTAATGGAGTAAAGAATGTTAATAATAATAATCAATTATTAAAATTGTACCCTGTATTTTTTCGAAATATAGAATTTATTTATGACTAATTTAAAATCAATAATTTTAATAAGTTTCCTTTTAAACATAAATAGTTACACAAAGTATATGATGAATTATTTTATCAATTAAGAAATGATTTGTTGATTTTTTTTCCTTTTTTTTTTTTCAAGTAACCCTACTTAGTTTAAAAAAGGGAATATATAAATACATTTTTTTGTATGCAAATTTTATTTAGCTACTATGCATTATTAGGGATGGTTGGATATGTCAAATATTAAATATGTAGTATGTTTATCTTAATAAATTATTCTTTTTAGGACCATCCATTTTTTGTGTCATATTGCACTATTTTGATAATTTTAAATTGAATTGAATGGGATATAATTATACTTTTATTTTTAAAGAAATTGACCATGCTCTCTCCCATTCAAATTGAACAATTTAAGCTCAAATCTCTTATATTAATTTAAGATATTTTATTAAATAAATTAATTAGCACACCATTGATGAGATAGAATTAGATAAATATTTAAATAATTTTTTTATTTATAATAAAATTTATATTATCAACAATTAAAAATTTATATTATTCTCATTTAAGTCAATATAAATAAAAATTAATTAAAAGTTTGTTTTATTAATATATAAGAATTTAGTACTTTAATAAATAATTAAAAAAGTTAATTCACATCATTAAATGAACTAAAAAGGGGTCCCCTCTCATAAACGAGGGATAAAATAGTAGGGTTAGATAGACTCTATATTGCTCATTTATTCCAACTTTTTTTTGAATATGAGATTGAATTATTTTTTATTTAACAAAAAGAAAACACTCAATATAGTATTTCTATATTATATCTACATTATTTCTTTTAAATCATATAAATTATATTATTTTACTTGACGTAGAGAAAAGAAATATAATTTAAATACAATTAAAAAATTAATGTAACAAAATGACTTGATATTTTTGTAAGTATCAATTTGGATGTTATATATTAAAAGTATTGTTGTGAACATTAATTCAAAATGTAAATAAAAGAAAATGAAAAAACACAAGTAATATTTTAATATTAGCTCAAAAAGCAAATAAAACAGAATAAGAGGATATTAGAGATCATTGGCGCCACGAAGATGGCAAGCAAAAAGTAGGTTTGGAATGAGATTTTAAGATATATACAGTAGAGTAAGTGTAATTATGCATAATTAATAGAATGTGATATAAGTATTTTTTTATTTTTCAATACCTGCACTTGCGCACCTGCGTGTGTGTGAGTTCTTAAAATATATACAGTTGAATAAGTGTAATTACACGTAACTAATAGAATATAGTATAAGTATTTTTTTTTTAATACATGCGCGTGCGTGTGAGAGAGCTTTTAAGATATATACAATAGAATAAGTGTAATTACACAACTAATAGAATGTGGTGCAAGTATATTTTTACTTTCTAATACACGTGACATGTGCATATGTATAATTATATATAACCAATAAAATATGGTGCAAGTATTCTTTTATTTTTCAGTAAGTGCTTTCGTGTGTGTATATGTATGTGTTTGTGTTCTAGAATGGGCTCATTGTTAAAAGAAGCTTCTATTGTAGATGGTAATTAGACAAGTCAAAGGGAAAGAATTAAATTAATTCTTTCTCTTTGACACACAAGTTTAAAAGGAATATTCAAATCCCCCGTTCTTCGCGTACACGCAAGAAAATGACCTTCAACTTGATGCCCAAGGCAGAACCTACTGATAATTAATATATAAATACAAAGGAACGACAACACTAATTACACACGTAACGAAATACACAGTAGCTTCTGTCAATTCCCAAGTTCCTCTGATTCTAACCAAAATACACAGGTTAATTTCGACCGTTTCATGGCTGGCCTTCAGTATTATTTCTTCCCTACTGATTTTTTTTACCCTCGTCCGCAATCAGTCAATGCCAACGGAGACAGCAGTAAGAAGAATTCGGGTGTTTCATGTGAAACCCTAAAAAGAGATAGGGAAGAAGATGATCATGGCGTCGAAAAACATAAAGCAGTACTCCATTACAATTACAAGTTCAATGAAAACAGAAAGACTATCCCTCCTCAAGCCTCTGTTTATGCTGCGCGCTCTCCATGCATGAGCACAATCAAAGCTGAAGATAATCTGGCTCACCAGTACTGGAATTTCACCGGCTAAATCGACCAAACCCAGTAGAATCTTTTGTTATATATGTTCCATGTTATCAACTCTTAAATTCTCGTAATCATATATTTATGTAAATTTAGTGAAATTTCTTTCTGTACTTGACTCTATTGAAGTGAAATGAACTGTAGGAAGCTGCTTGTTGATACCAGCCAAAGTTAATTTGGTCAGCTTAAAAAAGCCCAACGGGGAAATGTCAGCTCAGTCAAAGATCCGCACTTGAATAATTTTGGTTCATCGCACCTGCACAACAAAATCACATGCAACGGTGCGGTGCGGAGCCGTTCCAACGGTATAAACAAAATCGCATTGCTTAATCCATTCATGTTTTAGAAAAATTTAAATATACATCTACATCTTTATATTAATTTGAATAAGTGTTAGTTTGGAAGTACTAAAAAAATAATTTATTTTTTTAAAAAAAATATATTAAAGTGCGTTTGTACAATCCCAGTCAAAATTCTTCGAGAGCACTGTGTTTCAAATTAAATGAGAGTTGTACAACAGTGTTATTAATAGTTCCAACTCTGCTAATGCACGTACAAGTGCTGCCACGAGGAAGCAATTCAGAATTCACCAAGCGCTTGTTCCAACTCCGCTACAGAGCAGAACTGCTCCAATCAAGAGGTCGTACATCAATCAGTTGCCACTGAGTTACAATAGTTATTGTCTTTTAAATTAATAATATAAGTTGACATAAGTAAACATTGGATTAAAAATTAAATAATAGTATTCAAATAAGAGTGAATAATATTTGTGCGAATTTGATTGATTAGCGTGTTAAGAAATAACTTAATTTAATAAGATTATCAAGAAATATTTTGATGCATACTATTGCATTTATACAAATTTATTTATATAAAATAATATTTTATTTAAAAAATTAATTTTATATATTAGGAGCATAAAATATTAATAATAAATTAAAATTATTTTAATTTTTTAGTTAATCAATTCATAGTCAAAGAAATATAGACAAAAATTTAAGTACACTTTTTTTTTTCACAAAATTATCCTCAAATCGTAGAATAAGTATTTAACAAAAGCTTGCTAATTTCTATAAGACATTTTTAATTAGGTTTCTACACCACCAACTTCAATATTAGTTTAGATGTACCTTAATCTAAATTTTATTTTTAAAAATAAATAATTTTGCTATAACTTTTTTTAAAAAATATTTAAAAAATACTATAATATTCATAGGGTTTGGCAACTTTAATTTGGATTAATATTAGCCTAAAATTCAAATTAATTCACACCAAAAGTGTGAGACAAATCGATCCATAGTTGTTAATTTAGATTAATTTAACTTGTCAATTTAAGTATAAGATCAAAATATTATTGTAGTTACAAGATCCAATTTAATTAAAAATATATATATACAATAACTATTTTTTAAAAAAATTAATAACATTCATGAAAAAAATTTTATTATCTTTTATCATTTTATTACATGTTTGTTTGTAATATACTAATAATCTAATTTATTTTATAAAAATTATATCTTTTTTATTATTGTCACTCAATACTTATTTACTTGCTCCTTATCGCTAAATAACTGTGAAATATACATATAAATTATATCGTGCATGAAAATCTAAAATAATTAATTTCATTAAAGCACAAAATCTAAGAAAAAAAACGTAAAATCAATTAGTATTATTCTTCAACACAAGTAAATTTTACAGCAAAGAATATTAACTTTTTATAAATTTTTTAATTTTATAAAATAAATTAAATGATTGATACTATATACAAAACATTTATTTTTATAAATTTGATAGATAAATTTTTTAGTTATATAATTTCAATAAAATTAAAGGTAATATAAATTATTTTTTTAGTTTTACTATTTTGGTTAAAAACATTTCAAATGTAAAATTTTTAAAAATTTTTAAATTTATTGATTTTGTTTAGGTCCAAACTAAAAATTAAATCTATAATCATTAATTTTATTTTAAAACCAAAATCAATTAATTTTACTTGCAAATTCATCTACTCACTAATATCCATTTCTAATGAAATTGGTTTGGTATATATCTTAGTGGGTTTGAAATGAGTTTAGAAAAAATAAAAATTTATAACAAGTTTGGTAAAAATATGGATGTGTGTGTGTGTGTGTATTCACTAATTTTTATTAATAATTCTTGTAAATATTTAATTTTTTAATGTGTATTTATTTATAATAAAAGTACCAAAACAATGCCGTTTTCGATATTAGTGTAACATCAACACAATTTCATATAGTTATACAACTTCAAATTTTTCATGTCTAATATATTATAATTTTCTAGATTGTTATATATTATGATTAAATAATATTTATTATTTTATAAATTTTTTTTTTAGATTATGATGGTTTATGTATGAATTTGTAAAATAGTTATTACTTTTTTGATGAAATTGTTGTGATTAATTTTATTTTATGTTAATAGACTTATATTTTTATGTAAATGATGTATTTTATTTTAAATTAATACTGAAAATTTATTGATTCAATTAGGTATATGGTAAGTTTTAATTTGATATTTTATAAAAGTATAAATTTTGTTGACAAGATAAAATTTTTTTTGAATATATGCAAGAGTTTGATAAATATTAAACATTTATTTAAGTGAATTTATTAATGAAATATTAAATTTTTTATGAGTTCGATATTAAATTTTTGCCAAATATAAGAATGTAAGTTTGAAAGAATCTGTTCCAAATGGGATTGGTTGCTATTCCTATTTCCATCTATCATCTTGTAAATATATCACACTAAATTTTGTCTAAATTTAAGGTTTTTATTTTTTATTTTTTAAAAACAAACTGTTAAGATTATAATTATAAACTAAGTTACAACAAAATTTGTAAATTTAAACAACTATTTTTAAGTGTTTTAAACTTAAAAAATATGTTAAATTTAGAAATTTTGGTATATTAATAGAATAATAGTGTAATAATTTTTTCATCCCATTACTAATAAGGTGATCTAGATCTCTAGTTTTGATAAACTAGCTCATTTAAGCATCAATTAGGCAAACATATCTTTAACTTTGATAGCTTGAGTCAGGCTGCCTAACTTATGGAAATTATGTTGACAAATAAATAAAACAGAAAAAAAGGAAGAAATTATATGTTGAGATACTAAGGTAAGGTATAACAAAATATTAATTCTTCAAAAAAAAAAATAAATATTTGATATGATTTATAAAAGTAGTTTTCAACGTTGATAAAATGTACAGAATGTTTGAATTATTTTTGAAAACGAGGGTAAAAATTTTAATTCTTTAAAAGAGGCCTGTCAGAAAAGCTTTATGATTCCATGAAATATTTGATTTTCTTAATTCTTCTATTATTATTTTATCTTGGCAAAATTGTCAAACTAAAGCTGCAAAGCATGCAGGATTTTCTTCATGTGCTTCTTACTAAAGAAAAATCTGTGTTAAAATCTTAACTTTGAGTTTCTCTCCAATACCCATGTACATCATTCTTCATTTCCTTTCATTTTGGCTTTCAATCGTTAATTTTTGTTGAATTTCCTCTTCTGGGTTGTTTTTGTATATAAACGATCTCTACAAGTCTTAATTTCAAACCTTAGAGAACAAAAGCGTGCCGTATTCGGATTCTGACTCTTCATCATGCAGCAGTGATTACAAAAATTTCAGACAAATCACCCGCGAAAGTGAGTTCTCTTTCTCGTTTACGTAATTAAAAATATTCCCTTCGTTTATTGCTTTACTACTTGATGACTACCTTTGCAAATGAAGTGTTTCAATAAAATTCTGCTTTAGTATTATTGGAGGTGAGGCATGCAGGCTTGTTTACTGATTTCTGGGTGATTTTGAACTGATATTTTTTCTCAATTTAAATTGGAGTTCAGGATTATTGTATTAATTGCTTCGTTCAGCCAAAACAGGGAACTCTAAATCAGCATGGAAGGTATCCTCTGCTTGTTTGATAATGTCTCTTGTGTTTTTCTGAATGTGTGTTATTGATAAGATTTTTGTTGTTTGTCAAAATTTTTTTTCCTACTAGAAAACACGTTCCAACTGTTTGTCTACCAAGGTGTTCAATGGGGGGTTCATATAAATTTCATGTGTGTTTCTGCTACTTGGTTTTTCTTGCAGTAGAAGGGATCCGTTAGATGGGATCAAAGTACACTCATACTGAACTTTCTGGTTTCTAAATTGTGGCATATAGTTATTTTGTATTCTGTTCTCCAAATACAACTGTTGGTGATCATTTTCAGCCCTCTTTTTATTTATGCTCCCTAATGATACCTTCTTTTTGGGATATCCAATGTTAACAGATATATGAAAAAGTGCATTTTATTGTTTTGTTTTTCTTCTCTTCTAATAACTTTTCCCTTGATTAGCCACTGTTGTGCTGATATTGCTCTTTTGTAACTGGCAAAATTCCTTTCACGTATTTGTGGTTTATTGCCTCTCTTGTGAGTAGGTACTCATCATGGAAAAACTTATTGTAGGTACTCATCATGGGAAAACTTACTGTTAAGATAATGTCTTACTCATGCAAGATGGCCGACATCATGCAGGAAGGAATTTCATGTAAGAATCATCTTGACATCCTCTGAATTTATGATGCCTTCTTATAAAAATTAATTTCACTACTGATTCTCAAGAACAATCATGGTCAGTTTTACTTTTCAGTAGTCTTTGGTGCACAAATTGTTTGGAAACTGCTCCAAATCTTTAAATAGGTGAACTCCATTTGAGTCTATTCACTTACTATTTAGTGTTGTTGTGGTGTTTACTATTGTTGGCTGGACACTGCTGCCGTTCTGAGGCCAAATGCGTGCTGTGAGTTACTGAGTTAGGTAAGCTGATAGATCACATGACTCCATGATTGCCATCCCCATTCCACGGCATCATTATTTATACAATCAAGAAGTTTCTCCTAGAATGGGGAAATTCATCAAGCTGCTTAGCCATAGCGATAATGATTTTCAGGATGAAGCAATAAATAAGCTAGTGTAAGAATCATTTGATTGTTGATTTAAATATTGGTGGAAAAAAGTTGGGATTCTGAGGTAAAAGAGCTATAATATTATGAAAAAGCTAGCTTTTTTTGCAAAACAAACTATTTGGAATTTTTTGGTTTTTAGGAATGTTAAGATTGAAAACAAAAATAAGGAAATTAGATTAGCTGAACTGGACAAAATTGAGAGGATAGCATGAGTTAAGAGTTGAAAATAAAGAGCAAATCTTCGAGTTAGATTTGAAGAGTTGGTTTCACTATGAAATTACGTGGAGGCAAATTCTATAATTTGATGGGCTGAGAAAGCGTGCAACAGTTTAAAATGTATCATACAAGGGTTAGTGGGAGAAAAGATAGGAATTTGATTAATAACCTAGAAACCAGTGATGGAACTATTATGGAGGCATCTTTTGCAATAAAGAATATAATTTTTGATTATTTCTGAGTTTGGGCTGGGGTTCCATGAATGAGATAGGACTGGATGACTTGAAAGGCCTTTCAAAGAGCAAGATGTTAGAAAGGCTTTTTTGCTGGGCTGCACAAAACAGTCTCTTGGGCCTGATGGGTGTCCTTTGGCCCTTTTTCAAGACTGTTGGGATGTACTGAAAGTAAACTTGATGAAGTGATTAAGAACTAATTCTTTAAAGGATGGTTAGTAGAATCAGAAATGCTTCATTTGTCTGATTTATTACGAAAGCTTGACTCTTTGAAGATAAAGGATTTTCAGGCAATAACTCTTGTAACAAATTTTTTAATGATTATAGCTAAAGTATTGGCTTTAAGATTGATGGAGCATACAGTTTTGGAATTGTAGGGAGATTTTTTCAAAGATAATTGGATTTTGATTTTTATTTTTGTGGTTAATGAAATGGTTGAGAATTGGAGGAAAAAGGGAAAGAAGCATGTCATATTTTTGTCTTAAAATTGATCTTGAAACAGAATGAGACCGTATTGATTGGGATTTTGTGGCCCATGAGCTAGTAGCTAAAAGATTGGCAATAGATGAAAGAAGAGGTGGGTTTTGCAAATTGATGAAGTTTTTGCTCATGGTTAATGGTTACCTGGGAGGCAAGTTCTTCTTCTCTCAAGGTCTAATGTAAGGTATACACCATGCATTGACCATTTGTCTTGAATTAACTGGTGGAGAAGGCTAAGGAAGCTAATTTGGTGGAACACTATCTAGGGAGGAATGAGGAATAATGTGGTAATATTTCCATAGTTTGCATATGAGACTGTTTTCTTTTCATAAAAAATAGCAAATTTATTATCTGTTAAAGAGTTTTTTTAACTTTATCTTTTTTAAAGTTCATGATTTTGGCCTTGATGGTGAATAGTTTTATGAGTTTCATTGTGGGAATTAACTCACAAGATAGTAAGATGGTTTCTATGGTTAACTCTATTGGATGGAGTTGAGAGTTGGCCATTCGATTGGAATCTTGAGTTTTGGAATCTTGCTGTTAATAGAGTTGAAAAAAGATTGCAAGGATGGAAGAGAGCTTATTCTAGATAAATCTGTTCTATCTAGAATAATGGCTCAACTTTGGTACAATATGTTGTTTAGTTTGTCAACATATTGTTTATCTCTTTTTAAAATTCTAGCGTAGTTGGACAGGAAAATTTAAGAAAATTATGAGGAAATTTTTGGGGAAGGTTATGAAGAAGGTAAGAAAGATCTTTTGATTAAGTGGAAAATGATTTAAAGACCATTAAGGGTTGGAAACCTAGTGAGAATGGTTATGGAGTTTCCCCTTAGAAATTAATTTTCTGTGAATTACAGTGATTAAAAACTAGTATGGTACTTAATATAATGGATGGGTTTTTAATGGGGATGTTGCAAGTTTGGTGAGAAGTCCTTAGAAATTTATCTTGTGGGGGTACCATGAGTTTGCGTTGAATTTAAATTTTGTGGTTGGAAATGGAGAAAAGATTGATTTTGGGAGGATATTTATTTTGAATTAACAAAATTTTATAATTTGTTCCCTCAGTTTCATAGGTTGACAACACTTTATAATCTATCAAGAAAAGATTGATTTTGGGAGGATATTTGTTTTGTTTAACAAAATTTTATAAATTGTACCCCTGGTTTCATAGGTTAACAACTCTTTATAATCTATCTATCTGAAGTATGGTGATGGTTACTCCACTATTAAGGGGTTGAAGTTTAATTTTCTCAGAAATGAGAATGATAGTGAGGTTGATGAATTTTCTTATCTGATCCAAATAGGGAAGGATGGAAGATTGTAAATAGGGAATTATATAGTAACCTGAGGGGTAAAGATTATGGTTTGCCGCTACAGGGTCTGAAGTTTGATTCCTCAGGTCCTCCTACTCGGTGAAAAGTATGGTTTTCTTATTTTCTAAAGGAAATTAGGATGATATTGACAGACATCTTTTCTTATTTTTGATTTACAGTTATGATCACTTTGTTATCGAGTTTCTGTTAGTAGACTTCTCGTCTACCTTGTTACGATTTCTTGTATGAAATAAAAAAGTCCCTTGTTTCTATTGAAAGAAAGATTTTAATTAGTGGATGAGATCCCAAATATATATCTGATTCTTGTTGTTTCCTCAGTGGTAGAAGACTTGTACAGACAAGGCAGCCACTCTCCTCCATGGATGCCATCTACTTCATCCAACCAACCAAAGAGAAGTAATTTGTTTTTCAATTCCTCAGCAGAACATAGTTACTCAAAAAATATTATCTCCCTGCTTTGGTTAAGCAATTATTTCTGTCATTTGATATCATTTCTTTTTTTTGCATTTTCTTTGGTTCTTTTTTCGTTTGCATGTCTTCCAATTGCTGGTATTCTCCAGTTTGTTTAGAGAAGTGCATATTTTATGCTTCTTTCCTTAGTAGGTTGCTATAGTGGGAGTAGTCTTCAGCTAATCCGATTCCTTAACTTCTCAATTTTGGCAGTTGAATGGGAACTTCGTTGCACTTTAGGTGTTGAGAGTTGTGCTGCCTTTGCAGATTTTGGAGCATTTTCCCTCTTTATGCCCATAAAAATAATTAGCCTCTCTCTCTCACTCAATCACTATCTCTGTCTTTAACAAATTGGTTACATTTCTTAATTTTTTAACCATTCTACTCTTATTAGAGTGGTTTTCTCCTGTTTTCAATGGAATCTCCTGCATAAATATCTTTTCTATGAATCTGAGTAATATTTCAAAAGTCTTCTAGCTAATTTGTTTCTGAATCTTATCAAAATTATGCCTGCATTTGACCTTTTTATAGTGCAGTTGACTTTCAAATTAGAAATCTGCTATATTCTTGATATTGTCAGTCACATTATTTTGAAGAAATCATTGAAGACAGACACATGGATTGGACCTCTCACTCTCAGTATGTGCACGCGTGCATGTTAATTTATTTATTGCTTTTGCAGTGTTATAGTGTTCTTGTCTGACATGTCTGGAAAATAGCCTTTATATAAAATGTAATTGAAAAATGTATCTATTATCCAAAGTAATTTTTACAAGGGTTTTTCTTTAGAAGTTCGAATTTTCTTGTGGTTCTGAATTCAATTTTTTGTTTCTGGAAAGAGCATTTGTTTTGTTTATTTCACCTATTTCAAGAGAACTGGTGGCTCATATCAAGAAGGATACAACTGTGTTGCCTCGCATAGGTGCATGGAGAGAGGTTGTGCCTTTTAGTTTTGATAAATTTTTTGTTCTTAACATAGACTATTGTGCAGAAACAATTTACATTTTTTCTTTTCTCTTTTCTACTATTGGGTGAGAACTGATCCTTAGATGCTAATAATTCCATTTTTTGTTTCTCCTATCGGATCGAAAATTTGCAGATGAATTTGGAATACCTTGCCATAGACAGCCAAGTAAGTGAGATGACTTCATTGTTGAATTTTTAATGGATCACATAGATGATCATGAATGATGATTTAAATTGCCAAAATGTTGTGTTTATCAACTTTATTACTTGCTTCCCTGGTCATTTGCCCCAATCCACTAAAGTAGAAATGTGGTTATTGACAAGATTTTATGTAAAGTGTAAAGATTGTGAAGACTTCTTTAACTGACTATGGAGTGAGAAGACTTGAACAGGTGTAGCACACAAATGGTAAAATTGCCAAATAAACTCTCTATAGTTCATTCTATGATGTTCCACCTGCTTCAAGATAACAAGTTTTCTATTTCATATTTTTTGCTCAAATGGTATACAGGGGCTCTAATGACCATGAATTTTCTATGCAGATAGGTATTATTGGCTTGAGATTACTTCAAATGTTGTTTTGTTTCTTCTCTTCATCCTAATTTTCCATTGATGCTAAGAACAAGTTTCTTTTCTCTTAACAAATTTCTTTTCTCTGAGGAAACTGTTAGATCCTCCAACTCATTGAAAGCAATCTCCAAAACTGTTTTTCATGGCTGATACCCAAAGTACATGTCTCATGGCTCGCACTTTGCAGATGCCAGGCAACTCTTAAAATAGTTGGAACCTTAAACTGTTATTAGATCAATTTTGTAGGCTAAAATTTAGATTTTTAACTAACACTATTTGGGGGGGAAATTATTTTTTTTTTTTTCTCAATTTGTTCCACCAGTCTTGATGGACAATCTTCTCAGACTTCAACCATGATGTCTTAAACTCAGATTGCTGATGGCCCATTCATTGGGAAGAATTTGTTTCTCTTGTTTCTGAAAGTTCAAGACATTATTACTTCATGCGTCCTTGTTTTTACCCAATCATGCTCTGGTTACTCATTTTTGCTTCAAAGCTCGTGTGATAATATTGCTATTGTTTTAGTCAACTGTGATTTTCTGGAGTACAGGGTTTTGTCACTGATGATGAAAGCGCCTTAGTGGAACTCTTTGGCGACGAGGAAAAGTCTTGCAAAGGGGATAAGTGTTTGAATGTGATGGCTACCTGCATTGCTATGGTTTTTGCTTCATTGAGTGTATATCAAATATTTTGTTGATATTTATTCTCAAGTATTGTAAATTTTTTATGTGTTGTAAATTTTCTAAGGCTTGTATATATTTTATTGTTAGGAATTCCCTTTTGTGCAGTACCGAGCTGCTAAGTCACTTGGTGCAATGACGATCACTACTTCCCGTGACTTAGTTCCTATGAAACTAGCTGCCAGAGTCTGGAACTGTCTTATGAAATATAAACAAACTGTTGAGCATTTCCCTCAGGCAGAAACATGTGAGTTGGTTATCCTTGATCGTTCTGTTGATCAGGTTTTGTGATGCATGTGCTGGACACTAGTTTCTGAATGCATATTGCATAGCTTGTCTGTAGTACTTGTAGTAATATGTTTATTTTGCATTTCTAGATTGCCCCTATCAAACACGAGTGGACATATGATACCATTTGTCATGATTTACTGCATATAGAAGGAAATAAATATGTGCATGAGGTAACTGCTTATTTTGAAGTTCTATTTATTGTCATTAATCTGCTGGAAGATCTCTTTTGGTTATCTCATTGCAAGGGATAATAATATATCAGGTTCCAAGCAAAACAGATGGTCTGCCAGAGAAAAAAGAAGTTCTTTTAGAGGAACGTGATCCTGTCTGGCTTGCACTTCGTCATGCACATATAGCAGATGTATGTTTGGAGTTCTTATTTTTTTTCCCCCTTGCACCGGTGCTGTTTTATGTAAATATGTGAATGCTCTCTGATCATCAGGCTAGTGAAAGGTTGCATGAGAAAATGATCATCTTCGTATCAAAGAACAAAGCTGCGCAAATTCAACATGGTTCAAGGTTTGTGAAAGGTTTTCATCATTGGTATGATATCATTAGAGAACATGTTGTACTCACCTGTTATATATTTAAGGTTTTTTCTTTTCTTTTCTTTTTTTTGAGGAGTGTCTGTTAGTTACTTGATTCAATCCATTGAATAGCGGCTTCATTAGATTAATTACTTGCAAGTAATGTTTGGACCTTTAAACCATATGGACTTGATATCATTATCAGCTCTAGGAGTTTTGTGACTGCCAAGATGCTGGAAACATTTGAAATGTAATAAAATGTAATTGTTGCAAGTTTTAGATATCTTGCATAATGATGGAACTTGAACTTTAAGAGGTTTGAGACTTTTCAGCGCCCGGAAAGAAATATTGTGTCATGCATTGATGATTGGACATTAGAAAGTCAAATGTCATGACTTTTGTGTTTTTACTCTCATTTAGATCTGCTGATACAAGATGTATTGTTCTGTAATTTGTATTCTTTGCTCTAAAGGAATCTAGATCAGATCATAAACTTTGGTAAAGCACATTGTTGGAAATTTAAATGACCTAATCCTTGGATGTCATAACATATACTAATATCAAGAATTGGTCATTGAATTGATGGTTGTGAGAATATAAATATGCAGTCTAGAATCAACAATTAGGAATTATAGACATTTATTAGTTGATGCAATACGGGGATGGGATCAAGAAACCTTCTTTTAACACAGTTTATGTCACAAGTTGTAGACCATTGGATTGATGCAGTTAGGATGGTGAAGATTGCATCTCATATGTGCATTAATTATGATGTATTATTATGCATGTCAAGTGTAAACTTAGCCATTGAAAAGGCTCAAACAATAGTACTAAACATTCTAACGTGTTAACCCAAAAAAAAAGGTCAAAATTAGTTTCATGTGAAGCTACTTAATGAATAATAGTAAGGGTAGTGTCGTATCCAAAACATTCTTCCTAGGATGTCACGTTCATAGGACTAGCGATGATCAATTACCTTTTAATTCCCTTTTTTTTTCCATTTATTGCCAGGAAAATTCTTGTTAATCCATTTGTTTATGTATCGTCTTTTTGCAGTTGCTGTAGACTTTTTTTCTTTGTTTTTCTATTTCGGGAGGGTGGGGGTGGGGGGGATTTATGTTCAACTTTTTGTTTAAATGACATTATTTTTTTGGGTGTATATAATATTCTTGTGGTATATTTTCTACAGTATTTTTGGTTTTGACCACTGAGTTTCATGTCACGATTGTGAAATTGATACTTAATGGTGGTTGCTTTCATGTTGAACTCATTTACTCATTTACTTTTCTTATGCTAGTACAGGCCATGTTTGCCAGACTTGAGCTAGCTTATCTAATGTTTTGGTGACTTTCACAGTACATTTAACCTATATCTGTTCCACAGAGATGGAAGTGTACTTTCTACAAGGGATTTGCAAAAGATGGTTCAAGCATTGCCTCAATACAGTGAGCAAAGTGACAAGCTTTCGCTCCATGTGGAGGTTAGTTTCTTGCTTACAACAAATAAGTGTCCTTGGTCCAGTAGCATAAATCCCAATACCTGCACATCTCCACACACACAGCCCCATAAAAAATGATAAAAGAAAAATAAAACCTGCACATGTACACACAAAAGAATAAAAATAGAAATGGGCATATTCAAATGTGAAAGTTATGCCTTTTCTTGATATTTTGGGAATATTTTATTTGAATCATTCGGTTCACAGTTCATGCCATGTCCTACCACTAAATCCCTGCAATGTGGTAAGGACTGGGAGTTTTCCTTTTCTCATAGAAGTAGACATCTTAAATTTTTTAGGGAATTCCACCTGTGTACAGAGTTGTTTAGTTTTCAAGAGAGGATTTCTGCTATTGAATTGAGAGAAGATAGGAGAGTTTGGACTCTAAAAAATCAGGGATGTATTTGGCTGACTCAAGGAGTTGGTCATCCATTTGGAATGCTGGTTTACAAGATTGTTCAATCTAAGCCCTGCCTTGAAAAAGTAAAGGGGGTTCTTTTTTGTGGATCAGATGGCATTCAGCAGCTGCCCCATCTTATTCTGCTGATTCATGATTGGATTTGGATATAGGGAGATCTTTCCTCTTCATTTCTGCAAGAATCTTAGTTGCATTTGTAACTATGATAGTCCTTCATTTGCTCCTTCTGATATGAGTTGGAAGGCTACAGTCCTGATGATGTTAAATTGTTATTGTGATCTGTTGCTCATGGGAAACTCATTTCCAATGATTTGCTTCTAACGAAGACCAAGGATGGCTTTTATCACCAAATTGTTGTGTTTGGTGTAGAATGTTTTAACCCTTCACTTTTTCCTATTTTTGTGGTCCAAGCTGTTTTGGTCCTTAGTTTGGCTTGGGCCAGCCCAATCAACCTTATTCTTTTCTTTGGAGAGATTTGCTGCTTTTAAAGGAAGAAGACTGCAGTGTTATGGGATTGTGCAGCTATGTGAACATTTCTGGTCCTTTGCATTTTTGGGGTAAAATGAAGCTTCTATTTGGGCTCGAATTACTTCACAGTTCAACAATGTCCCTATCTTCTTCATTTTACTAAAGTAAAGGGTTGGTTTGGCCTAATTGGGTTGGTTTTTGGTTGCTGCAAAGTTCTCAGGATGTCCCTTTTTTTTCATAGGAAACGACATATTATATTAATGTGTGAAAAGGAAGTACAAAGTGGGCCAGATGATGCAGAACAGATAATTGAATAAGATAAAAGAGGAAGAAAGAGCAGAAATAAGCATAGAAATAAGGGAAAACCAAAATACTTTTTAATAATCCATTAATATTATCCATTCTCCCCCAAACTGATACATAAGAACCCATTTATGGTGACCAAACTGCCCTACATAAAATAGGAAACCAAAAATCAACTTTAATAGTGAAACAAATTTACTCCTATTAAATATTTATGACGTATGACAAAGTAAACATACAATTCTATTTATAGTGGTCATATTCCTACAAAATTAGGATACCTTATCAAAAAGAGCTTCAATTTTAACTCAAATAAGTAATTCAAATCCTGAAAATCCCTGAAATATTATTTGCTTTTCAATGGAAATCCAGGTTATTTTTGCATGACTTTATAACGGCTACATTTCTTGTAAACAATTAGGATAGTTTCACCAGATCACAATTAAAATAATTTTTTTACTATAGCGATGGCTTCATGCTAAGGTCTTGTGCGATTGCAGGAAAAATCAATAGAAAAATCCTGGAGATGGGACTTTGAGAACTTGGGCAGGACCTTGTTTTTGGTGATGCTGGATTTAAGGATGTTGTTAAATTTTTTACTATGAAAGAGGTGTGAACTACATGGTAACTTCTAGTGCATGCGAATTACATTATTATAATTGTAGTGGGATAATGAAATAAAGTTATTCCTTGTATGCAGGATATACGTCACGAACATAAGTTGCAGTTGATGATGATTGTTGCAGCCATATATCCTGAGAAATTTGAGGTTGAAAAGGGTCTGAATTTGATGAAGGTTGGTATCCTTATCTTTCATTATTTTTGATGTACTGACATCAAACAGTGAATTTTTTTTCAGCTATGTTTGTATCCTTGATTTTTGACAATATTTGGTGTATGTATTCGTTTTTAGGTGGTTATTTGAGTATCTAATTTAATGCAGTTACCTTCCAGTTAGCAAAATTAACACCCCGACGATATGACTGCTGTGAATAATATGAGATTGCTTGGGGGATTATCAGAGAGCAAAAAAAGTTCAATTGAAGTTTTCTCCCTGAAATTTGATATTCACAAGGTAAACATATATTTGTTGATTGAAATTGGAGGTGGGCAAAGTTCTGTCGATCTGGTTTGGTTATCTAGTTGTTTGCCCATCCCAATTGAAATGGTGCTTCTGATTGTGAAATATGTATGTTTCTAATTTCTAATAAATAAACAATCTTTTTTGCCCACTCTCTTGCTATCTAATTGTCAGAAAAAGCGGGCAGTTAGGAAATATTGCACTGGTGAACAAGAAATGTGGCAGTTATCAGGCTTTTACCCCATGATAGAGGTACGCCCAAAGTTATGTTTATTCTCTGTTTGTAATGATGTTAGCATTGAATTTTGCATTTTTTTTAAACCTTTGCCATCAGAAATTTTTCCCAAACAACATTATATAATAGATGGATAGGTAGATAAATAGATAGATATGGTATACTTATTGTTAACCATTTTTGAATTATGCTTCTCAAGTACTTTATATAAATTTTCAATTTGGAAAACCATCTATTAGATTTCACATTTTCATATGCTTTTTAAACTTACCAAATTTGATAATTGATCATGGATATTTTTATTTACACAGTGCTGGATTATATGGTACAGATATTTTGATGGATAGTCCTAAGGTTTCAAAATTGGGCTCCAATACTCTTTACCATTATAATGAGTCCATTAACTTTAACTATAAAGGGTATTTTTGTAGTAATTTTTCTTACCGTCAAATGTTGGCATGTGAACCATTGTAAATTTTGTTTTTATCTCTATTTTTCTTTCTTTTTCTCTCCTTTTCTTTTATCTCTATTTTCCTTTTTCTTCCTCTCCCCTTTTCTTTTCTCCTTTTGAACTGACTCAATTTGGAGACAAACAATTGGTATGTTGCTTGCTAGGCCACTTAGTACTATCACCATTGTTAATGCAGCCACATGATGCAGGTGAACAATTGGCCTTACAGTGCTACTCATGTGGCCCAACAGTGTTCCACCACCATAGTTGGATTTATGTAATTATGTTTTTCTGTTTTCATCTGCTTGGTGGATTTGGTTGATTTTTGTGAGTTTGCCTTGAATTTTATGAATTTGGTTGATCTTGTGAGTTATATTTAACTTGATCCAATACTTGGATTTTTGTGGATTTCGTGAATTCTTAATAATGATGTCTTGAATAGGGTTTAAAAATTGAAGATTTCAGTCAGAGTGGTGGTGGTGGAGACAGGTTGAGGGCTGAATTGGGGAAGGAGCCATGTATTATCTTCCCCCTTCGTTTTTTTTTTTTTTTTTTGGCTTATTTGGTTTATATTTGGTGAATGAAGTTAGTTTATTAATCTGGTTTGATACGACATCCACGGAGAGAGACCTAAAAATGAAATTGACAATCTAAGTTTCAGATAGAAAAAAGAGGGAAAAATAGAATTAGGGAATTTATACAAAATTATTTTTTATTTACAATTAAAAATTATAAAACTGAAAAAAATGAAAAAAATTGAAGAGAGAAAAAAGAAAAATATTTGTTTATATCTTAATTAAAAGTTTATAGAGAAAGAAAATAGTAATTTGTGTATTATTTATTTTAGAAATTGAAGTAAAAGTGAAAAGGGAACTGAAGAGAGAAAAAAAATAGAAAATTAAGTCTTAAAAAAGAATAGTAAATATGTTATTTCAATAGTAGTGCTAATGCATAGTCATTGTAACAAAATCCGTTAATCGTAGGGGCATAGAGGCTAATTCTGAAATCCAGAGATTATTGGAGAATAATTTCAAAGCGTGATGGGTATTGTTAAAATTCGGCCAAACCTCAAGGATATCCGTAAAAATATCCCTATACATTAATATTCCAATGAGTTTGAAATTTGAAATTCCCCTGCACAAATACACAATACTCAGATAGTGTTAACCTCATTCGTAATTTCTGACAACTATCTCAGTGGGAACCCATTACACTTGTTGCATATATAAGCAACCAAATATGGTGGCTAACATTAGTTAACAAAGGTTATTCCTTGTGAGATTCTAAAGTAAGAACTCTTGATTTATGTGAACCTTTTACTAGGATTGGTAGTTTATCCTTTGAATGTTGTACTTAGATTTCCAACTAGTAGAGTTTTCTTGCTTTACCAAAACCACTGATCCGGGATTTTTTTGGGGTTAAGGTGGGAATTTGGGCTGGGCTTACAAAGCTACTACTCAGCCACGCAAGTTCATTTCATAGAGAAACATCAACTATGTCGGTAGTCTTTCCCGATACTGTTGGTGTATACAACCTGGTATTCTTTTTGTCTGAGAAATAAACAAACTTTGGTGAATCAATTCCAGGCAAATGGTAATACTAATGCTCATTGTTCCAACTAACCTGCTCTACTCTGTTTTTGTCTAAAAGAATTGTAGTCTCCAAATGTTTTAGGCTTTGTTGTCACTTCTTTATCTTTTCTTGGGCTATGTTAATTAGTAGCTTACTTCTTTATAGGGGGTTACTTTCGCTTGGATAGTTTTACGCTTCTGAACTTGGAATTGGAGAATAATAAGGTTATGTGGTTAAAAGTTTTAAGTTTGAAGTTTCAATACTTGCAATTATCTTTCATAACAATTGTTGTTGAAACTAATTATGCTGCTGATTGATAGCTCCATACACGCATGAACAGTGAAGAGAACTTGAATTTTATGAAACCTACATAAATAACCTCCAGTTTCCAATCTTTCATTTTCCATTTTTTTCTTTTTAAATTTTAATTATATTTTTTTATTCTTCTAAATTATAAACTGAAGCAAAATTTTAATTCTTTTTTTTTTTTTTTAAATTTAATGGATTCTATATGTGGGCTGCCTCCTACTGTTTTTTGTCATGATGGAAATGCACAAGCATAATATCATGTGGTTATTGTCTGTTTTAACATTGTGGCAATCTTTATTGCTGTTAAGTTGAATCTGTTAATTACCTATTTCAGGAACTTATCGAAAAACTGTTTAAAAAAGAACTATCAAAGGATGATTATCTATCTATGAATGATCCGAGTCCAACACTCCATGGGTCTACAGCAACAAACCAGACTTCATCTGCTCATTCAATGAGATCCAGACGGACAGCGACATGGGCTCATCCTAGGAGTTCTGGTGATGGGTATTCAAGGTGATCTTGTTAATCTTTTCATCCATTGAAGCATGGTTTTAACCGATTTGCCATATTCATGTTGTGTGCACTGGGGAAAAAACATTATATGATACGACTTTCCAGATAATTTCGGGTTGCAACGTTGCTGCTTTGTGGTTTTTTTGTTTTCATCCTGATATATTTTGTTTAGAAAACTGCTTGTTTGGTTTTTTTTTTTCTGTCTCGTTTCAAATCATTGTTGCACTTCTTGGGCTTTCCATCTATGTCTTTAACTTAAAAGTGTTGGTATTTGTTTTGCTGCGCTCTGTTTTTACTGAATATTTCTTCAGTATTTCATTGCTCTCACTCGCTTTCTCTGTTAAAATCCTTCTGTCATATACTTTTCTAGTTGTAGTTTTGTCCTTTCTTTTGTTTTGTTAATGCATTGTTCCTTTTCATAAGGAATTCTCATCAAATTTGATCCCTCTGTGAGGTTTTGCTGTTATGACTGATTTTATTTGTTGCTTATCAACATCAGCATTGTTAACAACACAATAATTTTTCTGCGGAAGGGGATATGTGTCTCTTTTTGGAGTCCTTGAGATTACAGTTAACTCCTAATTTGTTTAGGATATCTGTTAATCCTATACTTATGCGTGTGTTGGCACTTTCTTAAAGAGTGGTATTACTGTTTTATACTTTTTTTTATGTAAATTGTTGATTATAGTTGTATAGTTATTTTATTTTCTGTTGCTACACAGTAATTCAGTATTAAAGCATGCATCTGGTGATTTCAAGAAGATGGGTCAACGTAGTTTTGTTTATATTGTTGGCGGAGATACCAGATCGGAGGTATGATAAGTTTTTACATTTATGCATAGATGAGGTTATAATATGATGTTTGCCATCATGGCATACTCAACCATTGATAATGGTGCATCCTCAGTTAAAGATTTGTCAGAAGCTCACGGCAAAGCTGAACAGAGAAGTAGTTCTTGGCTCATCAAGTCTCGATGATCCTCCTCAGTTTATCACGGTATTGAGTTACTTAAGAGTTCACCCTATTCCACCATAATCTCAGTCTTGCCTTGTAATATTATCTTTTCTTTATTTGCAGAAACTGAAGATGCTGACTGCACAGGAACTTTCGTTGGATGATCTCCAGATCTAAATGTTGAGGCAGAGAGCTCAAACTGCATTTTGTTTCACCGATGTTGACAAATATAGAATATCCTCAGTTTATCATAGTTTATCATTTCATTATTTTTTTTTTTTTTCCAAAAAAAAAAAAGTGAAATTGAAGCCAAATTCATCTAAAGCATGAGCATCCTGCCTTGGCCGGCTCGGCCCAGCCCTTGTACAGTAACATCCAGCACCACGTAGGCGCGCGCCGGAAGGTAGAGGCTCGTCATGAATCCAGGCCAAGCCAGGCCTGTCCTGTCAGGCCTAGACCCGAGCTCGTGTGCGTTATAACATTTAATAATTAAATATTATTATTATTATTTTAATTTATGCTTAAGCCTATGGGTCTTATAATATTTAATAATTAAATATTATTTTTTTAATAAATAGTATAATATTTAATAATTAGGGTATGATCTTGTGAGTCATGCCGAGTCTATTTATTTTTAAGCGAATTGGGCCGTGAGCTTGCATGGGCTAAGTTTTTGCCAGCTGGGCCTAATCTTTCCTGGCTCAAGCTTTTGCTTATTTAGGATTTTGTATTAAAATATACCGGTGCGCTGGATTAAGCAAAAATTTAACTGTATATAGCGCTAATGTATGTATCTCTGATAGGAGACAACCGATTGAAATATAATGAAGTCTTTCACTCATGTTATTGAGAGTAGTTCAATCGTGGAATTCTTAAAAAGTATCTCCTCTTATTTTCATAGTTATTGTCTGAAAGTGTTTATTTTGAATTATAATTTTCAAAATTAACTCCTTAGTTTGGGATTGTTTTGCTAATATTGTGCTATCAAGAGACATCATTTCTATTCTGTAACTAATATTTATCATCTAATTATTTGATTTATTTGACAGCAAGTGATTTTATTTTGGAGCATGTTGTGGCTTCAAAGTCACGGCACAACCGATACCAAATAATAAAAAGTCAAAATATAGTTTTATCAAAGGTCTAGTCTCCGACACCTCCTCTTACTATGTATGTCTAACAAGGTTTTTAATTCCTCATAGTTTTAAAATTTTTATCAAAAGTAGTTAATGGGATAAGTCAACTCTTAATATTATCTTATGGCAATTGAGCTGAGAATGCTTGATGGTGTAATTTTTGTTTTGGCTGGAATGGAAGAAGGCTTGCCTTTCCAAACTTCCAAGAAAGAAAGAAAAGAAACTACTTGTGTTCTCTGTCTAGTTTTAGTTGTAGATCTAGTTCCAGTTTGGTGGAAAAAACGTGAGAGTCAAATTTTAAATCCCGAGTAAATTATGATACCAGAAGCAGATGCAAATCTGTCGAAAACAAGTGGTCGTATTCCGAGCTGACCATTGGTTAGATGAATATTGGTGTGGCTGACGGCTGAGGCCGAGCTTCCTATCCTTATCTGGACTGGGCCATGTACTTGGCGCCTTCTCCGTCACTTTTTCAATTCTTTCTCCTAAATAGCATTTCCATGTCAGCATTTTCCAAGCATTGATCATGCTTCTATTTCAATTTCTACTTCTGTAAACGAATCACCCCGCTGTATAGTCAGCTGGTTCTATCAATTTTATTATCATTACTACTAATATCATTAGTACCATCATTATTAGATAGTGCTCCAAATATAATTTTATTATAACTAATGGACTCTAAGAGCTTTATTACCTTGTTCTTCGGGTGAAGGTTAGGGCATAAAGTCTAACGCCTAAAACAGAAAGTAGAATTAAGGAAAATATTAAGGAAATGAACGGCAGTAATGCTAACATTCAATGACTACAGACAGTGTTATGGAATATGGTGGCGAAGAAATAAAAACAATAGAACTAAAATAAACCCAACATATCCAATTTCCAATCCCTGGGACGGGAGGAGGCAAGTACGCTAACGCAACGCATAACAATGTTAATGTAATCGCCAACAACTTGATTATTATGCTTGGCTTAAGGTTGTGGTATTAAGTCGTGCTGAGATTAGCTACAATTTTATACAATAAAAAATATTAAATATTAAAATTTCAGTGAATAAATAGACGAATTTAAATAGTTATTTATTTTTATTCTAAAATTAAGTAAAATCACTTTTAACCTCAAACAAATCCTAATTCGCTTAACATTCAAGTGCTAATTCAGCATGCTTCTTATTTGTATAAGAGCTTGTCCATCAAAATCTAGGACTAGGACTTGGACATTCTTTTTAGCCTCTAAACTTTCTTGACTCTTTTTCAAATACCAGTTAATGGCAGGGCTTCAATACGTCTTCTTTCCAATTGATTTCTACAACCCTTGTTCAAGTTGGAGATCAACTAAGTGGTGTTGATACCAGTACTGAAAATCTTGCTTTCCCTTTGAAAACAATACTACTTTTCCTACTGATGTATTTTATCCTCGCCCTGCGCTTGTAACTGTACCCTCTCTCAAAGTTGACAATTACAAAAGCAGCAGGATGCTGCCTCTGTAAATCAAGAAGCCAACATTTCCCACAGCCTAGAAGCACCAACGTTGATTGCCAAAACTTCGGAGACGTGTAACTACATATACGAATACCGAAATCGTGGTTAACAAACACAATTTGTTTTGTCCATGTAGAGAAACTTGAAGAATAACTGCTCAAATAAGAGTTGTATCGATTAGCACTACAACTATCTTAAGAATATTATGAAATATAACGCCGAGGAAAAGTTTAGATAACTCAAAATAACACAGGAGAGAGAGGGAAAGAAGATGAGGAGCCAAAGTTGTTAACTTTGCATGCATGCACCGATGCTTCCTCGGATGTGCTCCTCTGTAGCTGGATGGGTCAAATGTACTGAGAGCAAGGTTAGAGATGCCGATGGTGTCACTGGCTAGAACACTCCAACGGTTAAGTTAGGCAAATAAATGGTGTGTTTTTAGAGAGGGAAAATAAGTACTCAAATGGACAGAATGTTGGCAATAGAGAAAGAGTCAAACCCTTTCACCTACGACTATCCTTACAATTTATAGGAGATAAGAGAAATAAATTGTATTCGCCACTCGCCGGCTTCTTCTCTAACCCAAGCAAATATTATTTATTGGTTAGTTTACTTCGGGCACAGTGACAGGGCGGAAGTCATCTCTCAATTTTTGGTGCGTGCTTTCATTACATGCAGTGAACACGAGTGTTTGGTTGTCCCCACGTATACCTCGTCGATAATTCTACGAGATACCTCTTATTTCTGAATAAATCCGCTTTATATGCCAATCTGTATTCCCTGTAGTGGCAAAGCCGTATGATGCCAGGTGTTCATACGAATCTCGTGTAACAGAAGTCTCGTGCCTTTATTAGTTTATAGTTTTGTTTCCACTCAAATTAAAAATTAGCGTCGTCGGTAACAACAACATGCACGGTAATTCGTTTAGGTACTCGTCTTTCTTTTGCATCTCTAATGGCCTGCGAGCATCATTCGTTAGATGATCTTAACGGTTCTGACCTTCCATCCGACACGGCTTGCATTGAATCGTAGCCCTTGGATCAAAATCAACGATGATGATGCCAATTTGATTACCCGGTATAAAATGCCCTAACTGTCTCTCCAACCTGATGTTTGCAGACTTTTCTTCCAAGTCTCCTACGTAAACATAGAGTGCTCCCAATTTTTCAGTTTCCAGCAAACGGAACCAAAGAATCTGTACTTCAATTCTAGGTATGCTTGTTCTCACTCAGTCCTATCATGTTTCCATGTTTTCTCAAATGTCATTTGTTGTGTTTTCATTTTTGATGTGAGGTTTGTCAATGCCTTTGGACCGATGTTCTTATTCATCCTCATGGTTGTTTACGAATATTGTTTTCTTGTTGCTGTGATTGTTGATTTTTGTGTTTCAATCTGGAATTATGCCCTCTTGATTTTGCTACCATTATGTCAAATGCTTGTCGTTTTGGGTATTCAAATCATGCACATCTTCAAGTCACGAATCCACACTTTCTTTTTGATTTAAGACAAACTAAAAAATCACCGTCTTAACTAAGGTGACAAACAATATTGACTGTGACTTTTTTCTTTGCCGTCTTCATTTCCAGACCTTGTGATTTTCTTAAAGATAAACAATTTATGAACATCCACAAGCAAGATACCGAGGATTCCAGGTGTGGAGGTGGAGGTAGCGGTGGTTACGGAGGTGAATTTGGCATCGGTAGTAGAGGAGGTGGTAGTGTCAGTGGCAACAGAAGAGGTGGTAGTGTCAGTGGCAACAGAAGAGGTGGCTGAGACGATAGGAGAGTTGACTAAAGAGGTAGAAGTGGTAGCAGTAGCAGTGGCATTAGCAATAGAAGTGAGTTCAGAAGGAACGAGTCTGCTACAATGCTTTCTGAAGATGCGGAGCATAGGCATATACTTCGCAAGAAAATGGAGAAGGCCAGGGGAAAAAGATAATGAGGCACGAGGATTTAGCTTTTAACTACGCGGAACAATGCGTCCGTCTTTTTATCATTGCCGATGTTTCCCTCGGCATACAATCTAAACTTCAACTCATCATCTTTTTCTTCCTCGTTTGAGTTTGAAGCCCCATTGCTAGCCCATCTAGCGCGCGCCCCGCCCGCGTTCACCCCCATCTCACCCCACACCACCACCTCCTCCCCCTTCCCCAGCGCCACCCACCCACCACCCCGCACCACTCCCCTTTCTGGGGCAAATGTTGCTGCTTATAAGTGGGTTTTATACCAACATTTTAGATATCATCGATTTAACATTTAGTTAGTTTTTTAAAAAAATTATCACTTTTTGATGAAAGATCTTCTTATTTCTGTAGTATTTGGGCAATTTAATCAATAACATCTAATGAGTTTGGAAGCCATATATATGACAAAAAGACTTAAAAACAATAAAAGATAGAGAGTGAAAATACTAGACGCCTAACTAGTAGAGCTAACGTTGGAACAAAGAATATGCTACAAAATCAAGCCTAACCCAAGAGCCAAGCACCTAGGCGTTGGCTTAGGAGCACTTAGGTGCCTGTATAGAATGGTAAAATGAATTGTGTTGAGTGCCTAGGCGCTAGGTAATGAAAAATGAAAAAAATGACTTTCATCATCCGTTCATCCAGTTAGGGTTTGGTGCTAACGTATATAAGCAACTTGATTTGGGATTGAACAAAGAGAGCCACTACTGGGGAAACAAGAAAGAAAATAAAGGAAAATCATCAACAAGATGGTTTGCTTTGGAGTAGTTGTGTTTTATCACATAACGAATTTAGTTTTATGTTATAGGGATATGATGCAGCCAAATTAAGAAGATTTGATATTTTTTTATTTAAATTAATTGAAATTTTTTATTATTGTTTTGAGTGTTCATTGTATCGATGTTTTTAATTAATTGACCACTAGTTAGATGTTTCAATCGCATATTAAAAAAATACTTGATCATGGAAATAATATTCACTCATAATTGTATTACTTGTTTACAGTAGTGTATACTTATGCTTGTATAATTTATAACAATAGCTACTGCAATATCAGCTCCTAATTTGAAAAATATGTGTTGTGTTTTGCCAAAGCATAGAGGATAGTACCACTAATCAACTCTATAATGTTTTCACTGTTTCTGTCACTATTGTCTCAATTAATCATAATCTTTTTTATTGTTTTTGTCATGTATGAGTTTCGTTGCGTGCAAAGTATTATTTAAGCATGCTTGATCATGTTATGCGAAGTTTTAAACAAAGTACAATAATCCTAAATAAGTTGTTAAGAGCTCAATATGCAAAGAATTAAAATGTGTCACAGGCTCCTTTTTCCAATCCATATGGCACTAGTAAAATGGGATGTATTCGAGGGTCAGCCTTACACAACTTGTATAGTATTAATTTTGATTTGTTTTGGTATCATCAGGAGGACAGTTCTAGCCCTTAACTAGTTTTGCTCTAGAGATGGTTAAATTCTCCTTCACTTTGTGCATATGGAACTAAAGTTACACTCATTGTTTGTATCTCAACTAGTATACTTGAAAATAAGGTGTGACAAACCATCCTCACCAAAAAAATCATGCATACCTTCATGCATAGGGCAATCATCCTATATCTCAACTTAATTAGTTGCAACCATTATGATTCTATCCTGTTTGCTATTCTCCCTCAATAATAGTGTTTGGTGTAAATTATCAAGACACTTTGTTGCTATCCATGGGACCTCCCCATAGCTCTTCTTTTTACCATGAATGACCTTTTATCCTGAAGACACCTCTCCTGTACAAGCATTGTGGCAATAGCATGAGTGAAGTCACACTCTGCATTAACTCACTCAATTGAGTAGGCTCCTGTTGACCTATCACTCTAGTGTATCTCATTTTTCCAAGTATCAATGAGATTAGGAGGAAAGTCTCATCCTAGCTTTGATACTAATTGTCATGAGCTCCTTGCCCAACTCTTGAGACACAAATAGAATGGTATATATTCGAGGGTCAACATTACTTAATTTGTCTGCTATTGGTTTTGACCTGCCTCAATCTCATCAAGACGACAGCTTTAGTCCTCAACTAGTTTTGTACCATGTATGGCCAAATGTCCCTTCACTTTACACTCGTGAAATTAAAGTTGTACTTGTTATTTGTGCCTCAACTAGCATGCTTGAAAAGAAAGTTGTGACAAAATGTTGAAAACCATTCTTATTCTAATAATGTTATGTGATGAGACAATTACCTCTTTAGCACTCAAAGAAATTTCTATACGTTTAGCAATACTTCATTGGCAAGCATATAGTGATCATTCCTTAAAAGATTTTCTTAGTTATTTAGAAAATTTTTGATCAAGACCTAATTAAAATTTTGAAATTCTAAAAATTTTTGATCGGTAATGTATCGAGTTAGTTGTTATGTTTTTTTAATCTACCCCAATCATCTTAATCAACAGACCATAACTCTTCAAGAATAGTCTCACTGTTGGTGATCAACTCATTATAAGAGTACCCTGTAATACAGTCTTACAACTGATAGTTTTTGTGCATTGTAAGAATACTCTTTTGAATACAATCTCACTTTTAATGATTTGGTTTATTACGAGAGTATCCTATAGTATAGTCTCTTAATGATTATCTTAATGTACTACAAGGGTAATTTTTAAAATTTTAAGTGATATGTGATACAATCATCTGGTTTTTAAACCATTGTCAAATTGAACCAAACTTTTGAGGGGTGTATACAACTATTTCCAAATAAATATATAAAACTTGATTTTTATTATTTTTATTTTGTTATTTTTATTAATGATTTTTTGAATCCACAAAAATCTATTGTTACTATTATATTCACTATTTACCATAAAAAAAAGTTAAATTTTTAACCACTTGTAACAATACTATCAAAGAGCAGCAAGTAAATTTTCACCACTATGATTTTTGCACAGGTTAATTTACTCTAAAAAGGCTATGTTCCTTTGTTTGACAGTGGTAGTGAATTATGACTGAATCTTCAATCTCATTTTTTTCAATGAATAATTTTTTAATAGTTGATGATATAAGTATTGTTGTGTAAATTGAGCATTGATGATTGCTATGGTATCAAAATTAACTTTAGAAAAATCAAAATATCAGTGAGTGATGGTGTAAGAGACGTGATTTGTTATAATTAACCACCCATAAAAAATGTCATAACTTCTGATAATTACATATTTTGAATCCAATAACATTTTGATTAAAATATATATATATATATTTTATAAATATATATATATGAGTGAAAACAATGCAAGTTCTTGAGCTTGGTATTTTCTATAGGTACACCATCAATTGAGAGAGCAACTAAGGCTTAGAAGACTTTCTATATATACATTTAATCAATGGCAGGAGGTATAGTGTTCATGATTTTTATTTTATTAGCATTTAGAGGTAATTGGTTGAACGGTGGTTGGTGAAGTTTTTATCTTTTATAATTTACTAAAAATAGTAATAACTAACCTACGTAATTTATTTATTTTCTAATAACTAATATACAAATAAGAATTTAAGATAATAATGCATTAAACTAGTCATTTTATGACACATTAATCTATTTTCTACATTTTTTTGTTACAATTTGGAGCTCTTTCATTGCAACTCCCAATTCTTTTATTTTAGTTATCAATTTATAAAAATATAACAAATAATTAAAAATTAGAACAAGAGAGTTGAGAATTATAATGAAAGAGTTAAATAATATTAAAAAAAAATATACGGTAGAACTGAATGTATGGTATCCTTGTCCACGCCGAAAATTTTATTGCATTTAACAATATAATATAATATAATATAATATAATTTAGTACAATCAAATTTAATAATTTAATCTATTTATTTTGAGAAAATGCAGGAAACACTATCAAGCACTAGAGATGATGAATGGTACTGGCTGGTCTTACTCGGCCCATAAAATAAAACCGATGAAAGCTCGAGAGTCAAACCCGGCCCAGTCTTTCCGCCACCACCTCTATCAAACATGCGCGGTCCAGCCCTTCTCACCTCCATCGAACATAATCTAGTGGAGCTAATTGCGTCAGACTCCGCCTGCTTGCAGATGTTGGTATCTCATTTAAGAAAAATCCAAACTTATGATCTCGAAGCAATCGGCATTATAAATAAAAGGGACAAAACGATCACAGCACAGCTCACTCGGCCGCTCCACCCGAGGTTTAAATACTGTTTGCTTACCGCTTACCACTGTAATATTTCTTGTTGGGGAGACATCAACTGGCATGCGTTCTATCATCATCATTATTATTATTATTATAATTTTGGACGGCCGGCAACTTTCATCCGTTAATTGTCCCTGCCTTACGGCCTTAAAATAAGTAGACAATTGCGGTGCCTTGTAGTTTTGCATTTTAACTGTCCATGGACTATTTTTTATTTTCAATCTTAATCAGCAAACAATTACTATGACGGGACCCTCTGATTTTTCCACATTTATATTTTAAGTTTTATAACGGACTTCGCAATTTTATGTTAAATATTTCAATTTTATATTAAAAAAAAAATGTAAATTAACTTGAGTATTTAAATGGTCAAATATGTAATTAAATTTCAATAATGTCTTCCTCAAAGAGTAGAAATAAAGTTAGTTGAAATTTGACAATTGCTTGCCCAAAAACAAGTGCATTATAAAGGATCCATATGTATACTTTTTCTTTTTTTTTTTTAAATGTGAATGCACAAAAACATGCTTAGGATGTTTTTTTTATTATTAATTTTTCCATTGTGAATTTTATATTAATGTGTAATTAATGTTACTAAATAAATGGCAGAGTAGGTTACGCCAGCTATTATTATTATTATTATTATTATTATTATTATTATAAATAAAAATATATAAATATATATGGCACTTCTTTTATGAATGTTGTTTATTTTACTTTAATTAGTGTGTATGTGTATATATGCATATATATATATATATATTGTATGTAAAAAAGGCAATTTAGGTGTTATAATTCACTAGAGAATAATTGCAAGATTTCACACATCTTTTTTTGGAGCTCTGTTCATCCATACTAATCTTATAGAGAAGTAAAATTTTACGCATAAGAAATGTGTATCATGACATTTATAAATTTATTCTTTTTCTTTAGGTTTAATATCTTTTTTTTTTAATCATAAAAAGCCAAAATAATTTTAACATTGGGTGAGAAATTCATCAAAGTTCTCATTGTTAATTAATTAAAATTTGTTATTATTTAAAGTAAAGTATGTTTATATATATATATATATATATATATTTAAGTACATGTAGGTACTTTTTTAAATAAGAAACAAAAGTAATAATGACTAACACTTGATAATTTTAATAAAATCATTGTGATTTCTAAAAAAATCTTTGATACATTTTATAATTTTTAAAAAGAGTTATATTTTTTAGATTATTAAAGTTGAAGTTATTTATTTAATTTTTTTTTTTTTACAGTCACAATAATAAATATATATTTTTTAAAATTTCTATAGAATAAAAATATTATTATTGTTATGTACTGATTATATTTTATTTATAATATATATATTTAAAGATCATTTTTAAATATACATTTTTATTTATTATACGTGCATATAATTTTTTTTTAACATAATCAATTTAAAAGAAATAATGTCCATATTATTGTTTCAAGTACATATTCAAACACTTAACATAATATTAAAAATACTTGAGAAGCATTTTTTTTATAACTAAAAAACAAACATCAAATTTTTTTTTTTTTTGAAAAAGTGCTAAAAAATGTGCTATGAACAACAAAATCACTTACACTAAACTATTGTTTAAGAAATTTTTTTTTACTTAATATATATAAATAAAAATTTTATTCAATCTAAAATAAATTTTTAGTTATGCTCGAGAGAATTTTAATGCAACAATTTGACGTTAGGCATCAAGCATTTAAAATATGTTTTTAATTTAAATAATATTATTTATATATACACATACTAAATTTATTTTATTTCAAATGATATTAAAATCGTGCAAACAAAAAGTATTAAGAATACAAACAATTACATAAATTTTATTTATGTAAATTAATTTGATTATATAATTTTCACATGTTTTTATTATTTTATTTTTTTTTGAAGCTGTAAGAAATTAAATAAAATAATACGTCCGGAAGTTCCAATGATACCTAACCATCCCCGCATGTGCCACAACAGAATATGTGCCGTAGCAAAAACGCTCCCTCAGCAGTAGGTATTTTAAAAGACAAGCCAATAAAAATTCTTTTTTGTTTTTTTCCTTGTTCTTCAGTTTATAAATATATATATTCTGTATGCTCTATAAATAAAACCAAAGCGTCCAGTTTTTCCTCAACTACAATCCAAACAAATATTACGATTTTCATTTCTCTTCCTCACCGTCACCTTACGTTTACAAATAACTAAAATCACTAACAGCCAGCAACCGTTAATGGCAGGCCTTCAATACAACTTTTTCCCGACAGATTTCTTCTACCCTCGTTCATCAAAGCCTGCTGGCTCCGTCGACACCGCTGGAAAACCAGCTCTTTCTCTGCAGCAGTACTATTTCTTCCCCACTGATTTCTTCTACCCACGGCCGCAGTCTCAGCAGATGCAAGTCAATAACACCACCTCCCGCAGGCACCGGGCAGCTCCTCTGCAAATCAAAAGGCGAGACTTTTCCAACAATCCGGCCAGCTACAACCAGGCTGGCGATTCCATGGATTTACCAGAGTGAAGAAATGGGGAAAAAAAAAAAAAACTTACCCCTTTCCCATTTCTTGCAGTGGTTTTATTTATATACTTGTTGAATACATAGTATTGAATAAATTTACAGATCGAACGGTTTTGTCGTTGTTGCTGTAGTTTTTGGAGAATTTTGTGTTGTATCCATGGATCTCTGCGACTTTGAGAATTCATGATAGTATTGAATTTGATAGAAATTATAGTATTACTATTACCAATTTCAGTATCCTGATCATGTGTTGTATGCTTGTTAACATAATACATGAAATTGAAATCAGCATAACTGAAAGAATAATTTTTGTCTTCTGAGTTCTTATTACCATTCATTATCTTATTGTTCGTTAATGGCTTGGCTTTTCATACTCACCAATGTTC
Organism: Khaya senegalensis; assembly: GCA_032402905.1. Taxonomy (NCBI): domain Eukaryota; kingdom Viridiplantae; phylum Streptophyta; class Magnoliopsida; order Sapindales; family Meliaceae; genus Khaya; species Khaya senegalensis. Next base: position 874,015 of record CP135558.1, on the reverse strand, counting down.
ATAATACTGTTCATTCATGAGCCATCATTTTTTGCCAACAATCCCATATTCCCATCTCACAAGATGATACAAATAACACAATTGTTGTCAAATATATGCAACTTTATTCAGTAATAGTATCATATATTTTTGTAAATTTTGCAGATGCCGTATACTCTTTTTTTTTTTTTTTTGCAGCTACGAAAAGTCAACTTTAGAGTGGAGAAATAATGCTGCCTTGCGTCATGGCAGCATGCGGCGGGGAAGGCTGCTGGGTGGAACCGAATATACCAAGGAATATGCTTTCATTTGTAGGTATCGAAACAAATGTGAGCCACAGAGAATACACAATTCATGCGGAGTAATGTTTTAATGTTTAACAAAAATAAAGAGCACCGTTTTCATTCATTTTGAAGGATGTTCTCTTGCATCTGAAAGGTCAACTTCGCAATGCTGGTATACTATTGAAAACCCTTGCTGTTTCCCAGAGCACGTGTTATGCGTATCAACCATACAATTTCTATATCTTGGAAACAGGCATAAATTAAAAAAAAAAATTAATAACTCGAATCACACAACTTGAGTATGAATGGTAATTTCATCCTTAAATTGACTAACACCTTATTTTTGTAAAATCAATTTGACATGGCTCTTAACGAAATTAGGATAGATGTAGAATAAAAAAATATTAAAATTTATAATAAATTTAAAATAAACATAAATAGAAATAAATATGTGTGAATATTTATAATAAATATTTATGAATATTTAATTTTTTTATTTTTTATAACATTATTACTTTTAATAATTTTTTAGTAATTAACTTCAAATTCTTAAACAAAAATTAAAAATCACATATATT
>CP135558.1:827394-858301 GCA_032402905.1 Khaya senegalensis | reverse complement strand
CTTATGGGTTTTTTTTTTTGAAATAATTGTTATTAATATTGTTTTATTAACAAGGGTTGTTATTAAGGGGGCTTCTCAAGGCAAATATTAAAAGAACCCCGTGCATTTAAAAAAATTATCTATTTGATTAAATGTTAAGTTATATAACAATAATTATATATTTTAAATTGTGATTATAAATAAATGAATTATAATAGTTCACAATACAATTTTTATTTAAAAATTTGATAATTTCTATATCCAATATGTTATGGTTATTTAAAAAAATAAATGTTTATTGGAAATAAAACTTAAATTTTTTAAATTAAAATATTTTGTAGACTTATTTCATTTTTAAATTAATATATATATATATTGTATTTTTAAATAATAATATTTTATTTTGATTAAAATTTTTAATTAATTAGATCTTCTTGTGTAAATTACTAATTATATTATGCATTATTAGGGTTTATTTATTAATTACAACTTTAAGAAATAAATGTATATTATTATAAAATAATAAGGGGAGTTATTTGTTAACATTTTTTAAAATTATATATTATATTAACTGTCAATGAATTATTTTAAAATTTACTTTGACGAATTCCAACAACCATTAGAACTCAAACGGGTGTTTGTTGATTTTTTTAGAGCCGAGAAGGTATCTATTAAGTGTTATAAATAGATGGGATATTAATTTTCTTTCCTTTTTTTTTTTTTTTTAATTTCTCTAAATTTGAAGGGGTGTAGGTCAATCTCTCTTTCTTAAACATATGTTGTAAAAATGATTAATTACATTTAAACATTAAAAAAAAAAGAATTGCATTCTTTCAATTTCAAAAAATAATATCCATACTTTTATATGTTTGTTATTTCTCACTAAAATGATGGATTAAGTTACTTGCATTAGATTTTTATAATTACTAAAGTACCCTTAATGGGGGGTTTAACTAATATTTTCATTCATCTCTCTTTCTCTGTCTAATGTCTCTTTCTCGGATTTAATTTTCATAAACTCTCTTTATAAAAAGGACTTTATTGGACTTTTAAAAATAACTTCATGGCAAAAAGTTAATAAAGAAAAATAAAGACTTGTCATTATGGACCCTCCACCCACAAAGAAAAAAGAAAGTAATAAATAAAGAAAAAGAAAAAGAAAAAGAAAAAGAAAACAAATATAGCCCAACTCATTGCCATAATTAATTCCTTTTTTTCCTGTCTATAATCCTTCTTGTTGTAGAATCAAGAGCTAGAAAAAGAGAGCATGAAAGAAAATTAAATATAGTAGTGAAGATATGTTATGCTTGTATCATTTTAAAAGTTTAATACCATTTTGGACTTGTTTTAAAATTGTGTTATTGTTTTGAATTTATGAAATGAAAACACTAATTATCAAGAGAAGAGAAAGCATATGAATATTTGTTAAGTTGATTAATTATCGTTCATTTAATTGTATAATATATAATTTTTAATTTGTTTTAATAATTTTTTTTTCTTTGAAATTGAAAATTTTGTTTGGTAAAAATGCATTCAAGCTTTCAACTTTGCCTTTTTGTTTTGATTTATGTAAGACCACTTTTTTATTTATTTTTATTTTGACGTACCTCTTAAAAGAACTAAAATTTAATTCAAAATCTTAAAGAAAAAACAGTTATAATGTATGTATAAATGATTATGCATCATATAATATATATATATATATATATATAAAATATTTTTTAAAAATATTTATTAAAATATTGAATGTAATTTGTAAATATTTTAATTGTTATTTTAATAAATATGTAAGTATTTACTAGATTTAAAATTATATTTAATGGTGATTAAATTTGATAAGTACTTGTATCAAGTTAATAACAAAACACATAGATAAAATACTCATATTTTTAGTATAACCAACTGCAAATTAAAGAATTTATTTTATTTTGAAGGAAGTAAAAACCCCAAAGCAATGAATGACAGTACTTCTATTTTGAGTTCAAGCGGCTGTCAACACCCAGCAAAATTAAAATGAGTAACAAATCAAACACCAGATCTCTAACAAAATCATTCCTAAATATTTCATTCAATGGCTTGTAGTAACTTAAAACAGCATGTCAAGCCTAACTACAGATTCCTTAATCTGGACGAAATTTGATTCATTTTTTCACGCTTTCCCCGTAACCAAACACAATGCAATTGAATCCAATCAGACACCCAATCTCAGCTCAATTCAAAACCAGAGTATGGTGGCCAACTAACCTTGCCATCTCCATATATATTCCAACACTTTTCTCCACTTTCCGCCATTTTCTCTGCAACAAAACAAAAGAAGACATCGAACAGATCCAGACAAACAGCACATCTCAATTCCATACAAACCACCTAACACCTTTGTAACTTGCAAATTAACATTAACAAAACGTAGCATTCCATAATCTAACAAGTGGCTACAATCGGTACGATTGAACATGAAAAGAGAAACAAGGAAATGAGATGAGATGAGATGGGTTTTGTTTCAAAATGGCCTAGCCCCATTAATATTTTTTGCCCAACTTACAATTCCCTGCAGAAAAATTGACATTTGGACCAAAAAGTCTCTAACATTAAATTTTGTTTAAATTTTAATTCGTAATCAACGAAATAAGTGTGTAACACAATCAAACAGAGTTACAATCTTTCAAATGAGTTACAATTCTAGGTTGATATTACTTAGGGAGTTGTGACTCTTTTGAATGAGTATAGTTCCAGGTTAATATTACCTTGGTCTAATTATATTTCTATTAGTATTATTTTGAAATAAATGTGTAACACAATCAAACAGAGTTACAATCTTTCAAATAAAATCAATAATAGTATTAATTGTGGGGTGGTAAGATACATTTTGACACAATTAGGGTAAAGTAATTAAATTATGTCAATTTTAACATTTGTAAGAGAAAATTTTCAAATTTGTTGACACGTAAGAACATTTTAGACCCAATAACTAATAATAAACTTGCAGATGATACACAATTGGAAATGTAGGAGGAAAATAATGTCTTGACAAACCTCAATTACAAGCAAGATTATTTAATTCCTTTTTATGTATGAAGGGACTGATACTGCAAAAGAAATTATGAACTTATTATGACAAATGAATATGGGGCCTATGTCAGAGACCTATGTATACAACTCCGTTTGGCTGAATTCAATGTGCTCCTTGTATCTGAAAATGATGGTAGTTAACGTAATGAAGTTGGAAGTTCCTGCAAATCCATCAAAAAGATGCAACTATCAACTCTTCTTAATAATCAATAAAAGATCTTAGGATCATGTGGTTACCTCTTTAATACATGGGTAGAAATACTTGTCTATAGGCACTTCATTAGCATTGTTGACAGTAAAAATGATCAAACTGAACATAAGGAAAGCAGATAAAAATAAATAAATAAAAAAAAAGAAACAAAATCTTCTCATTGCAGAAATCTCCCACAAGAACACAAGCAAAATCTTTTTTTTTTTAAGAAAAAAAAAAACTAACCATGGAAACGGGGATATGACAAACAAAACAAGAATTAACCATACAAGTAGCAAAAATTTTAAATTATTTTAATTCTATTAATCAAATATATATTAATTTCTAAGATCATGTTATTTAATTAGCTCCACAATATAATAAGCATACACTAAGAATTTAAACCTTACCTTAAATCTTTCCATCAATGGGGTTAAAATAATCCTTTCTTAAATTTTTTATAAATCTATAGTTTTTAGTGTAATTTTGATGTTGAAGATATCCAAATTATAATTTTTTTTTTCTTTTTGTAAACTAAAAAAATTGTAAACATTTGAGTATTCTTTTTAGAACATTTAGAATTGTGCCAATCCAATTTTAGAGCTAAAAGCTATGGTCAAAATAAGGAGACTGCACAAATTTCTTTTCCGAACCACTCAAGTATCTCATCTCTAACAATATCCACACAAAATAAAGATTAAGTAATTTAGATTTCATTAAATCCAATCTTATATAAGTGTCTTTTTTATAGTACTAGCTTAGAAAAAGCTATTAAAATAAGGGGTTGGGAATTTAGGTGATCAAGAATAAATTTTCCTTTTAACAAATTAAAAGAAAAATAAAAATCTTATTTAAAACTGATTTATACATTTTGGTTAGGAGAAAAAAGATATTTTACTCCCAATCACATTAGAAATATTTAGACAAGAATAGAATATAATCCTATATAATATAATTCATAATTCACCCTAAATTAAATAACTAATGATTCTTTTAATTAATCAAATTAATTAAATATAATTTTTTATTTCTAACTAAATTACGAGACTATAAATTTAGAAATATATCTAAAAATAAATAATTTTTTAAATTATATTTTAGCTCTTAAACTTTTAAAAATTACGAAATTATAAAATAACCTCAAAATTTTTAAATTTAGAGATTAGACCATAATTTTCAGAATTCTTTTTTTTTTTTTTTTATAATTTATGGCACTAAAATTTTTGCTAAAAGTTTAAGAACTTAATAATTAAATTCTAAAACTTAACTCTATAAAATTTATTCTTAATTTCTCAATAATTTAAAGTATGTGATCCATTAAGTTCTTTTTTATGTTGCTAATGGAAATAACTATAGATTTTTTAAGTTTAGATAAATTGATTTAATTAATGTATCTTCAATTAACTTCTTAATTAACAAACTAATTTTTATAGATTAAGAGTAGCATCTAACAATACATTATATTTTTCAATTGAAAAAAAAAATTAATTTTAGTGAAACACATTTTATATACGATTATTGTGTGATTCAATTATTTTGTTTTATATATATCCTATGAAAGATTCTAGTGTATAAAAAATATCTATTTTGTTAAATTATAGTTATTAAAATTTTTTAATTAAAGTTGAAATATAAATTTAAAGTTTAAAATTCTTTTCAAAACTTTTCATGGCCATAGAATTATATTATTACGTATATTAAAATTACACCTCTTAGAATATTGATTATATATTATCCAAATTAATGAATTCTTTATTAATCTCTCACAACTTTTGCGTATTTTTTATATTGTCAATCATTACTTTGTATACAATATCACTATAAAGGACGAGGGATAATGTTAAAACATATATAATTTACATATAAAGTACTACGAAGACCTCAAGTTAGTTATACAATTTTAACTTAAAAAAATTTATAGACATGTGGATAACATTCTATATGAATCCTAAATAGCTCAATTTAATGTATTTATTTTATAACAAATATTTATGTGTTAGATTAAGTGATAATCCTACGAATGAAAGCAATTATGAATGGTAGGATCTCAAAAATTAAATTTAAATTAATTCTTTTAATTATCATTCTAACGACTTTATATTATAAGTAGTCAATATTTATTATAGACAAAATTTATATATAAATTATTAATTTTATAAATTAATATAATAATATACACTTACATATTTATTTTTATTGGACCTAGGGCATATAACTAACATAGTGATCATAGTCACTTTAAGGCAAAATGTCCGAGGCACAACAAAGATAACAAGAAACTAAATGAATTGATTTTGACAATTTCTGAAGCACTCGTTATAGAATTTAAAAATTGATGGTGGTTGGATTATGGTACCAAAAAGCATGTTAGCAAAAACAGAAGTCATTTTACAAACATAATTAACAAAGCACCAGGAGAACATTTATTATACATGGGCAATAACACCTACATATATGTTCAAGGGATTAAGGATGGTAAGATCTCTATTGGCAATGCCGCCATTATTCTTGAAGATGTTTTGTTTGCACCATCAGTTAGAAGAAATATAATCTTTGTATTTGTATTAGAAATTTGGTAGTGACTATGGGGAAAGATGGTTATGTTATCGTGAAGGTTGAGATAGTATACGATATATTCCATTAATATTGATGATAATAAAATATTTATTTCTGATTATCTCTATATCTAGTTTTCTAAGTAATACTTATTTATTAAATAACATTTAAGACTAAGCCACAGAAATAAAAATAAATTGCTATAAGTGAGTACTATAGGAATGCTACGAAGAGTAAATCTAGGCGATTTTAACATATGTGAAGCATGTGTTCAAGAATAAGTATCAAGAAAATCATTGTAAAACATTGGAATTCATTGAGTACTTAAAATATGAGCATGTATATATTTATTAAAGAACAAATATAAAATTTGAAAAAAAGTTGAGAGATGCAAAAACAAAGTAGAGACTCAATCATGAGTCAGATCTATTAAAGCTTTGAATAGTGATATGATTGTGAATAGGAAAAGTTAGATGAATTTGGTAAAGGGAATGAAACATTCAAAGCAATAGACAAACGATTTTATTATTAGAAGAAAATTTTATGAAAAGTACTCATAGGATAAGAAGTTTTTTGATTGATACAAAAGTTAAAAATTTTATTAATTGAGAAGAATTTATAAATAATAATTTTTTATAAAAACTCTTTTAATTCAATACTAACTAACTCATTGAATGTTTCACTCTGAGCAATTTTATTTTTAAAATTTTAAAATTATTTTTTATATAAAATTCGTGAATGATTCGTTCAAATTACCGTAACTTTAATTATTAATAACTAACGAAACTTTGAAGCTTTATAGTTGGATTTTTAATTACGAATTATGATGAAGGCAATCAAGAGAATAGATTTCATTTATTAGGAACTAGATTAGTTTCTTTCACAATAGAAACAAAGAAAGTATCATTCCCTTGCTCTCATCAGCTTTTTATAAGTTTTGAAACACCAAAAGCTCTCCCAAGCCCTTGCCAAATCTGACTGAAATTTTGTTAGATTAAGATATAGTTTTGTGATGCTTGCTGGAGCGGCCGGTCATGGCCCTGTCTTAGCAGCTGCCCGGCTAAGAAGACCGCTTGAGCCATAGCTTGGTGAGAACTTGGCGCACAGGTTCAAAAGCAAATTGCTAGAGCTATAAGGTGGCGTTCAGATTTTGGAATCCATTATTGTGTTTAGCTCGAGCCATAACTCAGCAGCAGGTTGACGGTGAGGTTCTTAATCGGCGCTCGAGGGCCAGTGAACATTATCTTGGGATGCAGCCTCTTTCAAGATCTTTAACAAACTGCAACACACTGTTTTGACATGAAGTGAGCCAATACAAAGAAGATCCTAACACAAGGCCACATAGCCAACCAAAAAATGGTATTGCAAAAAGCACAAATCAAAGTCTAATGGATATAAAAAGGTCTATAATGTCAAGTATATGTTGATTTGCCTTGTGCAATTTTGAGGAGAGAACATCCGTTGCGACATATATCTTTTGTAGAGTTCAAAAAAGAAAAAGTCACTTTTTCTTACAATAAAAGAATTACATAGCCAATAAATAAAAATTAATATATAATTATGAATAAATCTTAGATAGTACCAAAATACCATTGTGAATTCAATATGTATACGTTCATTCTAAAATTATATAAGAAAGACAATTATAATAAAGTTAAACATATGACATATTTTCTTTGGATAATCTTATTGGTATCGTACTACCTAAATTTTTCTTTATAATTCTTGTAAATTAATTGTGGATATCGCAGTGAGACTTCATATGACTGGCTTTTTTTGATGGCAAAGGCGGTAGAGCATGGTGGAGGAATTTGCCCACTTAGTTTCTAAAATTTCTTTTTGAGTTATTCTTTTAATGTTTTATTTTTATTTTATTATTATAAATTATGTGAGAAAAGTACTCGTACTCTTAAAATATTTTAGATTAATTAGAAATAATAATTAATTATAAGTAAATGATACTTTAAAAATTAAGGAGTTAATCTTGAGTACATAAATATTTAAATAGAAGGTCTTGAATTTAACGTTATGTTGGATTAGTATTAGATTTAAAAATTTAAATTATTAGATAGAATTTTAACAATAATTTTTAAAAATAAATTTTAATAAGTTATATAAAATATGTGACAATTAATGTAACTTAACATATGAGTTGTATTTCACATAATTGAATCTGACCTATCTTGATTAGATTTGTTGATCAAATCACAAAGTTTAAGACATTATCAACCATCGTACAGAGTTGATGTTCTAAGCTATTGAACTAATTAAGAACAAAGCCCAAAAAAAAGAATTAAAGCTTTCCTTCTTTAGATACTCAGCTCAGTCTGAAAGTCTCTCCTCCACAAATTTGTAGAGTACAAACAAGTAGCATGGTTCACGAGAGCAAAGTAACCTAATTAAACAACTAATAATAACTAATACACAATGGTCTACATGGGCCGCTGCCACAGAAAACACCTCTGTTTTCTTTTTTACTCGTATTTCCAAGATTGTTATAAAGCAAATAGCAAAGAGAGGAGCAAACACAATATGTCACGAGAATAAGTGGGAGAGAAAGACACAAGTGGATAGGTTTTCTTAAAAACAAGACAAAGAAAAGAGTCTCTGGATTCTGCTCAGTTCTGTTCTGTTTAGTATAAATTGCTTATGTAGAATTGTAATAAGAACATGTGAATGAACATGCCTATCATTTTCACGTTACCCATTTCACTTGGAAGGGAATCACACGAAGCTATAACGGTAGCTATGTGTATGCTATTCTTCAGCGTTTGATAATTTCACAAATATCCTTCTGTATCCATGCAAAAGAAATATATGGAGTTAATAATTTTCTAAAAATTTCTTAAAAATTTTATATGATTCAACTGCCTATAAATATTCCAAATGCTCTGACGACCACTCATAAGCATTCTCACTTGAAACTCCTACTGCTTCCTCTCTCCATCCCTGTCTGTACTTGCTTTGATTCATTAAAACATTTCTCTTTCTTTCATTAAACAAGGCAATGGCAATAATGCCGAGTGTTGCGACATTCTCTAGTTTTATTTTGATACTTCTTTTTCTTGTAGGGAACTACATAAGTCTGATCACTCTGTTCTGTTTATTCTTTTAACAATTATTGAAAAAAGAATTAATTTACATATGTAAAATTTTGTGATTCTCCAGGCTACCAGCAATGCTGAGGCTCCAACTCCACAACGGAAGCCCAGTCCCAGCAGTAACAGCAACCATTCCACGGGGAGATTACTTTACATAGATACGAGGACTTCTCGTCAATTCTTCCCAAGATTTTTTTCCAAGTTTTAATATCAAAAACCTTCTTGGTTTTCTTCAATTTCAGTATGGCGCTACTCAAGGCTGTCTTAAAAGACTTAAGGTAATGAAATTCATAAAACAATAATGTTGAACAGCTTTTGTGAAGATTAGGTGCTTCAAGCTTTTATGATTTCTCAGAATTGAAGAAGAAACTGAATCTGACTTGGCACGCTAACATGGAAAAGTTAGTGAATTAGTTTTCTTTGGTCCAAGAATGGCTCAAACGAAATTCAATATTGAAAAGTTTACAAGAGACAATGACTTCAACATTTGAAAAATCAAAATGAAGGCTCTTCTTGTTCACCAAGGAGTCAAAGATGCTTTGATAGGAGAATAAAAAATGCCAGAAACTTTAACAGAAAAAGAGAAGAAAGAGTTTATGAACAAAGCACAGTGCTATTATTTTGAGTCTCGGAGATGAAGTTCTAAGGGAGGTGTCTAAAAAGAATACAACAGCAAGCTTGTGGCAGATATTGGAGGATAGATTCATGACAAAAAGCTTGGCCAATACATTGTATATGAAGAGGAGACTATATACTTTTTCTCTATAACAAGAAGGTTCAATCAAAGACCATCTTGATGAGTTTAACAGGATAATATTTGATCTAAAAAATATTGATGTCGAGATCAGTGATGAAGATCAAGTCATGATACTTCTGAACTCTTAACCCGACTCTTATGAACATTTCATGGATACTTTAACTCTTGTTAGAGAGACTCTTTCGATGCAGGAAGTAAAATTTACGTTAAACTCTAAAGAGTGAAAGAAGAAGTCAGAAGCAAGAGATGCAGGCAATGCAAAAAATCTCTCAAGAACAGGCAGGTTAGAGAAAAAAAACAGCAAAGGGGGCAAGAATCAGAGATCAAAATCGAAAAACTAGGTCTTCAAATATTTTCACTGCCACAAGAAAGGCCATTTTAAGAAAGATTGTTTAGAAAGAAAGCAAAATCAAAAGAAAAAGAAGGAAAAAGATGGAGAAGCAACTGTTGCATCTGAAGGAAGCTACAAGTCAGCTGAAGAAGATTATATTCCAACACCACTTTTCATTGCAACTGACAAGAAAAGAGAACCCCAATAGATTCTAGACTCAGGTTGTTCATTCTACCTGTGTCCAACGAAGAATTCCTTTGTCTCATATGAACCTTGTGTGGTGGTAAGGTGTTGATGGATAATAATATAGCATGCAATGTAATTAGAAGGGACACTGTTAGACTAAGGATGTATGATAATTCTGTTAAAGACTTAAATGATGTGAGGCATGTTCTAGAATTAAAAAAGAAATTTAATATCCTTAGATATGCTTGATCAATTGGGATGCACGTTGAAGGCCGAAAATTTAAAGGTTATAAAATGTTCCATGGTTATAATGAAAGACCATAGGAACAATGGTCTATATATTCTAGATGTTTCTACTGCAGTAGGAAATGTCTCAGTAGGCTTAACATCTGAAACTTGACAAGGGCAGGTTATGGCATCTTCGATTGACATATAGAAAAAGAAATTGAGGAACTTAGCAGATTGAGATTATTGACGAGTGACAGGGTAGAGTAATTAGGCTTCTGTGAAGAGCGTATCTTTGGAAAATTTCACAGGTTAAAGTTTAAATAAGGTGAATGTAAAATCAAAGGAGTACTGGGTTATATACATAGTGACCTATGGAGGCCATCTCAGGTTTCAACAATGAGTGGTGGGAGATTCTTCTTGTTTATAATAGATGGCTTCTCTAGAAAGTTGTGGGTATACATTCTAAAAACCAAGGATCAAGCTCTTGAAAAATTCAAAACATAGAAAACCCTGGTTGAAAAAAAATCTAGTAGGAGGTTAAAAGGCTACGAACAAATAATGGTTTGGAGTTTTATAACGAAACAGTCTTAAAACCCCAAGGTAATAAAATTCCTGAATGACAGTAAACCATAAAACAATAATGTTGAAGTGATTTTGTGAAGATTAGTGTTTCAAGCTTTTATGTTTTCTTATAATTGAAGAAGAAACTGAAGCTACTTGGCATGCTAACATGGAAAAGTTAGTTAATTAGTTTTCTTTGTATTTGCAGTTAATAGAAGCTGTTAAGTTGGTTACTTTCTTATTGTTAGTTTGTCATTGATGAGCTGTCAATTAAGGAAGTCTTCGTATATAAGGAAGAAGATGTAGTCTTGAATAATTCAATAAGATCGAATAAGCTTTGTAGAAAGAGGTGAAGAAAACAGAGAGATTAAGGGAGGTATTTCAAGCTCTCAGGTTTATCAACTTCATCTGTTGATTTTTTCTCTTGTATCTGAACTACTTGTGCTGTTTTTCAAGGTGAGTAATTAATAAAGCTGTTAAGTGTTCTTGGCATGGATGTAGGCCAAACTGCAATGGCCAATCACGTAAATTATTTGGTGTTTTTGTGTTGTTTGTTTAAAGTCTTCTGCAACTTTGTCATTATTTTCTTTTGGCTTTGTATATGGTGCTCTTGAGTTCTTGTAAGGAATTGTTTTGTGAATTTGAGGTCAACTGGCGAGCCAATTCTCAACAGAGATGTTTGAGGATGCATGGTGGTGTTGCAGAATGCGCCCCGCATTGCACGAAAAGATGCTAAAGGACACAATACAGAAACCCATGCTTGTTTTTCTGCCAAAAGTGCTGCGCCAAGTGCTTGTGTGTGCCTGCTGGATTTTTATAAGGAACCAAGCAATCCTGTCCTTGCTACAATAACTGGAAAACTAAGAGAGGAGGAACCAAATGCCCTTGTACTAATTCATTATTCATTAACTTTAGTTCTCCCACTAAATACCTTAATTCCTCTGTCTTTTTTGTTTGTTTGCTCTTTTATATATATGTCTCTGATCTGATGGCTTTTATTGATGTTCTCTGAATAAGATAGTTTGTCATAACCAATGTTCTTTTTGTTGATATACTTGAATAATGGAGAATTTGTTATAGTGCAGTTCAAAATGTGTCTCCAATTTAAGTAAAACTATTTTGAACATTTGAAAAAAATCAGCTCATATTATAATACCAAAGTCGGGTTCCCAAAAATTAAGAGAGGTTGTGACACATCATCAATCAGCCGGCCCAACTCGCGGTTGGCATACTCGAATAATTGTTGCACAATCAAAACCAAAGATAATTAAGAATTACGATACCACATTCTTTTTCCACATTATTGTGTTTCCAAATTACAAAGCCCATGTCAATAAAGAGCAGCATATTCATCAAATAAACAAAAAATGACCCGAAACCATGAATTACTCAATAGTTGCTGCCTTGCTCATCTTCTCGATTGTTATCTGGTTTTTCACACATAGGTGTTGTATAGTAGAACGGGCCGACTCTGTATTTAACAAGGTCACGATAAATGGAGGCGGGTCGCATGAGCTTTACTCCAGTAACTCCGTCTGCAAAGTCAGTGGCAATGTTGCAGACAGGGTGCGACGATGACACCAATCTCACCCAGCAAAACTCAACTTTCAATTGCTTCCCGTTAATGATTCTGTCAACAGTCATGTCAAATTGGCCTTGCTCATCTGTAGTATCACTATTGTAACACATAACTCTTCTTCTCTCGTCCATGCATATAAGGGAAACCTTAACACCTGCAATGCAATGGAGTTAGAGTAAAAAATCTCTGAAACGCAGAAAGTGGGGCATATTGTATTTGTTGGTACCTTTGAGGGGCTGGGAACCGTTAACCCATTCCTTATAACTCTTGGAGCAGTCCTGGCACAATACTTTACCACCCACATGTATGATTCCAGCAGGAGCTTCACCGTAACTACTAGCCATTGCCAAACTGATGCAGCATCCCAGAAAAAATGATGCTGCGGCTGGTGCAAATAACATCAATTTCATGGTTGCCATTTCTCTTCTCTTTCTCTCTTTCTTGAATGATTTAGAGACGAATACTTTCGGACAAGAAGTTGTGCACTTTTATATATTGAAGAAGTTACGGGCGTCATTGTTGGAATATAAATTAAATTGTGGTGGAAGAGCACAACTTGCGACGTGCAAACCATTTTGGATTTACATTTTTTTAAAAAAATTTTGTGTTTATGGGAGTTGATCATTTATTAATTTGTGTACCTAATACCCAAAAGAATAATTGGCATAGCATTATTACAACTGTATTTACTCGTGTTATTCTAATATAATCCAGCAATAAAACAATAAAGGTCAAAGGTTGGTTTGAACAAAGTTTTAAAACCTGCTTAGACATTATCATTTTTAACCAGAATTTTGCACACATCGCAGCAGCAGGACGAAATCAGAAATTTATTTTAACTAGGTTGAACTTATTTTTTAAAATAATTCTATATTAATACTACTTAAGGGTTAACTTTGGTATTATAACAAGAAGTACAATCCTATTATCTAAACAAAACGAAATTATAAAAAACATTTACTTTCAAAAAGTAACAGAGAAAAGCATTTAGTCAAGCAACTATACTAGATTGAAAACGAAGTGTATATAGGTGTAAATGTATAAGAAAATATTACAATTTATTTAATTTAATATTTTATTAAAAATATAGATGTTCAAAGAATTGCAGTTTTGTATAAATATGATGTCCTTATGAATTAATTAAAATAAATATGGGTGTTAATAACTTCTAATGCTTAGTTTTTCCACAAGTGAGGTAACTTTGGCTACTTCCCTATGATCAGATATACAATGCTTATCTTTATTTATGCATGTAACACATAAAAAAAGGTTTTTGGTTATAAGCAAGGGAATAATGAAATGTATAATATCATAGAAGAGATTTTCTTGCGCAAAAGATAAATATGATAAAATACATTTTTTAAAAAATTATTATCACATGTCCTTTTGGCCAATATCAACTAAAGGAAACATGATTAAGATACTTAATAATTATCTAATTTTTGTCTATCACTGTTTAATATTTATTTCTTTACATAATGAATTATTTACTTTTATTTGTATTGTTTTGTAGCTGTTAGAAAATATTAAATCTCGCAAAATTTAAATTAGTGGCACTTGATATTTCTAGTGATAATTATCTATCTTAGATCTAAAATGCTAAAATTCATCTTTATGCTATGAATCTTGAAAATACTATTACGAAAGTAGATGAAACATTTGTACAAGATCGTGCAAAAGCAATAGTTTTTCTTTGACATCGTCTTTCATAAACAATTAAAAAGTGAGTACCTTATAATAAAAGATTTATTTAGTTTTTTGAATTGTCTAAATAAAAAAGTTGATCACTAAAAAACAATCATACTTTTAAAAGCTTATTATGACTAGATGTACTTACAGCTACAAAATTTTAAATTCGTTAGTCAATACAATTCTACATTATTCAAAATTGTTCCTCAATTACAATTATGTGGAGAAAATATTACTGATGTAGAAATGTTGGAAAAAAATTCTTTACTTTTCATATTTTGAATTTGCTTTTGCAGCACAATATTAAAAGTGGAGATTTAAAAATATTTTGAACTTATTTCATGTTATTTAGTGGCTGAAAAAAAATAATGAACTTTTATTGAAAAACAATTAGTCTCACTCGATCATATTTATACAACCCCATGAAGCGAATGACACTTTAGGTAATAATTATACAGCTAATTGAGAATGTGGCTAAGGTTGTGGTAATAAACATGATCAAAATTGTGTGGTTTGAACAAAATTAGATCGAACCATTCGAAGTGAAATAACAATTATGGAAAGCAAGAGAAACAAAAAGGTCTTCAGAAGATTGTTTGTTTGTTTCAAATGTGGTATAAAAGGACTTCAGTCATGTGTTTGTGGCAACTAAACATTTAGCTGATTTTTACAAAGTATTCAAAAGTGAGAAAAGAAAAGTTTGAGACAAATTTCATTAAACATGACAATCCAATTGATACAACTCATTTGGATGTTTCAAATTTTTTTGAAGATGCTAATGGCAAGATTGAATACTTAATTAGTGACATACATGTGAAAATTGACTAAAGTGCTCTGATTTTGAAGTGCATTTTCAAAGTTTAGTATATTTATAAGTTTGGTGTACTTAAAGTTTTAAGCTATAATGTGTTTAAAATTTGATATTGCGGTGTATTTTATATTATGTTGTAAAAAGTGTGTATCATTTTGAGTGTTTTATGAGAAATGGGTGTGTAATATTTTAATTTTCCTAACAAAACAACTTATGTTATATTTCTTTTATATTATCTAAATATTTTTTTATATTAATTTCACTTTTATTAACTTTATTTTATATGTTTATAAGGATAAAAATGAATGCCATAAAAGACTTAAACAATTGTACAGTGAATGATGAACATGAATGTTTGGTAAATAGTGTTATAATGCAAATAATCTACAAACTAAAAAATATTTTTCTCAATTAACATTAGCTACAGTTATGTTAACAAAATATTAGTTTCCACCAATCTGATTGAAAGTTCAAAAATAACTAATATTATGTTACCACATAATACAAAATTACAAATTGGCAATGCTTTATATTAGAATTTGCTTAAGGACATTTATGAAAATGGATACCATGTTGAAAAATCTAATGAAAGTTATTCAGAATTTCTTTGTATCAATTCAATTATATCATACTATAAGCATGTATTAGAAAAACTATCTTCATTTTGAGTTATATCATAAAACTACAAGAATAATATAAATTAATTTTACAAAGAGCTAAAAATTCTCTAATAAAATTTTTTTTAGACTTTGGCATCATCAATTTTAGCATCCTAAATTTATAATGATGCATCATATTTTAGAAAATTCACATGGAAATAAATTATAGAACCAAGAGATTCTTTTACCTATCAGTAGTTTATGTGTTGATTCTTCTAAAAGAAAACTAATTATTTGATTATCTAAAACAAAGGTAAGTCTTAAATCTCTTTATTTTTTAAACTAATTATTTGATTATCTAAAACAAAGGTAAGTCTTAAATCTCTTTATTTTTTAAAACAAATCAAAGAGGATATATGTGGGCCTATACACTCAAATTGCCAACTATTTCATTATTGTTGGTTTTAATTGATACTTTAATTAAATGGTCACATGTCTCTTTACTTTCTACTCGTAGTGTTGCATTTGCTAGACTTCTTGTTAAAATCATTAAATTACGAGTACAATTTTTTTGTTTTTTGATTAAAAAAAAAATTAGACTAGATAGTGTTGATGAATTTATATATATATATATATATATATATTTTTAATGATTATTGCCTATCATAGGAACTAACATTGAACATCTTGTTACAAACACTCATACGCAAAGGTTTAGTTGAGTTTTTGAATAAACGTTTATAATTAAATGCTCAACAATTAATACTTAAATCAAATTTACTTGTTTCATGCTACAGACATGTTATACTACATGATGTATAATTAATTCACATTCAACCAAGTTTTTATAATACATATTCACCTTCACAACTTGATTTTGGTCAACAATTAAATATTTCTTATTTAATAACTTTTGATTGCATATTATATGTCCCAATTGCACTCCTACAAAAAACTAAAATGGATTTCTAAAAAAGACTTCGAATTTATATTGGTTTGGATTGGTTTTAATTTGAAAAAAAATTAAAATACAGTAATTAAATCGATTTTTATATACTAATCCAATCTAATAGAGTAAAAAAAAATTAGAATTTTACATTTGATAATTTTTTATTAGTTATTTCACAGTATTTTAATAGACTTTACCATCCTATAACAAATCCTATGAATATAAAAGTAAACTTCTCATTTCACCTACTTTTATATCCTTAAATCTTCTTCCTTATGTGATGCTTAAGATAAATTTTGTAATATCACGAAGAGTATTTAAATTCAATCTTTAAAGAGATATTTGCATAAAATTCATACACAAGTGCCTCACACATACTATGACACCCTAGAAACATTACTTAAAAATTTATTTTTTATCAAAGCAGCAACCACTCCAAAATTACTAAATTATTCCAATTGCAACATTCTTTCATTGATGAATTTTCTCTCAATCATTACAAAACACAAGTTTTGATTCTCTTTTGTGAAAATTGATCAGAATAAGCTTTAAAAACATTAAGAACTAAATAAAAAATTATTTTTCCTGCTGAATAAAGGACTTGTTTGTTGAAGAACTTGGTACAGTTCTGGATTTTGCTTGAACACTTAAAGTCGACTCAATATTTGCTATGATAGAAGGTGAAGTTGTTGTTTTATTACTAGTATCATCATTGTCATCATAATTTGAAGATTGAAGTTTGTATGATCAAGTAAGGGGTGAAGAAGTTGTAAACCACGATGTCCTCTTCTTATTTCGATGAGAAAAGTATGGACTAGAATTCTTTATTGATGTCAAGTTGCAATTAATCATTAGATCTCCTTGTTCATCAGAACAAAATGAAACGATATCTAAAGAGGTGATTTTATGGCCAGGAATGTGAATGTATGTTTAAATTGAAATGGTGATTTCTTAGGCACTTTTTGGGATTTCTTGTCCAGCATCTTGGACAACGGTGAAGGAGACTTGCTGGCTTTGGCATCTATTATTGTGGATCACTTTGATTTAATTGGACTATTGCGAGTTTTCACCATGGTCATCACAACAAACAAAGAAACAAGATAAGAAAATAAAAGTAGGGATTAAGTAACTTGAAGTAGATGAGTCAAAACTAAATTTAAAAAGACATGAGAAATTTCAATTAAACTCCTGAAATTTGCACTAAAGTTCAAAAATATTCAAAACGAGTCTTTCACATATCCATGGAGCATAATTTACTTTTATGTCTTGACCCAAAATTTGAAAATTTTGTTTAAGTTAATTCACCAAAAATAAAGTAAAAAATAAAATAGAGTAAAAAAAAATTAAATTTCAAGAAAAGAATAAATCACGTCAATATAATTTTTCAAATTTTCTTTTATTCAAAATACACGACTAATCAAAATTGAGAACTCTAGAATTTCACACTATGTAAAAGTAAATATATCTTGAACCTAGTGTGTATGTGCAAAGATTAATTTAAGCTTTTTTTTTTTTAATTTTATTGATGTCAACAATTCAATATAGCACACATGTGAATGAGTGATATATGTTGCTCCTTGTTATTGCTTTCTCTTATTTTTTTTTTCTTTTTTAATTTTTCACATTCAACACTCTATCATTAAGACAATAATTTTTTCATGGTAGACCATCTTTTATATATTAGTGATACATAGACCAATATTATTCATAAATAGCTTCACATAATAATTTGGGGAACTTTTTCAAATTATGGAGCATGCATAATTTTTTTTTTTATAAAATAAGAATCTAAGTAAATAGTTATGGCTCAAATTAATATTTTATTCTAAAATTATATCAATCATAAAAATTAATTTTAAATCAAGAGTTCAATAATATATGTACATATAAATTAGTTCAAGATTTGTCTATTTTAAGTCATAGAACAAAATGTTCAATTTTACATAATAATAATCAAATACTGAATTAAAAAATTTAAACCATGTGACATAACTATTCTTCAAAAGTTTGAGACATTTATAAAAATAACGTCAAATAGAGCATCACCTTAAGGTTTTGCTTAAAAATTCAAATT
Source organism: Khaya senegalensis (assembly GCA_032402905.1). Lineage (NCBI taxonomy): Eukaryota > Viridiplantae > Streptophyta > Magnoliopsida > Sapindales > Meliaceae > Khaya > Khaya senegalensis. The sequence goes on along the minus strand of CP135558.1, from coordinate 839,642 downwards.
TAGATGCATTAAGAGATTTGATAAAAATATCAGCAAGTTGATCTTTTGTATTTACATGTTCTATAATGAAAATCTTATTTTCTATCAAGTTTCTTATAAAGTAATGCCTAGTGTCATCATTTTAGGCATGTAATGCTACTCAAGGTTTTTAAAAATATTTATTATACTTAAATTATCACAATAAATAGTTAAAAAATCTTATACAATATCGTAATGCTCAAGTATTTATTTCATCCACATAAGTTGTGCATAATAGCTTCCTATGGTACTCGGCCATAGCATGAGACAAAGAGATCAAATCCTAAATCTTTCTATACCATGAAATCAAGTTGTTTTTGAGAGAAAAATAACCTTTAGTGATATTCTTTTGATCATTTGTATTATTTGCCCAATCAGCATTACTATGGCTAATGAGATTAGGGTTAATGTTCTTTGAGAACTAAATATTATAATCACTAGTCCCACTTATATAACAAATAACGCTCTTAATAGTAAAAAAATATGTCTTGTTAAGATTTATTTGGTATCTAGTACACACCCTTATGATAAAGTTAATGTTTAGATGACTTTTAGTTAAGTATAATAAATTATTGATCATACTCCTATATAAATTAGGATCAATACTAGATCCACTATCTTTTGATAATTTTATATCAATTCTCCTAGGTTTCTTCATGTTTGATAGTTTCTGACCCAAAGTTCTTCATTAAGTGTTTGGCATACTTAGTTTGAGTAATAAATATATTATTTTCAAGTTGTTTAACTTGTAAACTTAAAAAGTAAATCAGTTCATCAACTAAACTCATCTCAAATTCATTTTTATTTGATTCATAAATTCATGCACCTTCATTTTAGGAGTAGAATAAAAAATAATGTTATTTACAAAAATAATGTTATTTACATAAATTTGAGCAATTATAATTTTAGAATTAAAATTCTTAATGAATAATGTTTTATCAACTTTCTCTCTCTTACATCTTTTATATATATACATATATATATACAAAAACTTAATTAACCTTTTATACAATGCTTTTAGAGCTTGTTTTAACCTATACAATACTTTTTTTAAGTTTAAAAATATAATAAAAAAATCAGGGTCATTTAAATATTTGGGTTATTCTACATAGACTTCCTTATTTAATAATCTTTCAAAAAAACAATTATCATACGTGCTACTTCTTTGGAAAGCCAAGCTTTTCAATATGACACATGCAATTCATATTCCTTCTGTATGTCCTTTCAAATGTTCCTTATAGTGTAAATCCTATAAGAATTTGCAAACTTATCCTCCACTTTCTTAAGTAGTCAATTGTTTGCTTAACGATATTCATTGGTCTCATACTATAAATTGTATCCAATCGAGTATTGCAAATATTTGCATCTATATTAGTCATAATTGTCTGAACTTGCTACTTACATCTATCAATTGTGCATTTTGCCTTGAACCAACTTATTGTAAGCCTTAAAATTTTGAATTATAAATATTTCAATGCCATTGTACTAAAATCATGGAGTAATTGTTGCTTGCTATTATATATGTTTCTAACACATACATCATTAGATAAAGAATTTGAAACTGCATCGACCAACAGCTTATTGAACGATAGAATTGGAGGCAACATGATTGTATGGGTTGATGTAAATGAAATGTTATATTCATAAACATTTTCACTACTTCTCTAACTTAGACCAGCATGAACACTAATTATGATAATATTTGTAATGTGTAGAATTGGTTATTGAATAATTAGTTCACAATTATAGTAATCACTTACAAGATCAAGGTTGTGATATAGATACCATCCTCTTATAATAATTTTAGTTTTATTGAAGTAAAGAGAAATGTGATACTAAATGGTATACAAGTGGAAGTAATGTTGAGCATTTGCTTTGTATTGACTTCTTGTTTATATTTTAGGTGAAGTAACTTAGTTGCTTCCACAAAAAGAAGCAAATGGGTGTACATTACTACTCTTATTATCAACTGCCATGTTAGATTCATGAATATAGGTCCACACTAATCAACATCAAAATATAATCCCTTATGCTAACAAGATAATCATTGTTTGTATTGAAAAATGTCTCAAGTTGAAAATTATTAATAATGTGCAATAGCACTAAAAGTCCAAAACTTAAGTTTAGACACTATTTGAACACAACTCTTATTCTATTTATGTATTGTACTTGATTTTTATGCAAGGTGCTGTAAAGCAAGCTCGAAAGATCTTTGTACTTGGTATTCTCTGGTACATGCATTGGTTGGACTTTTAATTTACTAGTGTGTTTTTCTTTTTCATTCAATAAAAGTTTTAAATATCTATTGTAACATACAATAATGGTAAGAACAACAATCATAGTTATAAAATATCACACAATGTCATTAGCAATTGCGAATAATATTACACAATCACAAAATATACATTAAAATACAAAATGTTCAAAAATTAACACAATTAAACTAAAATAATATTATTATTTATTAAACAAATAAAATATTATAAAAACACTTGTATAGAATCAAACTACATAATTTCAATTCTTTTAGGACTATAATATAATATTCTTAAAATTTGATAAATATGAATTAAATTAAATTACAAAGCTTAACAAAAACTTTAAAAATATAACAACATAGTACCCACTGGCTCATTTTGGTCATCTATTAGGTGACCGAAACATTAGATTACCCCTTGATTGAAACCCGATCTACTCATCAAAACCTCGATATGCCAATAGTTGATCCAAAACTCACTTTTCCAACACTTAAATTGTGTGATCAAAATCAAAACTACATTTATTATGGTTCTAGTTACACCAAACTCCAAACAAACTATTCTCACTAAATCACCACAAAATACAATCTAAGTACACAAAATTAATGAATTGTAACAAATACATTCTAAGTACAAAAAATTCCTTGATTATCACCGCAAAGTCTCATCTTGTTTATTGCATAAATCTTAGATAACAAATTGTATGAAGTTTTGAAACAAAATCTAATAAGTTTGGTTTTAAATTTACTTTTGTAAAGTTAAGAGTATTTTTTTTCAAAAATAATGTATTTGGCTTATATGGTAAAGAAATTATGAAAGTGATTAGTTTCATAAGATAAAAAATAAATAAATTTCTTTTAATGTGTCCTAGCCTTCCACATCTTTCACACTTCATGGTTTTGCTCTCTTTCAACCCTTGAGTTACCATTGCTTTTTTTTTTTTTGCCTGCACAAATGCACCTTTCTCAATTTTAGGCTCATCTTTATCAAATGCTTCTCTAGTCATTAATTTCTTATCCATAATATTCACCACATCATCATACAATGGCATCTCTTTATTCCTTAGAATTTGATTTCTAAGGTCTTCAAAGCTAGGCCCCAAACCTTGCCAAAAGGAAACAAGCAAAATCTTCATTGGCCCTTTTCTCTAATTTTTCCTCATTGGTAGTAATCGGTCTCAAATACTCCAATTCATCCCATGCTTCCTTGATTTTGTTGGAGTAGGAAAGGAAATCACTCCCATTCATTTTGGCATTTATGATGATTTCCCTCAACTCATAGACTTTTAAGAGGTTTCCTTGATTCCCAAACCTTCTAGCAAGTGCATTCCAAAAGTCTTTGGTGATTTTGGCTTTGTTGAAGGCACCAACCAAGGATTGATCAATGGACTTGATAATCCAATTTATGACAAGATTATCAACATATTCTTTATCTCCCACATTAGGTTGATTAATTTCTCTATCAACAAATCCGAGACCTTATGCCCAATAAGGCCCTTGTAACATTTGTCAGCCATGTAGAGTAATTCCTTCCATTAAAAGGAAAGGCCGTAAGCTTGGTGTTGATTTATAGTCGAAATCAACATTGAAAAAGCTCTCTCTCTTGGTAGAACTACTTCCCTCTTGTGTTGCCATTCCAATTTCGACAACTTGGCCTTGCACAATGAAGATTGATCACACACAACCAACAGAGAGGGAAAAAGAGAAAGATGATGAAAAAGAACTTCCCTAAAGGTGGCCAAGCTTTAATACCATGTTGATTAAAGGAATTTGAGTGTGTTTAGCTCAAAATTTCAAAGATTCAACAAAAAACCAAGTGAAAATAGAAGTAGACAGAAAATATATCAAGAGAGATATATTTTATTCTATCTTTTAAATATTTGCACATCTTGAGTTTATATATACAACATCCTAGTGGTTAGATATAACCTAGTTTTCTCCAACAGTTAGGTACAATATATAACAATATATATTTTGATGCAAATCAAAGAGCAAATGAAAGTCCGTTAGAAGTTTTCGATATCAAAAAGACCAAAATATCTAATTATGAGTCAATGGAACCATTGAAGTGGCCTAGTGGCCCTGTAACAAGGAGTCATGCAAAAATACTTAAAACAGTCCTCTTTACGCAAATTCAAAAGTTTGTGTGAAAGTATGGTGTACAGTGACATTGAGGGAGTTCTGCGGCTTATTACTATTATTTACACATGTTTAGAATAAATAATTAGGAAAGTTAGCTATTATTTAGGAAGTTAATTAACTTAATTTAATTTAATTATCTTTATTAATTAAACTATCTAATAATTGGCTAATTTTATCTTGTAGGACATGTCCAAAAGAAACTTCCTTAACTGTGAGATTTAATCAAAGTGCATTAATTAAGAAGATCTCAATAAATAATATAAATTTGAATATTCTAAAGACTAGTAAGGAAGGATGCAAGTAATAGAGTGCAGGATCAAATCTTAGCCAAATTTATACTTTATGTATTAATTATTAGATTTTTTAATTCTATAAACTTTTATATATTTTTCTAAATTACTCTTTGTTATCTTAGGAAAGTTTTAATTTTAATTCTACTAGGATTAGATTTAAGACTATTATAAATAGTCTTCTTTTTTCAAATGTAAGGAGGTTTTACTATACAAAAAAAATTGTGAACAATTATTTTCTCTTCATTGTTCTTTTTTATAATTTAGAACTTATCAACCTCGCTTGTAGCGTTCTACCTAAGCTTATCAAGAATTCTTTGTTGTTCCATCAAGAAAGTTCTTGTGGCGTCAAAACCTTTCGAAATACTTAATTCTTAAATTTTCCTTGAAACTCCACTTCCGTGAAGATTTGTTCCTTTCGGAGTTCGTATCATTTGGTATCAGAGCAAGGCTCTAAAATTATGGTTCATTCTATCCTTTTTTTATTTTATTTTTATTTTTTTCTCTCTTCTTCTTCTACCTTCTATTTGTTCCATCTTTAATTTTCATCTTTAACCTTAAAACCGAACCAATCAGCCACCAAGCCACTTTGACCACGACCATCATCCCTAGTTTGTGACTTCCAAACTGGCCACGCGTACTCTAGGCAATATTTCTTGTTTGTCCTAGTTGCCTTATTGGTTCCATATTTATTTTTTAAAAAGAAAAAAAAAAAAGAAGGCAAATTGTAGGAAAGGAAAATATCCTTAAATGCCAATTAAAACTAAAATATTATGTCAATAATTGGGGAACCAAAAACTACCAAAATTTGACCAAATTTTCTACAATTTTTGGCAACTAAATTTGAACATTTATAATTTTCAGCCTTTGCCAAAACTACATTTCCAGCTAAAATTACAACATATCCAACTACCTTACCAATTCTTTTCACTCTCAATTATACCAATTTTATCATATCAAAACCCAACCAATCTAGCCAATACCTAAATTTACAAGAAACTTTTCTTACTATTTCCCAAACTGACCACCTTTTAAGCCACCTAAATCTGTAAGCTTTCCTTCTTTTGTGATTACCATTGAGATTGAAAACTTTCTTAATTTGTCTCTAGTTGAACAACGCAAGTAGCTTTAATTTATTTGAAAGTTTAATTAAGAGCATACAAAGAGAAATTGAGTGAAAAAAGGCAAGGAGAGTGAGCATCCCTTATAAAAGCTCTATTAAGAGTGAAACACGAGAACTGTGAGTATATTGTTGAGTGACAAGTGAAAGAAAGAAAGCTTTATGTGACCTATTTTGCTATTCTAATATTCATTTTCAAATCTAAAACATCATGGCACACAGAGACAAGATCACTGATGACTAACCAAAATATGTCGATGCCTTTAAATTTGATGCATTACAAGGACATGTTTTGAGACTTGAACGTGCAATGAGTGATTACCGTGATTTGCTGAAGAAGACATAAGCTATTTTGGAGAAAAAAATGCCACCATGGACAATATGTAAAGAACCATAGAACAATTGTCGACCGGAACACACAACACTAATGGACAAAGAAGAAGACAAACAGGGATACATTATGAAACTAAAAATCACAACTTTGATGATGCAACATCTGAAGCATCAAGGGACAACCGAGAGAGATATGATTATGTGGACCGTAACATTGGAAGTATTAAGATGAGAATTCCACCTTTTCAAGGCAAGGTTGACCCTGATTCATACCTTGAATGGAAATGCAAAGTTGAGATGGTTTTCGATTGTTACAATTACTCGAACGAGAAAATGGTACATCTTGATGTCGTAAAATTCACTGACTATGCCTTAATTTAGTGGGATTAACTTATTTTGAGTAGGCGACTAAATAAAGAACCACCTGTTATACATGGAAGGAGATGTAAGCGATCTTGAGAAAGTGTTTCATTTCTAACCATTACTATAGGGAACTATATCAACACTTGTAGAGATTGACTTAAGGATCCAAATATGTGGAAGACTATTACAAAAATATAGAGATCGCAATGATCCGAGCAAACCTTGAGGTGGATTGTGAAGCTACCATGACTAGGTTCTTACAAAGGATTGAATCATGAGATTGTTGATATTATTGAATTACAACATTATGTTGATATTGAGGACATGGTTTACATGGCAATGAAGGTAGAGAGGCAATTGAAACAAAAGAAGCTTTCCAAGTCCACTTATGGATCCAATTTGAATTTAATGTTGAAATAAAACTGATTGAGCCGATTGACCAATCTCAAGATTCATGCTAGCATCGTGACCGTGCTACATTGGAATCTGTGTATCCTAATCATCATCTCAGTCAGCATCCTAATCAGCAACCTAATCCTAATAAGCATCTTCAGTAGCCAAAGAGAAGAATTCAAACATTCAAATTTGAATTTAAACATTCAAATTTGAAGATGGTGAACATTGGAAGTTATTTTGCAATTAGTAGAAAAAGGAAATATTGCTTTATAACTTGTAAGTAATTTGTTTAGCCTATTTTGTGTATTGCAGCTTTTCTACCTTGGGAAAACAATTATAGCTGTTGGTTGTTTGCCTATTTAAAATCCTTGTAACATTATTCTTTCATTTAAGAAAAATAATTCTCTCATCTTCTTCATATTTCTCTCTTTGGCTGAAATTCTCAAGCTCACTTCTTATACTCTGATCATCAAAGTTGACATTTAAAATCTTGAAAATCTAATGGGAACAATCAAAACACAAAATCTGATTTAAAAAGCAAGACAGAGAGTTCTAACCCTAAGGAGGCCGAGAGAAGCAAAGAAAAAAGTACCAATTCTAATTCTTCTAAGCCTCGTAATGTTAAATGCTTTAAATGTTCTAGTGTAAGGCATGTCGCTTCTTAATGCCCAAATAAAAGGACCCCAATGATCATGCCAGAATCTGATGAAGATGATAATGAAGTTGTGTCTGCAGAAATGTCAACTCTTGAAGATGCAAGCAATGAAGACAAGCTTGGAGATCCACATGAATTTAAAGGAGAATGTCTAGTGACACGTAGGGCATTGAATGCACAAATCAAAGAAGATGAGACTGAGCAACGTGAGAACATCTTTCATACTTGGTGTCTAATTAATAATAAGTTATCTAATGTTATTATTGATAGTGGCAGTTGTACTAATGTAACTAGCACGCTTATGGTAAAGAAACTAGGCCTACCCTTGTTAAATCATCCTAAGCCTTACAAGTTACAGTGGTTGAATGATTGTGGCGAACTTAGAGTTGATAAGCAAGTTTTAGTGTCTTGCTATAGGAAAGTATTGTGATGAAGTTTGATGTGACGTAATCCTTATGCAAGTTAGTTATATGCTGTTAGGATGTCCTTGGCAGTATGGTAGGCGAGTCACAGATGATGGGTAGGGTAAGTTAATTTATTTAACCATTATTAGACCTGACATTTCTTTTACTGTGAATCATTTGAGCCAATTCATAACATGTCCAATGACCAATCACATGGAAATAGTGAACCGAATACTTAAATATCTCAAAGGAACACTAGGACAAGGAATACTCATGAAAAAATATGGACATCACCAAATTCTAGCCTACATAGATGCAGATTAGGCAGAAAGTACTGAAGATCACAAGTCTACAATCAGATATTGTACTTTTGTTGGTAGGAATTTGGTGACTTAGAAAAGTAAAAACCAAACTGTGGTGGCCAAATCAACCACTAGCAAATTGATATGATTGAAGGCATTGGTTGAAGAATTGGGTTTAAGGTGGAGACACCCATGAGGCTACATTGTAACAATAAATCGGCAATTCATATTGCAAACTATCTAGTGTTTCATGAGAGGATTAAGCACATAAAGGTAGATTGTCACTTTATAAGAGAAAAATATTTAAATAAGACAATCTCAATGCTTTAGGTCAAGAGTGAAGATCAATTGGTGGATGTGTTCACCAAACCTCCAATTATTCAACAACTACACAAGTTGATTAGCAAGTTGAACTTGATCAATTTGTTCAAACCCAACTAGAGGGGGAATGTTGACAATGATAGTTATAGCAACTAATATGAATTTTTGTTGACTCATCTTCATTTCTACAAAGCAATTTAGAAGGCCCAAGATCCTTCACACAATCTAGAAGACCCACTATAAGCATATAGAAAAAGTAGATATAAGAAAACAAATAAACTAGTTGTTTAAACAGTAACCATTGTGAACAGTAATAATCAAAAATTTAAAAAACTAGCCGTTACAAACTTATGTATATAAACACATCATTGTAAATGAAAATGATTGAAAAAACCTTCCTTATTTTTTCATCAATACTTTCTTTCATATTTGAATCTTCTTTATTTCTTCATTAATATATTTTTTCCACAACTGTTTTCTTTAAAAGTGCATACAAATGCTAAGAATTGCTTTAAAACGTATCCAATTTGATAGAAAATAATATAACATACCTTAAATCTTCAAAATTATTGCTGAATACGCAACAAAATACCTTAAGACATCATTGTTAAGTGCAAAAATGCCATAAAGTGCTTTGGCGCATCTCCGTTCTCGTCAAAAATGTTATAACGTGCTTGAAAAAATCATCATTTCTTACAAAAAAGCATTAAAATGCTTTCAAACCTCACTGTTTTCTATAAAAGTGCATAAAAATGCTAAGAATTACTTTAAAATGTGTTTGATTTGATCGAAAATGATATAACATGCATTAAATCTTCACAATTTTTGTTGAATATGTAACAAAATGCCTTAGAACATCACCGTTAAGTGCAAAAATGCCATAAAGTGCCTTGACGCATCCCTGTTCTCGCCAAAAATGTTATAACGTTCTTGTAAATGTAACTATTTCTTATAGAAAGTCATTGAAATGCTTTCAAACATCACCGTTTTCTTTAAAAATGGATAAGAATGCTAAGAATTGCTTTAAAACTTATCCAATTTGATAGAAAATGATATAACATGCTTTAAATCTTCACAATTTTTGCTGAATATGCAACAAAATACCTTAAGAAATCATTGTTAAGTGCAAAAATACCATAAAGTGCTTTGGCACATCTTCGTTCTTGTCAAAAATGTTATAACGTGCTTGAAAACATCACCATTCTTACAAAAAGGCATTGAAACGATGTGAAACGTTACTCTTTTCCTTTAAAGTGCATAAAAATGCTTAAATTTGTCTTAAAACATATCCGATTTGATTGAAAACGTTACTCTTCACAATTTTTGCTAAATATGCAACAAAATGCCTTAGAACACCACAGTTAAGTGCAAAAATGGTATAAAGTGCCTTGACGCAACTCCGTTCTTGCTAAAAATGTTATAACGTGCTTGAAAACATAATTATTTCTTACATAAAAGCGTTAAAATGCTCTCAAATATCATCATTTTTCCTTAGAAGTGCGTATAAGTGAAAAGAATTACTTTAAAACGTATCTGATTTGATTGAAAATGATATAACTTACCTTAAATCTTCACAATTTTTGTTGAATGCACAACAAAATACTTTAGAACATTACCGTTAAGCGCAAAAATGCTATAAATTGCCTTGACACATCTCCATTCTCACCAAAAATTTTGTAACGTGCTTGTAAACATAACCATTGCCTACAAAAGGTCATTGAAATGCTTTCAAACATCACCGTTTTCCTTAAAAGTACATAAAAATGCTATGAATTGCTTTAAATGTATCGAATTTGATAGAATGTGATATAAAATGCCTTAAATCTTCACAATTTTTGCTGAATACGCGACAAAATACCTTTAAACATCACTGTTAAGTGCAAAAATGCTATAAAGTGCCTTGGTGCATCTCCGTTCTAGCTGAAAATGTTGTAACGTGCTTGAAAACGTCACCATTTCTTACAAAAAGGCATTGAAACGAGTCAAACATTACTCTTTTCATTAAAAGTGCATAAAAATGCAAAAAATTGCCTTAAAATGAGTTGGATTCAGCTTGTTTTGTCCTTTCAAATGTTTTAGAGATTCATGATCTGTATGAATTACGAACTCTTTAGGCCATAGATAGTATTGCCACGTCTCGAAGGTTATGGTAAGTGCATACATCTCCTTGTCATATGTAGAGTACTTCAAGTGGCTCTGTTCAGCTTTTCAGACAAGTATGCTATAGGTTTCTTCTCTTGCATTAAAATAGCTCCAATTCCTACACTAGAAGCATCACATTCGATTTCAAATGTCTTGAAAAAATCTGGAAGTGATAGTACAGGTGCAGAAATTAACTTATCTTTAAGACAAAGAAATGACTTATCTTGTGCTTCTCCCCACATGAATGCCATGTTTTTCTTAATAACCTCAGTGAGAGATGCTGAAGTTTTTAATGAAAGGATGACAGAAACTTGCCAAACCATGGAAACTCTTAACTTCAGTTATGCTTTTGGGAGTAGACCAATCTCGTATCACTTTTATCTTTTCCTCATCAACTTGCAGTCCTTTTGAGCTCACTACAAAACCAGGAAAAATAATGCTATCCGTGAAAAATATGCACTTTTTAAGATTAGCATAAAATTTCTCTTTGCGCAAAGTATCTAAAATGTAATGCAAATGTTGAATATGATCATTTAGACAGTTGCTGTAAATCAAAATATCATCAAAGTAAACAACAACAAATTTACCAATGAAAGCTCGTAATACATGATTTATTAAGCGTATGAATGTACTCGGTGCATTCGTAAGACCAAAAGGCATAACTAACCACTCATACAATCCAAATTTAATCTTAAATGTAGTTTTCCATTCATCTCCCTCTCTCATCCTAATTTGATGATAACCACTTTTCAAATCAATTTTAGAGAATATAGATGCACCATGCAACTCGTCTAACGTATCATCTAACCTAGGAATAGGGTGACGATACTTAACTGTGATGTTGTTAATGGCACGACAATCTACGCATATTCTCCATGATCCATCTTTTTTAGGTATAAGAAGAATAGGAACAGCATATGGACTCATGCTCTCTCGCACGTACCCTTTTGACATTAAGTCTTTCACTTGTCTTTGTATCTCTTTTGTTTCCTCTGGATTACAACTATAAGCAGGTCGATTATGAATAGAAGCTCCAGGAATGAAGTCAACTGATGCTCAATGCCTCGAATGGGTGGCAGTCCATTTAGAGTCTCCTCTGTAAAGATATCTTTAAATTCCTGCAAAAGAGAAGTAATCGGATAAGGAAGAGAAGGATCAAGCTCATTAGTGCTCAAACATACTTATTTGTACAAGAGCACAAGGATTGTTCAGTGAGAATGAATAGCACTCCTCACATCACTCATGCTTGCATAAAGACTCTCCTTTTTTTTTTTTTTTGTTTTACTTCCCTCTGATTTTTCCCTAATTTTCTTTTCACTCATGCTCTCAAATTTTGCTTTTTTTTCCACACCCTCATTTTGTTTTCCTTTTGCTGCTTCTTGGCTCACTCTTTCTTTTTCACTCAGCTCTATATCTCTTTTAATTCTTGATTGATCCTCATGCACAAGATGCGACGATAGGGGAATGAGAGTGTACTTCTTATGATTCATGACAAAAGAGTAATG
>CP135558.1:776593-797854 GCA_032402905.1 Khaya senegalensis | reverse complement strand
CGTGGTTAAATGTCATGTATATAGAGTTCCTAGACAAACATTAATAAATGACTGAAAAGTAAATCTCTAGGTAGAGTGATCAAATGTCACATGAAGGAGTTTGTGGTGACGAGTTCAATGCATATAGATCGATGGTTCATAATTTTATTAGTAAAAAATTTTAACGTATCATGAACTCTGAATCGATTGTGATTAGACAAAAGAAGGACTTTATCTATATGGTATGTATAATTGAGATGGGGAATAATAAAGTATGATTTTATTGTGGATTAGGGGCTATGGCATATTACTAAATGTTAACCATAGTGATTGAACAATCGAATAGTTTAATAAACCCGAAAAGTTTAGAATAAATTCATTGCTATTCCACAATAAACCCACATCGTCACTGATGCAAATCAAGGAGCAAATGAAAGTCAATTAGAAGTTTTCGATGTCAACAAGGTCAAAATATCTAATCATGAGTCAATGGAACCATTAGAGTGGCCTAGTGGACCTATAACAAGGAATCGTGCAAAAAAAACTTTAAAAAGTCCTCTTTACGCATATTCAAAAGTTTTTGTGTGAAAATGGGGCACGCAGGGACATTGAGGGAGTCTCGCGGCTTATTACTGTTATTTATGCATGTTTTAAATAATTAATTAGAAAAGTTAGCTATTATTTAGGAAGTTAATTAGTTTAATTTATTTGAATTGTCTTTATTAATTAAGTTATCTAATAATTGGCTAATTTTATTTTGTAGGATATGTTCAAATGAAGCTTCCTTAACTGTGAGATTTAGTCAAAGTGCATTAATTAATAAGATCTCAATAAATCATACAAATATGGATATTCTAAAGACAAGTAAGGAATGATGCAAGCAATGGACTACAAGATCAAATATTAGCCAAATTTATACTTTATGTATTAATTATTAGATTTCTTAATTCTGTAAACTTTTATATATTTTTCTAAATTACTCTTTATTAGTTTAGGAAATTTTTTATTCTAATTCTACTAGGATTGATTTAAGACTATTATAAATAGTCTTCTTTTTTTCAAAGGAAGAGAGTTTGGCTGGACAAAAAAAATTGTGAGGAATTATTTTCTCTTCATTGTTCTTTTTTTACAACTTAGAACTTATCAAGCTTGCTTGTGGTGTTCTACCTAGGCTTATCAAGAATTCTTTGTTGTTCCATCAACAAAGTTCTTGTGGCGTCGAAACCTTCCGAAATACTTAATTCTTAGACTTTTCTTGAAACTCCGCTTCCATGACGATTCATTTTTTTCGAGGTTCGTATCATGAGTAGATGGAAATTCATAGTTGAAGTGAGTTTTTGATTCTTTAGAGGTGTTTTAAGGAAACTGAAGAGTTATGTACAATTCTGAAGTGGTAAAGTGATATGGATAGCTTATAGAAATTTAAGATGATGAAATAGAGTTCTAAATCAGTATCAAGTTTGATAAGATTAGATTGCCATAAACAAGATTACTATGTTGATTCGCCACATTTTAAGATAGAAAGAAGGAAGAGTGATAAGAATTGATAGGAAATTCGCCACTAAACAAAGAGTTTGTTTAGATAAGAATTTGAATGCAACTCAGCAAAATGATTCTTCATTCATAGACTCAAAACATAATTAATACATCATTAAGTAAATATTTAAGTTATTAGCCACCTTATTTATTGAAGTTTATTGACCACAAATCATCATCCTAATTGACTGAAATTAAACTCAATCAGCAAATCAATTTCTCTCCATGCAAGTGAGTAAAGTAACAAGTTCTCTCCATGCAAGTNGCAAATCAATTTCTCTCCATGCAAGTGAGTAAAGTAACAAGTTCTCTCCATGCAAGTGAGTAAAGTAACAAGTTTGGCTCTTACTCAAGTAACTGGTTCCATGTATGGCTCTTTTTGGATTACTGCAACTTCATTTCCATGATGGAGCACATCATCTTCCCCTTGTTGAATTGGATTTGCCCTCTAATCCTTTTCCTCCCTGTTTTTGAAATCATCTTTTAAGTAGAAAGGTCCCTTACATTGAATATAGTAGAAACATTACAATCTTTAGGCAATTCGATCTTATAAAGATTATCATTCACCTTCTCAACAACTTTAAAAGGACCATCAGCTATCGGCATTAGTTTGGATTTTTTTTGTGTTAGAAACCTTTCCCTGCGTAGATGAATCCAAACTAAATCTCCTAGTGCAAATTGAATTCTTTTTCTCCTTTTGTTTTCTAACTGTGCATATTCTTCGTTTTTCTTTTTAATTTGCTTCTTAACACTCTCATGTAGAGATTTGACAAACTCAACCTTTTTTTTCCCATCAAAGCAAATTCTTTCTTCAATAGGCAGTAGCAACAAAGCAAGAGAAGTTATAGGATTGAATCCATAAACTATCTCAAATGGTGAATGCTTTGTTCTACTATGCACACTTCTATTATAAGCAAACCTAACATATAGTAAACATTCATCCCAATTCTTCAAATTCTTGTTAACAACAATACAAAGTAAAGAAGAAAAAGTAGTTTCGTTCCAAATCTTTTCCACAAAGTCTTCCAAAAGTAACTCAAGAATTTAGCATCATGATCTGAAACAATACTTTTTGGAATCCCATGCAATCGAACAATCTCTCTTACTTCACTAGATGAATGTGCAGCTTGACTTTCTTTGTTAGTTTCACTTTTATTAGACTCTTCATCTTGAGATTCTAGGTTATCACTACTCGAGTCTTGGTCATGGTTACCAACTTTATCAGTAGATGATGGTACATACTTGTGTATTATAGTCAAAGAAAGTGAATCCTCCAATTTACCTATTTTATTACTAGTGCTATCAAAATATGGGTTATTTTTTTTATGAAAGTAACATTCCCAGAAATATACTTATCCTCAGTCAAGGGATTATAGCACCTATAAACCTTAGTATTTACTTAATAACCTAAAAAGATGCATTTAATACTTCTTTCACTTAATTTATCCCTTAAATGACTTGGAATATGTACGTAGCATACACATCCAAAAATTTTAAGATAGGACAAGTTTAGTTGGGTTCTATAAGCAATTTCAATCGGTGCCTTTCATTTCAAGACCATAGATGGAGTTCGGTTAATAAGATGTGTGGCTATAAGAATGATTTCCACCCTAAACTCTCTTGGCACATTGTAATAGAACATTATAGTTCTTGCCACCTCTAAAATATGCCTATTTTTATGTTCAACTACTTCACTTTGTTCCGGAGTGTAAGGACAAGTAGTTTGATGAACAATTCCTTTACTAACTAAAAACTCCTTAAACAAATTGTTCACATACTCTCCTCCATTAGCAGTTCTCAACACTTTAACTTTTTTATCAAATTGATTTTCAATCAATATTACAAATCCTCTAAAACACTCAAAAATCTCATATTTATTTTTAATTAGATAAATTCATGTATACCTAGATTTATGACCTATAAAAGTTACAAAATATTTGAAACCTTTATAAGAAAAAGTGGGAGAAGTTCATAAATTAGAATGCACCAAGGCAAATAAATTATTATAATTATGATTAGATTGTACAAAAGGTATTATAGTTTGTTTTCTTAATATACAACAACTATAATCTTTGATCTCATCAAACTTTAAATTAGGAACTAATTTTTGTAATATATAATTAGGAGGATGCCCTAATCTAGCATGCTAAAGTTCTTGGACTTTGCTGTTATCTACTTTAAAGGCCGTGCTTGAATCTTCCATAGCATAAAGTTTATTTTTCTCTCTTCCCTCACCAATCAGTTGGCCAGTTTTGATGTCCTGAAAAGTTACTTTATTAGGTTCAAATATGACATAACAATCTAAATTTTTAGTACTTCTTCTTATAAACAGTAAATTTGAAAATAAGCATGGCATATAAAGACTTTTAGTAAGCTTAGAGAAAATATTCAAGTGTCTTAAACCACTAATTGGTATATATTTTCCGTTAGCTATACTCATCCATTTATCCTTTCCTATAGACTCAATTTTAAAAGCTAAATTTTTACTTTTAAACATGTGATTTGTAACACCTGAATCTATAACCCAAGGATTAATATTTAAAGATAATTAGAGATCAAACTTTAAGAGGTGCTCAGCCTTTGAGATTGAAGAAACTTTGCAAATTGTTCAATGAGGTTTGTGGACAAATATGCCTTTGATGTGTGCTATAATTCTTATGAAACTTTGGCTTTATTTTCCTTCCTTAAGTGAGGATGAAGCTCAAAACACTTATACTTATTGTGCCCAAACTTTCCACAATGATCACAAAACCTGCACTTCATGGTTTTGCTCTCTTTCAACCCTCGAGTTATCATTGCTTCTTCTTTTACCTCCACAAATGTACATTTCTCAGTTTTGTTAACTTTGATGATCAAAGTATAAGAAGTGAGCTTGAGAATTTCAGCCAAAGAGAGAAATATGAAGAAGATGAGATAATTGTTTTTCTTAATTAAAAGAATAATGTTATAAGGATTTAAATAGGCAAACAACCAATAGTTATAATTGTTTTCCCAAGGTAGGAAAGCTGTAATACACAAAATAGGCTAAATAAATTACTTACAAGTCATAAAACAATGTTTCCTTTTTCTACTAATTGCAAAACAACTTCCAATGTTCCCCATCTTCAAATTTGAATGTTTAAATTCTTCTCTTTGGCTACTGAAGATGCTAATTAGGATTAGGATGCTGATTAGGATGCTGACTGGAATGATGATTAGGATACACAGAGTCCAATGCAGCATGGTCACGATGTTGGCATGAATCTTGAGATTGGTCAATCGGCTCAACCAGTTTTATTTCAACACTCCCCCCCAAGTTGGGTATGAAGATATTACTCAAGTTCAACTTATTTATTGCCATCCCGATATGTTTTTTATTGGGAGCCTTTGTGAACAAGTCTCCTAGTTGATCTTCACTTTGAACATAAAGGGTACAGATGATCTTATTATGAACTTTCTCCTTAATAAAATGACAATCCATCTCAATGTGTTTTGTCCTCTCATGGAATACCAGATAGTATGCTATGAAGATTGCTCATTTGTTGTCACAAAATAGTTTCATTGGCGCCTTAGTCTTGAACTAAAGCCTTCAACCAAATCAGCTCACATGTTGTACTTGCCATAGCTCAATACTCTGCTTCTGCACTTGACCTTGCTACTACACTTTGTTTTTTGCTCTTCCAGGTTACCAAGTTTCCTCCAACAAATGTGCAATATCTTGTTGTTAATTTTCTATTTTCAATATTTCCAACCCAATCTGCATCACTATACGCTAGGATCTTGTGGTGACCATTCTTTTACATGTGCAAACCTTGTCCTAGTGTTCTTTTAAGGTAGCATAGGATTCGATTCACCATGTCCATGTGGTTGATCATTGGTTGTTGCATGAATTGACTGACCTGATTCACAGCAAAGCTAATGTCAGGTTTAGTAATGGTTAAATAAATTAACTTACCGACAATTAGTTGATATTGCTTGACATTTTGAAATGGATTGGGCTGCTTTTGTTTGTCTTCTTCTTTGTCATTTCGCTTGTAGGTGCTTTCGATTGGCGTTGAAGCCATCTTTACACCTAGTTTACCTGTTTCACCAAGTAGATCAAGTGTATATTTTCTTTGGCATAGAAATAGTCCCTTTTTGGAATGGGTAATTTCTATTCCTAGAAAAGATCGTAAGTATCCCAAGTCTTTAATGTCAAAAACAAATTTAAGATATGATTTAATGCAACTAATGCCTATTTGGTCACTACCAGTAATGATAATGTCATCAACATAAATGAGAATCATCGTTATTCCATTTTTGAAATGTTTGATTAATAAAGAAGAATCAGCCTCACTTTTAATGAAAGCTTAGCAACTGAGGGCATTATGTAATTTGGAGTACCAGGCCCTAGGAGATTGTTTAGGCCATAGATGGCCTTTCTAAGCTTACAAACATGCGATTTGGGAATGTCACTCCCATACCCTTAAGGTATTCTCATATATACTTCCTCTTCTAATTCACCTTGTAAGAAAGCATTTCTTACATCCATTTTGGTACAATGGCCAATTATAATTAACAGCTAAAGACATAAGGACTCTAATGGAATTCATTTTAGCTACGAGGGCAAAAGTCTCAGTGTAATCAATGCTATAAGTTTGAATGAAGCTTTTGGCCAATAACCTAGCCTTATATTTTTCAATAGTCCCATCACTCTTAAGCTTGATTTTATATATCTATTTACAACCTACAACCTTCTTCCTTTTAAGAAGTGGAATGATATCCCAAGTTTGATTTTGAATTAGAGCCTTAAGCTCTTCATTCATTGCATTTCTCCAAATTGGGCTGATTTGATCCTTTTGGTAACTAGAAGGTTCTCGAATATCATCAATGGCATTTAGAAAAACTTTATACTAATCTTTGATGTGATCATGAGTATAATAGCTTTGAATAGGGTGATTGGTCACATAGTTATTATAATAAAGCACTCTAGTTTTCATCCATTCAGAGGCTGGTCTTTTGATATGAGTAGATCTTCTAAGTGTAAGTAGTTACTGTGTAGCATGATTATCACTACTTAAAAATTAATATAATGTGTCATGGTTACTAATTTGGTCATCTCCAAGGCTATCTGAATTAATCTCATCATTAGATGACTCATTTTGGGTAAAAGTAGATTCATTCTGATCATCTATTTGTCTAAGAGAGTAAGGATCATTCTCATTTTGAGATGATTCCTCTTGAACTTCTAACTTGTTATGGACATTCTTTCTAAGTTCAGGGATGGGCCCCTTTGTGTGGATAGTGTCAATAAGAGGATTAGGGGTGGAATTATCTGCATTCTAGCCCTTACTATTGGATTCAACTTCATATTTTTTGTAGTAAGGTTCATGTTCTAAAAAGGTGACATTTCTAGATACAAACAACCTATTTGTCTTAGGGTTAAAGCATCTATAACCCTTTTGGGTTGGGGCATAACTTAGGAATATACATTTTTGACTTCTATAGCTAAGTTTGTCTCTATTGCTACAAGGAATATAGACATAACATATGCATCCAAATATTTTAAGATATAAAAGATTTGGTTTCTGATTAAATATTACCTTATTCGGAGTCTTGCCCTTTAGAACCTTTGTAGGTGTTCTATTTATCAAATGAACAGTCGTGAAGATGGCATTGCTTCAGAAATATTTGGGAGCATTATGGTAGAACATCATTGATCTTCCAACTTTAAGGATATGTCTATTCTTCCTCTCTACTGCTCCATTTTGTTCAGGAGTGTATGAGCATGTAGTTTGATGTATAATCCATTCACTTACTAAGTATTCCCTAAAGGAATTATTGACATATTCTCCACCATTATTAGTTCTAATCATTTTGATTTTTTTGTCAAATTGGTTAGCGACAAAGAGTATAAAATGTTTAAAGCATGATAATGTGTCTAATTTACATTTTAAAAGGTATACCCAAGTATATCTAGATTTATGGTCAATAAATGTAACAAAGTATCTATAGTTATTATGTGATATCATAGGAGCAGTCCATAAATCAAAGTGAATTAATTCAAAAACATCATCACATTCATGTTTTGATAGTACAAAAGGAAGTCTAGTTTGTTTTCCTAAAATACATGCTTCACACTTAGAAATGTGACAATCATTTAAATTAGGAACTAGACAATTCAAAATGTTATTAGGAGGATGTTCAAGCTATGCATGCCATAGCTCATGTGAATTGATTTATTTAATGATCCTAAAAGCTTGTTTCGCGTCACTTAGCATGTAAAGACCATTTTGAGCACAACCTTCACCATCTTTTTTTCAGTTATAATATCCTGAAAAATTATTTTGTTAGGACCAAAGATAGCAATATAATTTAAGTCTTTAGTAAGTTTACTAACCGATAATAGATTGGAATCAAAATTAGGTATATAGAACCATTTAGTATGTTTTGAGAATAAATCCAAATCTACTGAATACTTAATAGGTACATGCTTTCCATTAGCAACTTTGACACTTTGTATTTTCTTTAAAAGATATAATCTAGATGCTTTATTTATGTTTCTAAACATATGATCACTAGCACCTGAGTCTATAATCCATGGTTCATAATCATTATAAGAGTTAAACTGAGAGTCAAAAAGAGTACCGTCCTCCCATTTGCCTTTGTGAGCATGGTGTTAGGTTTCAAGTGCTTCTGAATTGATTTGAAGTTGGTTCCTTATCACCTTGGCAATATCGTCAAGACTAAAGGAGTGAACACTTGAAATCTCAGTAATGGGAGCTGAATGTGCACTTGAAACACCATGGATACTCTGATTTGAAAATTTGTCCTTCTTGAACCGTGAAGGTATGTGTTCTAGGTGAAGAAGCCAACACCGATCTTTAGAGTAACCATTCTTGTGACAATAGTTACACTTAGCCCGATTTTAGTTGTTGTTGTTCTCTTTTGACTTAGCCACTAAGGCTTCAATTTTAGGTCTCCACCTTGTAGTCATGGCCATTTGTGTCCAAGACACGATGGGCTGTTTCTTCCTTGTTGATCATGTAACAAACCTCATCAAAAGGAGGTATTTCATTGCTTCTCAGTATTTGGTTTCGAATATCATTAAACTTGGAGTTCAAGCTAGCAAGGTAAGTAAACACCTTATCCTCATTAGCCCGTGCAAGAATGATGACAATGTCATTAGTTTCTAGCCTATAGGAGTGAAGCTCATCCCAAGCCTTTACAAATTTTCCCAAGTGTTCAATTGAGGAAAGATTTAAGCTCATGCACCCTTATGAGATTCTTTTGTTTACCATAGATCCTCTATAGAGTTAAGGATCCAAATTAGAACCATTTTGTCTACTTGGAACCATTCTTCAAATCCATCATCATCCAAAAGTCTCTTAACCCTTCTTGTGACAAACCCATATCTACCTTTACCATACAAAACATTTGTTATAGTTTTGACCCATATGGGGTAGTTGTGGTTGTTTAGTAGAATAGTGTGAGTTTAAGGGGGGTGTTAGCATCTACTTCCATTTAGATTTGGCCAAAGGATAGAAGATATTTTTCAAGTACAACCATGAAGAATCAAAGAAGAAGAAGGATGGGAACTTACAACTTTGATACCATGTTAACTTTGATGATCAAAGTAGAAGAAGTGAGCTTGAGAATTTCAGCCAAAGAGAGAAATATGAAGAAAATGAGAGAATTGTTTTTCTTAATTAAAAGAATAATGTTACAAGGATTTAAATAGGCAAACAACCAACAGCTATAATTGTTTTCCCAATGTAGGAAAGCTGTAATACACAAAATAGGCTAAACAAATTACTTACAAGTTATAAAGCAATGTTTTCTATTTCTACTAACTGCAAAACAATTTTCAATGTTCACCATCTTCAAATTTGAATGTTTGAATTCTTCTCTTTGGCTACTGAAGATGTTGATTAGGATTAGGATGTTGATTAGGATGTTGACTGAGATGATAATTAGGATACACAGATTTTAATGTAGCACGGTCATGATGCTGGCAGGAATCTTAAGATTGGTCAATCGGCTCAATCAGTTTTATTTCAACAAGTTTTAGGCTCATCTCTATTAAATGCTTCTCTAGTTATCAATTCCTTATCCACAATATTCACTATATCATCATACAGTGGCATCTCCTTATTTCTTAGAATTTTATTTTTAAGGTCTTCAAAGCTAGGCCCCAATCCCGCCAAGAGGAAACAAACAAGATCTTCATTGACCCTTTTCTCCAATTCTTCCTCATTGTTAGTAATCGGCATCAAACACTTAAATTCATCCCATGCTTCTTTGATTTTGTTAGAGTAGGAAAGCAAATCACTTCCATTCATCCTGACATTTGTGATTATTTCCCTCAACTCATAGACTTTCAAGAGATTTCATTGATTTCCGAACCTTCCAGCAAGTGCGTTCCAAAGGTCTTTGGCAGTTTTGGCTTTGTTGAAGGCACCAACCAAAGATTGATCAATAGAGTTGATAATCCAAGTGATGACAAGATTATCAATATATCTCCATTCGGCATATTCTTTATCTTCCACCTTAAGTTGATTAATTTCTCCATCAACAAATTCAAGAACCCTCATGCCCAATAAGGCCTTTGTAGCATTTGTCACCCATGTAGAATAATTTCATCCATTGAGGAGGAAGGTAGTAAGCTTGGTGGTGATTTTGTAGTCAAAATCAACATTGAAAAAACTCTCTCCCTTAGTAGAACTACTTCCCTCTGGTGCTATCATTCCAATTTTAGCAACTTGGCGTTACATAATGAAGATTGATCACACAACCAAGAGAGAGGAAAAAGGAGAAAGATGATGAAAAAGAGCTCCCTATGATACGAACCTCGAAAGGAATGAATCGTCACGGAAGCGGAGTTTTAAGGAAAGTCTAAGAATTAAGTATTTCGGAAGGTTTCGACGCCACAAGAACTTTGTTGATGGAACAACAAAGAATTCTTGATAAGCTTAGGTAGAACGCCACAAGCGAGCTTGATAAGTTCTAAGTTGTAAAAAAGAACAATGAAGAGAAAATAATTCCTCACAAATTTTTTTGTCTAGCAAAGCTCCCCTCCTTTGAAAAAAAGAAGACTATTTATAATAGTATTAAATCAATCATAGTAAAATTAGAATAAAAAGTTTCCTAAACTAATAAAGAGTAATTTAGGAAAAAATATAAAAGTTTACAGAATTAAGAAATCTAATAATTAATACATAAAGTATAAATTTGGCTAAGATTTAATCCTGCACTCCATTGCTTGCATCCTTCTTTACTTGTCTTTAGAATATTCATATTTGTATGATTTAATGAGATCTTCTTAATTAATGCACTTTGACTAAATTTCACAGTTAAGGAAGCTTCTTTTGAACATATCTTATAAAATAAAATTAGCTAATTATTAAATAACTCAATTAATAAAGATAATTAAAATAAATTAAACTAATTAACTTCTTAAATAATAGCTAATTTTTCTAATTAATTATTTAAAACATGCATAAATAATAGTAATAAGCCACGAGACTCCCTCAATGTCACTGCATGCCCCATTTTCACACAAAAACTTTTAAATGTGCGTAAAAAGGACTGTTTTAAGTTTTTTTACACGGCTCCTTATTATAGGTCCACTAGGCCACTCCAATGGTTCCATTAACTCATGATTAGATATTTTGACCTTGTTGACATCGAAGACTTCTAATTGACTTTCATTTGCTCATTGATTTGCATCGTTCCTTCCCTCCTCGAAAGGATTTGTCCACGAATCATCATCACTTATTTCAAAAGGAGAAAGATCAGAAACATTAAATGTAGCACTAACACCATACTCACCTCAAAGATTAAGTTTATATGCATTGTCATTAAGACGTTCAGTCACTTGAAATGGTCCATCTCCACGTGGATGCAACTTGCTTCTCCTTTGCTCTGGAAAACGTTCTTTACGCATATGCACCCACACCCAATTCCAGGTTCAAAGACCATTTGTTTTCGGCCTTTATTAACTTGTCTTGCTCTTTGCTGTTTTGTTTTTCAATGCTCAAACAAATTTTCTCGCGGAGTTTCTTCACGTAATTTGCCTTCTGTTCACCATTAAAACTCTTTGACACTTTTAAAAGCAAAGGTAATAAATCTAAAGGAGTTAGTGGGTTAAAACCATAAACAACCTGAAATAGTGAATAAGAAGTAGAAGAATAAATGGATCGATTATAAGCAAATTCAGCACAAGGTAAGAGATCTTCCCAATTTTTAAGATTCATTTGAATAAGTGAACGCAAAAGCTGTGATAAAGTGCGATTCACTACTTCAGTTTGTCCATCTGTTTGTGGATCGCAAGTCGTTGAAAATAGCAATTTTATACCCAACTTTGCCCACAATGTCTTCCAAAAATAACTAAGGAACTTAACATCACGATCAGACACTATGCTTTTCGGCACACCATGTAAATGTACTATCTCTTTAAAAAAAAGATCAACCACATGAGTGGCATCATTCGATTTGCGACATGGAATGAAGTGTGCCATCTTTAAAAATCTGTCAACCACAACAAAAATAGAATCCCTACCCCCTCTAGACCTAGGCAAACCTAAAACGAAATGCATGGAAATATCTACCCATGGTTCACTAGGTATAGGCAAAGGGGTATACAAACCATGTGGCAAAACTTTAGACTTAGCTTGCTTACAAATGATGCATCTCTTACAAATCCTCACAACATCCCTACGCATATGAGGCCAAAAGAAATGCTCGCTAAGTATGTCTAAAGTCTTTTGAATACCAAAATGCCCCATCAATCCTCCATCATGTGACTCCCTAACAAGCAACTCCCTAAGTGAGCTATGTGGAATGCACACATGTTTCTCCCTAAAAAGATAACCATTATGTCTAAAAAACTTATGAAATGCAATATGCTTACATGCATCATACACAATGGCAAAATCATGATCTGGAGGATAAAATCCCTTTATAAACTCAAAACCAAGTAATTTAGAGTTTAAGGAAGTAAGAAACACGTACCTCTTCGAAAGTGCATCAGCTACTATATTTTCCTTGCCTTGCTTGTATCGAATTACATATGGAAATGTCTCAAGGAATTCAGCTCATTTGGCATGTCTTCGATTCAGCTTGTTTTGTCATTTCAAATGTTTTAGAGACTCATGATCTGTATGAATTACGAACTCTTTAGGCCATAGATAGTGCTGCCACGTCTCTAAGGCTCTAATAAGTGCATACATCTCCTTGTCATATGTGGGGTACTTCAAGGCGGCTCCGTTCAGCTTTTTAGAGAAGTATGCTATAGGTTTCTTCTCTTGCATTAAAACAGCTCCAATTCCTACACCAGAAGCATTATATTCGATTTCAAATGTCTTGGAAAAATTTGGAAGTGATAGTACAGATGCAGAAATTAACTTATCTTTAAGATGAAGAAATGACTTATCTTGTGCTTCTCCCCACATGAATGCCATGTTTTTCTTGATAATCTCAGTGAGAGGTGTTGCAATGGTGCTGAAGTCTTTAATGAAACGACGATAGAAACTTGCCAAACTATGGAAACTCCTAACGTCAATTACGCTTTTGGGAGTAGGCCAATCTCGTATCGCTTTTATCTTTTCCTCATTAACTTGCAGTCCTTTTGAGCTCATTACAAAACCAATAAAAACAATACTATCCATGCAAAATGTGCACTTTTTAAGATTAGCATGAAGCTTCTCTTTACGTAAAGTATCTAAAATGCAATGCAAATATTGAATATGATCATTTAGACACTTGCTGTAAATCAAAATATCATCAAAGTAAACAACAATAAATTTACCAATGAAAGCTCATAATACATGATTCATTAAGCGCATGAATGTACCTGGTGCATTCGTAAGACCAAAAGGCATAACTAACCACTCATACAATCAAATTTAGTCTTAAATGCAGTTTTCCATTCATCTCCCTCTCTAATCCTAATATGATGATATCCACTTTTCAAATCAATTTTAAAGAATATAAATGCACAATGCAACTCGTCTAACATATCATCTAACCTAGGAATAGGGTGACGATACTTAACTGTGATGTTGTTAATGGCACGACAATCTACGCACATTCTCCATGATCCATCTTTTTTATGTACAAGAAGAACAAGAACAGCACATGGACTCATGCTCTCTCGTACATACCCTTTGGACATTAAGTCTTCCACTTGTCTCTATATCTCTTTCGTTTCCTTTGGATTACATCTATAAACAAGTCGATTAGGAATAGAAGCTCTAGGAATGAAGTCAATCTGATGCTCAATGCCTTGAATGGGTAGCAATCCATTCGGAGTCTCCTCTGGAAAGATATAGTCAAATTCCTGCAAAAGAGAAGTAATCGGAGAAGGAAGAGAAGGATCAAGCTCATTAGTGCTCAAACATACTTCTTTGTACAATAGCACAAGGATTGATCGGTGAGAATGAATAGCACTTCTCACATCACTTATGCTTGCATAAAGACTTTTTTTTTTTTTTGTTTTACTTCCCTCTTATTTTTCCCCACTTTTTTTTTCACTCATGCTCTCAAATTTCGCTTTTTTTTCATACCCTCAATTTATTTTTCTTTTGCTGCTTCTTGGCTCACTCTTTTTTTTTTTTTTTTTTCACTCAGCTCTATATCTCTTTTAATTCTTGGTTGATCCTCATGCACAAGATGCGACGATAGGGGAATGAGAGTGTACTTCTTATGATTCATGACAAAAGAGTAATGGTTCTTATACCCATCATGTGTGACTCGCCTATCATACTGCCAAGGACATTCTAACAACATATGACTAGCTTGCATATGGACTACGTCACATAAAACTTCATCACGATAATTTCCTATAGCAAAGGACACTAAAACTTGCTTATCAACTCTAAGTTCGCCACAATCGTTCAACCACTGTAACTTGTAAGGTTTAGGATGATCTAACAAGGGAATGCCAAGTTTCTTTACCATAAGTGTGCTAGCCATATTAGTACAACTGCCACCATCAATAATAACATTACATAACTTGTTATTAATTAGACACCTAGTATGAAAGATGTTCTCATGTTGCTCAATCTCATCATCTTTGATTTGTGCATTCAATGCCCTACGTGTCACTAGACATTCTCCTTTAAATTCATGTGGATCTTCAAGCTTGTCTTCATCACTTGTATCTTCAAGAGTTGACATTTCTGCATTCACGGCTTCATCATCATTTTCATCAGATTCTGGCATGATCATTAGGGACTTTTATTTGGGCATTGAGAAGCAACATGCCCTACACCAGAACACTTAAAGCATTTAACATTACGAGGTTTAGAAGAATTAGAATTGGTACCTTTTTCTTTACTTCTCTCAGCCTTCTTAGTGTTAGAACTCTCTGTCTCGCTTTTTAAATCAGATTTTGTGTTTTGCTTGTTCCCATCAGATTTCCAAGATTTTAAATTCAAACTCGATCCATAAATGGACTTGGAAAGCTTCTTTTGTTTCAATTGCCTCTCTACCTTCATTGCCATGTGAACCATGTCCTCAATATCAACATAATGTTGTAATTCAACAATATCAGCAATCTCATGATTCAATTCTTATAAGAACCTAGTCATGCTAGCCTCACGATCCTCCTCAAGATTTGTTCCGATCATTGCGATCTCCATTTCTTTGTAATAGTTTTCCACATATTTGGATCCTTGAGTCAATCTTTGCAAGCATTGGTGTAGTTCTCTATTGTAATTGTTAGGAATGAAACGCTTTCTTAAGATCGCTTTCATCTCCTCCCATGTACTAATAGGTGGTTCTTTATTTCGTCGTCTATTCAAAATAAGTTGATCCCACCAAATTAAGGCATAGTTAGTGAATTCTATGGCAGCAAGACGTATCTTTTTCTCGTTTGAGTAATTGTGACTAATCTTATATTCCATGAAAGGACCAAGCACATTGAAGTTGATTGCCACTTCATAAGAGAAAAGTACTTGAGCAAAGTGATCAACATGCCTTATGTGATGAGTAAAGATCAACTTGCAAATATATTCACCAAACCATGTACTCAACACCAACTCCTCAAGGTGAGTTCCAAGTAGAACTTGTTCAATTTGTACGAGTCCAACTTGAGGGGGAGTGTTGAAGATGAAATGAATAAGATTGAAGATTCAAAGAATGAAGAAAAACCCAAATAACTCTTTGATTAGTTTATGGATGCCCACATTAAGCCCGAAGCCCATTTTGAGTGTTTTAAAAGCTAGTCAAGGACAAAATAACAACTAGTTTTTATTAGTCACTAAAAGACAAACATAACAACTAGTTTTTTGAATTTGAAAGATGTGTTGTTATATATTGTACCTAATTGTTGGAAAAGTAAAGTAAGTTTGTACCTAACCGTTAGGATGTTGTATATATAAACCCATCATGTGTAAATATTGCAAGATTGAATAAAAAAACTATTCTTTTTCTCTCTTGCTATATCTTCTATCTACTTCTATTTTCACTTGGTTTTTTGTTGAATCTTTGAAAACTTGAGCTAAACACTTAAATTTATTTAATCAACATCAAAGAATAAAGAAAAGCCCAAATAACTCTTTGGCTAGTCTATTGATGCCCACATTGAGCCTAAAACCCATTTCAAGTAACCGCACATTCTCTTGATTACTATTATACTAGAGGAAATATAAAGGAGAGTTTTAGAGCCAACAAGATAATTTATGGCCAACAAAAAATCTCATAAAGGTGTATAAGCTTAAATCCTTCCTCAATAAGCTTAACCAAGGTGAGATGAGCTTAGTTGAACACTTGAGAAAATTTGTAAAGGCTTGGGATGAGCTTTACTCCCATTTGCCAGAAACTAATGACATTGCCATCATTCTTGCACGGGTTAATGAGGATAAGGTGTTTACTTACCTTTTTAGCTTGAACTCTAAGTTTAATGATATTCAGAACCAAATACTGAGAAGCAATGAAATACCTCCCTTTGATGAAGTTTGTTACATGATCAAGGAGGAAGAAATAGCTCATCGTGTCTTGGACACCAATGGCTATGACCACAAGGTGGAGACAATTGCTCTTTTGGCTCAAAAGAAGCCTAAAATTGAAGCTTTAATGGCTAAGTCAAAGGGAAACAACAACAACCAAAATCGGGTTAAATGTGGCCATTGTCATAAGAATGGTCACTCTAAAGATCGGTGTTGGCTTCTTCATCCAGAACTCATGCCTTCATGGTTCAAGAAGGGCAAAGTTTCAAATCAGAGTATTCATGGTGTTTCAGGTGTACATTCAGCTATCATTACTAAGATTTCAAATGTTCACTTCTTTAGTCTTGACGATATTGCCAAGATGATAAAGAACCAACTCTAAATCAATTCGGAAGCAGTTGGAACCCAACACCATACTCACAAAGGCAAATGGGAGCATGGTACTCTTCTTGACTCATAGTTTAACTCTTATAATGATTATAAACAATGGATTATAGACTCAGGTGCTAGTGATCATATGTTTAGAAATATAAATAAAACATGTAAATTATATCCTTTAAAGAAAATACAAAGTGTCAAAGTTGCTAATGAAAAGCATGTACTGATTAAGTATTCAGCAGATTTGGATTTATTGTCAAAACATACTAAAATGTTTTATATACCTAATTTTGATTCCAATCTATTATCGATTAGTAAACTTACTAATGATTTAAATTGTATTGCTATCTTTAGTCCTAACCAAGTGATATTTTAGGATATTATAAGTGGGAAGAAGATTGGTGAAGGTTGTGCTCAAAATGGTCTTTACATGCTAAATGATGCAAAACAAGCTTTTAGGGTTACTAAACAAATCAATTCATATGAGCTATGGTATGCACGGCTTAGACATCTTTCTAATCACATTTTGAATTGTCTAATTCCTAATTTAAATGGTTGTCACATTTCTAAATGTGAAGCATGTATTTTAAGAAAACAAATTAGATTTTCTTTTATACTATCAGAACATGAATGTGATGACGTTTTTGAATTAATTCACTCTGATTTATGGACTGCTCCTATGACATCACATGATAACTATAGAGACTTTGTTACATTTATTGACCATAAATCTAGATATACTTGGGTATACCTTTTAAAATATAAATCGGACACATTATCATGCTTTAAACGCTTTATACTCTTTGTCACTAACTAATTTGACAGAAAAATTAAAATGATTAGAACCGATAATGGTGGAGAATATATGTCAATAATTCCTTTAAGGAATCCTTAGTAAGTAAAGGGATTATCCATCAAACTACATGCCTATACACTCTAGAACAAAATGGAGTGATAGAGAAGAAGAATAGACATATCCTTGAAGTTGGAAGATCAATAATGTTCTACTATAATGTTCCCAAATATTTCTGGAGCAATGCCATCCTCATGATTGTTCATTTGATAAATAGAACACTTACAAAGAATTTAAAGGGCAAGACTCCGACTGAGGTAATGTTTAATCAGAAACCAAATCTTTCATATTTTAAAATTTTTGGATGCATATGTTATGTCCATATTCCTTATAGCAATAGAGACAAATTTAGTAATATAAGTCAAAAATGCATATTCCTAGGATATGCCACAACCCAAAAGGGTTATAGAAGCTTTGACCCTAAGACAAATAGGTTGTTTGTATCTAGAAATGTCACCTTTTTAGAATATGAACCTTACTTCAAAAAACATGAACTCGAATCCAATAGTAAGGAGGAAAATGTGAAAATTCCACCTCTAGTCCTGTTATTGACACTATCCACACAAAGGGACCCATTCTTGAACTTAGAAAGAATGTTTATAACAAGTTAGAAGCTCAAGAGGAATTGTCTCAAAATAAGAATGATCCTTACCCTCTTAGACAAACAGTTGATGAGAATGAAACTCCTTTTGCCCAAAATGAGTCATCTCATGATGAGATTGACTCATATCACCTTGGAGATGACCAAATTAGTAATCAGGACATACTAGATCAATTTGTCGGTAGTGATAATCATGCTACACAGGAACTACCCACTCTTAGAAGATCTACTTGGATCAAAAGACCAACCTCTGAATGGATGAAAACTAAAGTGTTTTATTATGGTAACTATGTGACCAATCACCTTATTTAAAGCTACTATACTCATGATCACATCAAAGACCAGTATAAAGCTTTTCTAAATGCCATTGATAATATTCGAGAACCTTCTAGTTACCAAGACGCTCAAATCAGCCCAGTTTCAATAAATGCGATGAATAAAGAATTTAAGGCTCTAATTCGAAATCAAACTTGGGATATTATTCCCCTTTCTAAAGGGAAAAAGGCCCTACGTTACAAATGAGTATATAAAATCAACCTTAAGAGTGATGGGACTGTTGAAAAACATAAGGTTAAGTTAGTGGCCAAAGGCTTCACTCAAACCTATGGCATTGATTATACCTAGACTTTTGCCCCGTAACTAAAGTGAATTCCATTAAAGTCCTTTTGTCCTTGGCTGTTAATTATAATTGTCCATTGTACCAAATGGATATAAGAAATACCTTTTTACAAGGTGAATTAGAAGAGGAAGTATATATGAGAATACCTGAAGGATATTGGAGTGACATTCCCAAATCACGTGTTTATAAGCTTAGAAAAGCCATTTATGGCCTTAAACAGTCCCCTAGAGCATGGTACTCCAAATTACATAATGCTCTCAGTTGCCAAGCTTTCATTAAAAGTGAAGCTGATTCCTCTTTATTCACCAAACATTCCAAAGATGGAATAACGGTAATTCTCATTTATGTCGATGACATTATTATTATTGGTAGTGACCAAACATGCATTAGTTGCATTAAATAATATCTTAAATCTGTTTTTGACATTAAAGACTTGGGACACTTACGATATTTTCTAGGAATAGAAATTGTCCATTCCAAAAAGGGATTATTTCTATGCCAAAGAAAATATACACTTGATATACTTGGTGAAACAGATAAACTAGGTGCAAAGATAACTTCAACACCAATCGAAAGTACTTACAAGTGAAAGGACAAAGAAAAAGTAGGCCAAGTCATTTCAGAATTTATTTAACCATTACTAGACCTGACATTAGCTTTGCTGTGAAACAAGTTAGTCAATTCATGCAACAACCAATGACCAACCATAGAGACATGGTGAATCGGATCCTATGCTACCTTAAAGGAACACCAGGACAAAGTTTACACATGCAAAAGAATGGTCACCATGAGATCCTAGCATATAGTGATGTAGATTGGGCCATAAATGTTGAAGATAGAAAATCAACAACCGAATATTGCACATTTGTTGGAGGAAACTTGGTAACTTGGAAGAGCAAGAAACAGAGTGTAGTAGCAAGGTCAAGTGCAGAAGCAGAGTACTAGGCTATGGCAAATACAACATGTGAGTTGATTTGGTTGAAGGCTTTAGTTCAAGATTTAGGGCTCAAGACTGAAGCACCAATAAAACTATTTTGTGACAACAAAGCAGTAATTTATATAACTTCCAATTCGGTATTCTATGAGAAGATGAAGCACATTGAGATGGCTTGTTATTTTATTAGTGAGAAAGTTTAGAATAAGACCATCTGTACCCCTTATGTTCAAAGTGAAGATCAACTAAGAGACTTGTTCACAAAGGCTCCCATTAAAAAATATATCGAGATGGCAATAAGTAAGTTGAACTTGAGTAATATCTTCAAGCCTAACTTGAGGGGGAGTGTTGAAATAAAACTGATTAAGCCGATTGAGCAATCTCAAGATTCATGCAAGCATCGTGACCGTGTTGCATTAGAATCTGTGTATCCCAGTCATCATCTCAGTCAGCATCCTAATCCTAATTAGTACCTTTGGGAGTCAAAGAGAAGAATTCAAACATTTAAATTCAAATTTAAATATTCAAATTTGAAGATGGTGAACATTAGAAGTTGTTTTGCAATTAGTAGAAAAAGGAAACATTGCTTTATGATTTGTAAGTAATTTGTTTAACCTATTTTATGTATTACTGCTTTCCTTCGTTGGGAAAACAATTATAGTTGTTGGCTGCTTGTCTATTTAAATCCTTGTAACATTATTTTTCCAATTAAGAAAAGCAATTCTCTCATCTTCTTAATATTTCTCTCTTTGGTTGAAATTTTCAAGTTCACTTCTTATACTTTGATCATCAAAGTTAACATTTGCAAATTGAAGAAAGCCATATATGGATTAAAGCAATCACCAAGAGCATGGTATAATAAGTTGCATAATACATTATGTTCTCAAAATTTTATTGTAAGTAACGCTAATCACTCCTTGTTCATTAAGCACTCAAGTGAGGGATTTGCTATTGTTCTTATTTATGTGGATAATATTATCATCACTAGTTGTGACATTAATGGTATTATATTAAAGCATATATGAAGTGTACATTTGATGTTAAAGATTTGGGAAACTTACGATATTTTCTAAGTATAGAAATAGCTTATTCAAATAAAGGGCTATTTCTATCCCAAAGAAAGTATATTCTTGATTTGTTAAATGAGATAGGAAAACTTGAGAGTAAAGCCAGATGTGACACATATGGAGGCACCAAGAAGAAAGAAAGAGGATAAGAAGAATGAAAAAGAGCATAACAAGGAGGAACCATACAAGGACATTAAGCTTTATTAAAGGCTTGTACGTTAGCTTATATATTTAACTATTACATGACTTGACATTGTTTTTACTCTGCAACAAGTAAGTCAACACATGTCATGACCAAAAAATATACATTTTTTGGCGAGAACTGAGATGCGTCTGTTGAAGATGAAGAGATTGAGATTGAAGATTCAAAGAATGAAGAAAAGCC